>JAODJW010000039.1:6272257-6284399 GCA_026777045.1 Hyperopisus bebe | reverse complement strand
AGAGTACTCAACTGGTTGGTTGAAACAAAATCCTGGTTTGGACTTTTACTTTCTGGACCTGAAATGTCCGCCTCTGCGTAAAAGTGCATTCAATGTGAATGTAGTGCAGAGGTCAGCAACTCAGCAGCATTCAGGGAGATATAAGTGTCAGGATGCAGACAAAGCGCTGGCTCGGGTGTGGGTGCAAGCATGGGGAGTTTATGCATCTGCAGTACAGATGCATTTTCTTTCTGATATACATAAAACAAAGTTGCTCTGATCGGAGAAATATTTTTAGAAAAAACATAATATAGTGTAATGTAATAAATTATAATATAGTGTAATGTAATAAATTATAATATAATATAATATAAAATGTATGGAATAAATCATGACTGGGTGTGTAGTTATGCGAAAATAATCAACGTCAATTTGGTGTGAAGTGTAGCGATGCCACCCAATTTGAACTTGATTATTTGCATATGACGGTACAGCTCAAAATGGTTCATCACTCTTATACCACGCTTAATGAACAAAAAATAATAGTAGGATAGTCATGGTTAATTTTCCAGACGAAATTTATTTCAGTTAGCATTTAATGTTCCAATATGCTCCTAACAATATATTCCGTATAGCGATAGAACATCTGGTCATTGGAAACCGTCAACAGTCTGGCACTTGTGTTCTAAAAATCAAGGGAAATTATGCTGGGAACACTGGCTCCTTATTTATGAGCAAAAAGTCGCCCCAGTTTTTATATTAACATGCTAAATAAAATATTAAGGCGCATTAATATAGAACTGTTATTAGGCTGCCGGAACTACCTGTGCAGTTGCATGAAGATAAATACCCATGTGACATCTCTGGGCCAATAAGAAAACAATATTTACCAAAGCCGTGGTATAGAATGTAATATAAAATCATCATCCCATTTTTCCCAGATGAGTAAGATCAAGTAAATATAATCTGCTTTCATTTATGTACCAGAAATCAGACTCTTAGCCTGTGGGTACATTAACATTTATGTAGGTTAGTAACCTAATGGGAATTTCGAAAGGCCCAATCAAGTCTAATTCACTAATGGAAGGCTGGACAGACAGATAACTTTCACATTAGGTTTCCAGATACGGACCCGTCTGCATCTGAGCTGGGCTCATTAGTCAGACCGCAGGCATGTGCCGACCACTTGGAGATACTGGGTCTGTGTCGCTGAAGAATGAGGAAGTTGTCAAAGAGCTGGACTGGTGAAGGACCTGGTCCTTATGTTTAGCTAAGATTAGTATTGTACCTGTAGATGATTTTAATTGTGCGTGAAGAAGCTTTGTCATTAGCTCTCTGCATTTGGACATGTTTGGTATAGTTTACATTGGGATATTCTTTAATCATCGTACTTCATTGTTTGTGATAGTTATAGTGTGATAGTATTTGCTTAAGGACATTTGTTTCAATCCCTTTATTCATATAAGTTTCATTTGTTTTTGAAAGAGTGCTCTGCAATAAAACAGCGATGCGGTACTAGCAAGAATTCTAGAAGTCACACCTATTTAATTCACCTCTTTTCAGAACATGCCATCTGACCACACCATCGAAAAGAAAAAGAGTGAAATAAGAACAGAAACTGCACAGCTGTTGCCAAAGTGCTTTGGGGACGGAAATATTTAAGCATCACTTCCACCGTCATCTTAATGCATAACTCACTAATATCGACCCATCCATCCATATTAACATATAACAATAATTAGCAAATAATAAGATCAAACTCCATAAACAACAAACACTAAGGAAAGTCTAAAAGGAGGTGATTAAATCAAACTGATGACTATTTTAAATGATCATAAAAAAAGGAGAGAGCTGTTAAATTTTTTTGCTTTTATTTACGGAATCATGCAATAGTAGTTGCATGCAGCGCCAGATGGAATAAAAATGCAATAAAACAGGAAAAATTCTCAAAGGTTTTGCAATTCTTTGGAGCACGTTTATTGGAGAACGCTTTTTGTCTTGCAAAATGACTTCCTGTCATCAGCAGGAAGCCGGATCTCACTGCCAATCCCGTTTAGGCGACGTGCAGTGAATTGACCCCATTCCCTTCACCAGTGCATGACCAGCTCTCACTGTTTGTCTCTCCCTCTCTCTCCCTCTCTCTGGCCGTGCTTACAGACAGGTGGTGCCATACGGGGTGGGTCTGTACCCGGTCCGGCTGAGGAGAGACACGGGTCGGTGCGTCTGCGCGGGTGGCGGTGACACCGAATGCCTTCGCTTCTGTGCTACACGACGTCTCCAGAGAGAGTGGGTGGCCTATTTAAAAAATTCAAAAATGCCTCCTTTTGCAATTAAACGTCTGACTGCTGCTGGCTGAAGCTGAACTGAGTGACAGTCAGCTGCTGAATCCTCATCCCTCCCCCCGAGAGATAAAACACATTTATAGAGATTTATGCTTTCACCCCCGTCTCGTTCCCTGCAGGTAAATACAAGAGCGCAGCATAACAATACTGTTTCAGCTCACACCGCGCTGATTGTAGTCATCGCCTTTGAAAAATCCACAGAGTTCTCAGATGTGTCTAAATACCAGCCTGTCTGCAGGGTCACTAAGAACTTTAACTTCAGGTCCACTCAAAGAACGAGGAGATGAGGCTGTAAAATTGACCCCGTTGCTTCTCCTGCCTTCCAGTGTGCATGCCAGTGTGCGTGTTCCAGTGTGCGTGTTCCAGTGTGCATGCGTCTCAGTACAAATCCTCAATTGTCTCGCAAACCTCGCGGATTATCAGATTCTAAAATAGCTTTTTAGGAGACATAATCCAAATGGTTAAAAAGACAGATCCACCAAGTTCTTGTGGCAAATACAGTGTGTGTGATACTAAAACCTTTGCTATTTCCAGTTCATATAAAAGAAAAGACATTTGGACTCTTTGAAGAAAGTCCAGATCTTTCCTTATTAGCGTTCACCCTTAGTAACTGATATATTGCTGGTATATCTAGTGTGGCAGGTAATAGAGCTCTGATAGTCAGTGTCTGGACAGGCCAGCAGTCAAATATATGGAGAGGGATTAACCTCTTAAAGTGGATGAATTGTGGAAGCTAGTGCTCAATCCCTGCTGTAACAGACGGATTGTTTTCTCAAACCGGCCCGTAATTCTCCTGAGAAGCTGCCTCTTACACCGTCAAAGTTCCTGAATCTCTGGCCACCATCAATTATAAATTAATTAGCATTTAGCAGTTAAGCTAACCCACGTGCTGCTCTCTTGTATGAGTTTTGGTCGTATCTTTTCACTCCAGATCCTTGTCAGCTGCAGGATTTGCAGGCTCTTTCATAGCTAGCAGGAGATATCGCCGAAGTGCTCGACTATGGTAGCGATTAGCGTGCAGGTAGAATGATATGCTATCCCTCCAGCGCTAAATCTCAAACTCATACTATTATCTCATCTGATACATATACTTTGCTCTTTTATTACAGACAAGAGGAAAACATTGGCTCATCTCCCAAAAGACCCAGTGTTGCTAAGTCAAGAGAAAAGTTTGACACCGTCCCCTCGAGCCATGGGCAGAGACCTGAAGTTTCTGTTCAGAAGACATGAGACGCCACGGAGGGTGGCAAAGGGGTCTTCCTCACTGGGGCTGCCTGATCCACCATCGATCTGGAAAGGAGGTTATGCATTGGATGTGTAGATATTTATGACAATAATGGGCTGTATATTTTTTGTCATATAAGATTACAAATATTTGTAAATACAGAGACTTCTTGTGATTTTGTTTTTAGCAGGCAGGGTTTATAAAATATTTTTATTTGTATTTTCACTATTCCGATCTCTAGCCGACCTCACAAATGTTGTTTTCATATCTTTGGTACGAAATGCACAATGGACTGGATCTAAAATGAAAACCAGTCTGGAAGAAAGACAGTGTGAAATATCTCACTGCAGTCTGGAGGCTCCGCCCCCCGATTTCAGCTCAAATGTGTTTAATTAGCACTGCATATTCACTGGCTGTTTCGTATTCGTTGTGTCCGTCGCTAAATGCACTTTAAACATTTTAGACATTCTCACAGCTGCATTTTAAATCACAGATGCAAAATAAACTTTGAATTTACATGTACATATTTTGTGTGAGCAATAATCTAAACAATCGTTCTAATTTAAAAATAAAAAAGAAATCAACAACTTCATTTAATATGTATGGAGTGTAAAGCCAGTCCAGCAGTGACTAAATACTGTATTAAAACCACTGCGCTGTTTTGTGTGTATATAGGAAGTTTAAAAATGATTTGTTTTGTGAAAGAATATTTCCCCAATCAGAATTTTATTGTTGTTTGTGTCATATGGAGTGTAGCGACTTTCAGTGCCTTTTTAATGGGTAAAATCCATAGTGTCCTTTGGAAAAATATTTAGGCTTTAAAATTTTGATTTGTGGCGATGGTTTGATGCCCCATCCTGGGTTATTCCCTGCCTGGTACCCCAAAGATTTAAGATGGAGTCCGGAAACCCACAACTCTACATTAGACAGCCGGGTGCAAAAATGGATGGATAGATGGATGGAATTTTGATTTAATAGTCTGCTTCTGAGTGGATGTTTTATTTACTGTTTACTTTTGATTGTTGTCATTAGTAAGGGTCTGTATAAATTTCGTCTGAATGTTAGGCGGAATAGGAGTTGTTGGTGTTGTATCTGTGACTGAGCCGAGCTGAATTGAGCTGAGGTCACAGTGACTGTACATATCGTGCTCAGAGTGGGCAAAAGGGCAGCATGTGTAAAACATACCATGTGACATACAATAACACAGAATCCTGCAATTTGCAGGTCAATTTTACGTTTTAGGCAAACAAAAAGTACAGGAATATTATGCTGAACAATAATGCTGCAGAAATGTTTATAGGAACACCTGAATTTATATTTCATTTATTTAATTGTATCCTTTATTATTTAATTGATACTCTACTCCACCACTGATCATCAGCCACTATAGCAGTTGTTCTCAATCTGGTCCTCGAGGAGCGGCGAGGGAGCAAAAACATGGACTGTTTGGGGGATACCTGACGACCGGATTGGGAAACACTGCAGTATAGCCATGTGCAGGAGAGATGGGATCTTTGCAAATGGTGATTGGGTGACAGAGAATAGCTGGGGTTTGTTATTGGCTGGGGGACAGATTGTGTTCTTGGGCTGTGGCCAGTGGACAGTAGCGTAGCAAAACGAACACCCACAGGGGTCTGGAGAGAGAAGAGTTACTAACTGTATCCAATTTAATACATCTAATACATTTTGTCAGACAGAAGAAACTTAACTCGTGGATTGTTACAGAGTATTTTTGTGTCTGTGCTGTATGACTTGTGATTTTGTGCCATGGTTACCAAGTTTTTTTTCATGTAAATTCAACATATTCCATACAGAGAAAGCATTATAAATCAAGTCACTAATGCATTATTTAATTAGGGCAAGGTTCACTGCAGGTTCAATAAAATCAAGATTTTAATTGAGCTGTTATTTGTGAGTTATATGTGCTGTTGTATTTTTCAGTATCTAATTCCATGCTAAGGAGAACAGACATTATCACATTGCTGAGATGAAAGCATTTCTGTAGCAGAAAGGTATTTCATTCATCTCCCAGTGAGTTTGTGTGGGAAGTCAATGAAAAACAATTTAGGGTAAGGTGCAGTGCGCTGAGTTCCTTTGCAATCATAATTATCTTCCTTTCCCAAGCATGATATTGAGAGTGGAACAAGGGACCTGTCGAATACGACGAGCTGGCAACAACAGCATGATATTCTGTACACAAGTACACAGGGTCAATCCTGCATTTCTATCGCTCTAGAGGCCCAGAATTAACAGAAATCAAGCCATATTAATGCGAAACATCCTCTATTATTATAAAGAGCATCTTGTTTTAAGCAGTTGGTTTAGAGAAGCCCACACATTCCTCTGGGTACTCCTGTGTTCTCCAGTGCAAAGACATGCAGCTGGGGAACCAATGATTTGAAATTGTCCATTTTGCTCTGTTTCTATTAAATGCTGCTTTGGAGGAAATCTAAGGTAATTCTATTTGTTTACCTTGAGGGCGCCGTGTAGGAAGACGTAAAGCTACCCTTGAAAATCTGTAACGCTCACAATCCTTTCGGCTGTCACAAATGAACTATGAATCATGCTTTTTGTGTTTATTTATCCGTCAAATAAATCATACTTAATTACCATGTATGAGTATGGTATGTGGTATTTCTTTGATGTAGCATTCAGTGTTCTATCTATGTTCTATTGAGCTCTCTCCCGTTTCTCTCCTATGCTTTGTTCTATTCTCTGACAGTCACATACATCCGCATCAGTAGCTTTGAGAAGTACAGGCAGATCCATTGAATAATATCTAGTGCAAAGCTTCGGCTGCAGGTTCCGGTATCTTTCTGGCTGGTCCTTTTCACTTATTGTCTCCTCAGCAGCGAAAGCTGGAGTGGAATGAAGCCAAGAGTTTCTCTCAGGTAACCGAGCTTGTTTGGTTCTTGGATTCCGGCCACTTTCAATCTGCTGCACCCGGCTTTGTCCCGCCGGCACTGAGGCTGAGGCGAGGCCAGGATGGAAGAAGGCTTTGCAGGCCTAAACAAGACAGAAATAATCCAGAATCCTGGTGTATTTGGTATACAATCTAGGGGAGCCTCACACATATAATTAAATAATTTCTTCCTCACAGTTTTACGCGACTTGTCGTGTAAAGTGTGAAGTTTAATGTAGTTTTCTTGGTTTCTTAAACAAAAACTTACAGCAACAATGACAAATTCTCTCTAAGGATAAGAAAATGCAGTGAAGCCTTACCAATAGTGCGGCACAAATTATTTCTGTTGACACATTTATTAGCACAATAAATACTGCTGAAGTGCTGCAAATTCACAGAATAGAATATAAAATAGAATAAATCAAAACTAGGCCTGCTTTTTGTTCTTCTTAGCTTTCTTCTATTTGAATAATTTATCCCTTAAGGTATCCATCCATCCATCCATCCATCCATCCATCTTCCTTTGCCGCTTATCCTTATACAGCCCATTCTAGGAAGTATGTGGTAAGGGATTCTATACATGGGATACCAGCCCATTGCAGGGCACACACACACACACACACACACACACACACACACACACACGCATACACTCATTAGTATTTACATCTTTTTGTGGACCTTCTGTTCATTTCTAAGGGAAAAACCCTAATCTCGACAATGACAACCTTAACCCCTACGCATCCCCAACCTTAACCATACGTAACCAAACACAACAAGAGTTTTTTGATGCCAGTCACAGATTTTTGCACAATTTAGTTTCCTTTTGTGGGGAGACTGGGGACCAAATAAATGGTCCCCACAACGTCAAAGTAACAGGTTTAATGTAATGTATATCTGACCACCCCCCATAAAGCACATGTGTAAGGTCAGAAACAGAAGGTCAAAGGTAACGTTTAAAATGCCACTTATCAAATTAAGTAGTATTTACATGTCAAACTGTCCCTTAAGTCAAAAGAAAAATCAGTCACATAGTTCACCTGTGGTCTTCAGTGTGCTCATGATTCTAAATCAGACCTTATGGCCTTCAATATTTCAATTATGAAAGTCGTAGAAGTCAGGAACGTAATATATGTACTGAAAAGAAGCATCCAGTCTTCTTGATGCTGTCAGATATTTTGATCTCACAAACCCTAAACGGCAATGGGATGTGTTTAGTGGCTTCGTGTAATGCTGCAAATTAAAGATAAGTTGAATTTCATCTCAGTAAACCAAGACACGTGGCAAACTAATTTTGTTGGAAATTTTCCTGGATATTACATCACAACCTTAATCCAGAGGCTATACAAACCACACGTTCAGAACCATCCTGGTGTTAATGTGCTGTTTGCATTCATTTCCTGTTTCACGACTCTTGGCGTAGTTTGCTAATCTCATTTTCTCCACCTCAGCCATTTAACTATTTTTAAGTCCTTTATGGTTAGTGTTCACCTAAAAAATCCATCCCTTGCTGGTGTCTACCTTAGTGTCTGCCCAGGAACAACAGAGACAGCACTTCAGTATTTCTGAAGTATATTCAGAACACTTTAGTATTTTTTGCCCTTTCTCCTAAACTCTGTTTTTATGCTTGACTTGCGCTACAGCTCCTTTGATGTCATGTTTGAATCCTTACTTTAGTTTTGAATCCCTCCCTCCATCCTGCATTCAGGGAGTCTGTGTGTCCTCCCTGTCTTATGCAGAATTCCTCTGGTTTGCTCCAACAGCAGATTATTTCATGCATCACTCTTGCTTTTCTTCTGACAGACATACAGTAGATAAATAAATACGTTATTTTGCTAAAAGGGCGAATTAAATCCCTACTTATTTGTTTGAACTTTAGTGATGTTGAAGCATGGTTGTGATATATTGAGAAAATTACAAACATCTGTGTTGGGTTGGGCACCTTTACTGTAATGAGAATAAAACCTACACACAACCGGGCATCCGTGGTACAAACCCTGGGAAGTAATCTGATATCTATTAATGCTGCAATTCATTGTCAAAATATTGCCAAGAATTGACATCAGGATTGTGAGACGAAAACAGCAGCACATTTCCAAATATGTACCCATGATAACAGCAAGATTATTGACCTTGGTTTGCTTATTTAAAAGCTATGTAATCAGCTTCCCATTCAAATTTTATTCTAGCTACTTTATATAACTACTTTGGAAAGGGGCAGGCATCTGGAGGAGCACATGCTTGCAGAAGTCTCCATGATGATGGAACCATATTCTTCACTTTCTAGACAGATAGAGGCTGGACCTTCAAAGGATGAGCAATAGCAACATCAAGGCTAAACTGCAATTCTGACCATTTATTGTAGCACAAACAAAATCATTGTAGCATGTACCATGTGGCGGACTTCAAACGAAAGCTTCAAACGAAGGCACAGGATTTCAACCTCGGAAAATGAATGCAACACATGAGGCCTCCGATTACAATTTGCTTTTCGGTAAAATAAAATCTGTGATGAAAAAATTGAGATGAACAGGTCCGTTTCCTACTAAGCTAGCAAATAAACAACAGAGTGCCCTTGTAATGCAGTGAATTTATCAGCTAATTAACATCTCTCTGGTGTGCCATAAAACACGCGGTCCTCCTCCGCGATTTCAGAATACCGTGACGCTCAGCTGAACGGCACATGCAGGAAATGCTGCCCGGAAGCCGCTTCGGTCTAGCCACCAAACCCGAAAATGGCTAATTAAGCAGTTAGCCTTGTCGGCTCCGTAATGGCTTTGATACAGGATGTTTTCCTGGATATAGATGCTTTGTTGATTTTCTGCTTACGGCTTCCTGCATGTGTGCAAAATCTGTTTTGTTTTTTTTTTTCGGGAAAACACCGTCTTCTGCAAACCCAGTAAAAAACTGTGGGAATGGATTCCGGATAACTGTCGAGGACTCCCTCATGTGACTGTGAGTGGGAGGTGACACGGCGGAGCGTTAGAAATGTGTCTCAGCCAGCGCCGTGGCATCAAACGAGAGGGCGATTATGGTTAAGATGAATGGGAGAGTAAGAATGGCTGTGAAAAAACTAGCTACTTGGCATACGACAGAGGGCCCTGAAGGAGACAAAAGAGCATGCGGAGCTCCCACAGCTGCCTCCACTGCATCTGGTTATTTTTAACCGCCACAAAGCCCCCTAATTTCACCTTAACTTCTGTGAGACTGTCTCCAGTGTGGATGTTTATGCATCCTGGGGAACGTTTACCTCACAGGAAGGGATCTGCAGTAAACCACTGGAAGGCATTTTGCGGTGTTTTCATTTACCGACAGAAGACGGGATAAACGCCCCACCCCTGCTTTTTGGTCGGTGAGGGAAAATAACCCAGATCTGGGCTCCTACACCACCCTGGTCAAAACCTTTTGGGCCCTAATAAAAAAGATTTATAAACAGTCTTCACATAAGTGAATAATAAGTCACATTCACAAACCACTGACTGTTCTTTTGGCTTAGAATTACAGTTTATAAAGTGATTTGGCGACAACTGTGAATTCCGTTAATTTATATTAATACTCAACACATAAAAGCACAACATAAGAATAATGCAATAGTAAAGAATACAATTTCACTAAATGAATGTGTGTCTTATAGACATTCTGACAATAACAAAGTCGTAAAGCCTGCACTCTAGTTATGTCACAAATATAGTCTAAAAAAGTACAAATGCCAACTCAGCAAAACTTTACAACACCCAGTGATGTCTACAGGGCTGCTCTGCTCCAGTGTCACAGACACGTGTGAGACACAGATGTTATCAAAATCAAAAAGTGTTATATCCCCTCTGGGAATGCCTACTTTTGTGGCTCGACGCAAATCTGGAAATAATAAAATGTTCTGCTTGTTTTCGGTGCCTGTGGAGGGAACAGAGTCCAAAAAGGCAAAGAAAAACTAGGGTTTGTGCAGAATTCTGCAAACCACAAACAAAGGAAAAGGTGAATATACCTCCAGCCGTGGGGGGGGGGAGGGCTCGGGGGTGGTTATAGTTTTGGTATTTATATCCAAAAGGATGCATGGGGCATTTTTTTCTTCTTGGGAGGGAGATTCAGAATGTATGCTAACCTCTGCTTGACTGCTTGTAGTTCAAATCCAGGAAAACCTACAGCCGATATGGGTCACTTTACTCTGCTTAAAAAACCCAGAAACAGCAACAACTAGACAGCAGCTATGAAATAACTAAGGTCATTTATTCCCAGGTGCAAAATTAAATCTAGCTATTTTGGCACTTTGTGGTAGTGTTTGCTTCATGTTTACTCCTGTGAGCAATCATCGTTTTGGCTGGTAATGAAACTCGCAAAGAGGTAAACAGCAATCGAGTGTCCTCTGACACACAGGGCTGTAGTACTTGAGTCCGGTCTCAAGACATTTTTGTATTGTCTGGGGCTTTTTGGTATCTGCTCTCGGGCTTCTCCCAGACTTGGCCGTTGGTCTCACCAGATATTCTAGATGGTCTCGACCGAGTCCAGCAGCCTTTAATTTTTTTTTTTTCTCAAGCAAGTCCTCCTTGAAGACAAAAGATTTAGATTAAGAGATGCTGACATTGGCTGGCTGGTAACCAATCGTTATGCCTGCCAGAATCCAACACTCCAATGTATTCATGTTCATTTTACAGTGCTGTAACACTGCACTCACTTTTTGATCATTACAAATAATAGTGCAAAATGATCTTTAAACAGAATATATTACTGTATCTCAAGCATCGCACTAAAATTATAAACAGGTAAGTGATCTCAAAGAGGATTCTTCTTTGCCAATATCTGCAAGCACACATGACTCAGTATTGCACGTATATGATATTATTATTAGTAATAAATGAAGTAATTCCAGAAAGTGCTGAGTATGACATCACCCTTGGCTTGATAGCTAAATGTATGTCGAAGGTCTTTTGTTATTGCAGAATTTATAGGCAATGCTGTTTACTTTCTCCATTTAGGAGAAAACCTTGTGAGAATGACTCATGTAGTCCGCTATCTCAATTCTAAATACATTTAGGGGTTCGGTGTGTAAATATTTATGATTTGTTAGGTCTGATTAATTGTGATTTATCACAGAAAACTGTGTGATTCACGACCATACACACACACACAATCATTCAAAAGTTTGGGGTCACTCAGAAATTTCCCATGGAATAGCCTTCATTTCTCAGAACAACAATAGATGGATGAGATTGAAAAGGTGGGTCTTTATTTCTGGTCATTTCAGGTCTTCAATCAAAATCAAAACTGCTGATGCTCCAGATACTCAACTAATCTAAAGAAGGTCACTTTTATTGCTTCTTTGATCAGCATAACAGTTTTCAGGTGAACTAACATAATTTCAAAAGGGATTTCTAATGATCAAATTTCCCTTTTAAAATAATAAACTTGGATTAGCAAACACAATGTGCCACTGAAACACAAGAATAATTGTTGCCAATAATGGACTTCTGTACGTCAGTGTAGATATTACCTTTTCAATAGTCATTTACAACAATACAGTCTACACTATTTCTGATTAACTTGATGTAATTTTAACGGAAAAAAAATGCTTTTTTTTGGAAACAATGACATTTCCTAGTAACCCCAAACTTGAAGTGTGCAATATACACTGAACAAAAATATAAACGCAACACTCTTGTTTTTGCTCCCATTTTTCATGAGCTGAACTCAAACATC
>JAODJW010000039.1:6248072-6272093 GCA_026777045.1 Hyperopisus bebe | reverse complement strand
TGAAGCAACTGCCATGTGATTGGTTGATTAGATAATTGCATTAATGAGAAATTGAACAGGTGTTCCTAATAATCCTTCAGGTGAGTGTATATTGCCAATGTTATAACCAATGTTAGTCAGCAGTTCTCCTAGTAGTACTTGGGGATATTCAGATGAGAAAGTTGTTTAGCTGTTTTTTAGGTTATTGGTTGTGCAGTTCTCTCCTGTGTGTGTAAAATCTGTCATCCCCACACAGGAGACAGATGGGACTTTGAGATGGTTCCTGTGACGGAGCCGAAATGCCAGCACAGGGCTTTGCCGCAGCTCCAAAAGCCTGATGTGAGGTGGCAGCAGGATTCCTGCCTGTGAACTATGGTGGCGAGAAAATGCCGCACGCAGGCTCAGGGGAGGGCGGCCGTCTCCTTGCACAGCTGCGCGGGATGTGTACCAAATGACGTGTGATTCCTGGCAGGGGAGGGAAGAAAACAACAGCGCTCAACCGCACTGTCGTCCCGTTCAGTGAAGAAGAGCTTTTGGAGCAGCATGGACTGTCTGGGGGTCCTGAAGGACCAGGCTGGGTGCTCTGGTCAGAATCACAGATAGTGAAGCTGTCAACTGGGCTGGGAATCAGAAGAGAAAGCAACAAGGAACAAGGAGAAACTCAAAGAGGGGTGTGTGGTGCAAACCTGTCATACCTCCTGCAACTGAATTTATAAAATGTTACCAGACACACATTTCCTAGACATATACTTATTTGGGAATCTGGATTAGCTGCATATTCATGCACTGTATAATATGAGTGCTGGATCATTTAACATAATCCATCATTGATCTGGCATGTTCCGAAAACCCACGGTGATCTGTCACATATAAATTGTCTCCTGCTGAATTTCAAAGAACATACATGCGTGTTCGTGAAACCTGGTTGTTCTTAAAAAAATGATTCATGTGGTTTGACTCCATCATGATTTCGCCCTGCTGTGATCATCATTTGGCTCTTGTCTACGTCTGACCATTTGTGCAAATATATACTCTTCTTGATGACACTGCTGTTTAACACCTTTGTTTTTGCATTCTTCACTCCAGAAGTGCTTTCTGTACTTTCTGTATTCCGCATTGCTGCACACATGCAAAATGACACTGAGACGCATTAAAAGAAGCATTCATTGTACATTTTAGTAGGAGATATTTGGCCCACCGTATTTTGTATGGAAACAGAACAGCATTTATCAGCGCAACAATCCAACAATGAACTGTTATGACACAATGATTATAAAAAAAGGAACATTACATTACCCCATTTGTCTTTCTACACATGAGTGTACACAAACACATCACTGACATTTGCTTATTGGGGGACAGTAACGGGATAAATAACTGGTCCAAATCCCTGTTTGGATTAACTGATACTTCAATATTGTTCATTTTTAATGTTATCCTTTTACAAGACAATGTACCAGATTGTACTCAGCCACTGTGAACATAAATATAAAAATATTTTAGAAAAAAAAGCTATTGATGCATTACACAGTAATATTTATGGGGAACATAAATAAAGTGTAGATTTGACATACACTATAAACATTGGCCGTTGAAGGAATGCATGAGCCCTATTTCTAGGAAATAAAATTGTTTCTTTATTTGGTGTGGTACTGCATAGCTTCTCTGTGAGTCTAAGCAAAAAACTGATACTATTTTTATTGTTTTCTCTGATATCTATAAGTTGAATAAATAGCATCAAAATATCCAACACCATTTTACCTTGTATAGGTTACTCAGTAGTAGAGAATCTGCAGGCAAAAGCTCAAACATGAACAATATAATTCCAAATTGATCTCAAAAACAGTTTACAAAGGATTTACAGCAATGTCACAAAGTTCACAAACAAAACATTAATAATGCAACAAAACAATGCGGTTGCTCCCCTTCAGGATGGCAACTGTAACGTGGTTAAAAATCCCACATCTTCCATCAGTCTCTGTGGGTTTTTTTAGGAAGACCTGTCAGTCCAAATTTCTTGTCACCCAGCTTCTCCTTTTAGAGGCTGCGGAGAACACAGAGACTTCCGGAATCCAGCACAGAACAGTCCCACATACAAAAGGAAATGCAGCCGCTCACGGGAAACATTAAGGCATCTTTTACTGTACATGCAAAAAAACTGCAGGCACAGGAAGCAATTAGAAAAGGCACAAGCCATAAATATTTATAAAACAGGTGACCAGTTCAATGTCCTGATTCGACTCGAGCATCATGGATTTGCCATTAACGTCAGTGAACAAATTTAGTCCAGCCCCACCCTTTCTCATTGGCGTTGATGAAAAAGGAGGGGCTTGATCCAATTTGGTTCATAATTAAAGACAATCACTACATGTGTTCCATCGAATGAGGAAGAAAGCTTTACATCACAGTATTAAAATTCCAAACCCTTCGTCTCTACACAAGTGTACATTTCCCATAATATTCATCATTTTCCATCGCAGTCTCACCAGTAACATGTGGGTGAAGATACTGCCGTTCATTTTAGGTTTTCTTGGTTTTCTCAAAGAGCGGGGATAACCAGGCCTCAGGCGTGACGGAGGGCAAGGTGAGGTCCATCTAGAACTTAGTGCTGTCATAGAAGCTGTCTGACATGATGATGTTCTTGTAGAAATTGTCAGACCTTGCTGAGCAGTACCCTTTCACCTTGTCGATGACCTGATGCACGGGGAGGATGGAGGAGGTGTCCGCTTCTGACAGGCCCACTTTTACATTCCCCTGGCCACAGTAACCTTTACCTGGCCACGAGAGAACAGAGAAAGGCATGCCAAAACTGCTGGAGTATTAGATGGCTAGAATCAATGCCATTTTATCAAAGTCTCTGCTAGCATTATTGGGTTACGGGCATGTTCTGGTGTGGTATTTCCCAACCAGATCCTCAGGGATCCCAGGACAGTCCACGTTTTTGCTCCCTACTGGGAGCTGGAAGGAGGAAAATTTTCCTGGCAGGGAGCTGGGAGGGTGCAAATATGTGGACTGTCTAGCGGTCCTTGAGGACCAGATTGGTAAACCTTGTCCTAGTGCACCAGAAGGCATACTAGTAAGGGTAGGCATACTCTTCTTACCGACTATTCTTTTGTTATAGATTTTACCCAGAACTGTAAACATGTTGACTCAGTCATTAGTACAATAACAAGGCTGGTTGGGTTTGCAAGGAATTGATTCAAGTCCAACTTTTCTGAAGTCTTGTGAAAGACTTGACAAGAGGACTATTTCCAAAGTAAACAGGCTTTAAGACAAAGATCCCCTTCCCCACTTTTCATAAGAAAACGAAGCAGTTCATTTTTTCTGGAAAACATTCTGACTTTAGCAATCACAGGACCGGACATATGCATGCAGATCACACCCCACCCAAAATGTTACCACACATCTGAAACACGCTTGTATGCAATGGACCAACTGAGATTAATTTAGTTATGTTGATGTTGATGATTCAAAAGGAAATAAAATCCATAGTCCCACAACACATGAGCACAGGACAATGTTCTCTATACTAGGGTTTCTCAAACACTGGTCCCTGACCCAGTGGGGGGCCGCGGGGGGGCTCCAGTGCGGCATGACCCCTAATAGATGCCAACTGAAGAGAAAATTTCCCAGTCAGCAATAATTACCGCGGGGGCTATCCCCAGATCTGCAAAATTTACCAAGTGGGAACACCCCACCCCCAAAAAATTTACCGATAGGTTTGTGAAATTTACGGGCCACAAACAAGTTAAATAACCTTGGGGTTGTAAAGGTTGAAAAATCCTGCTTTATACTATATAGTAAAAAGTACTTTAACTGTTTTTATGGCTTTGCAAAAAAAAAAAAAACCAGCAAAAAATCCCTAATATGAGATGCAAATTAATCATTTTAATACAGAAAGACCCCCGAATATGAATTTGAAAGTCTCAGCACTTCAAAACCCCAGCATATGACATATGCCAATTATTTGCGTGCTTTCTTAAGTCAACATGCAAGTTTTCCTAACTCCCGAACCTTTGGGGCTATTAGTTTGCTTTCATTACAGTGATCATTTACCTACAGTGGGTTACAACAGAACATCACGAGATGCGATTAAACATCAGCCACTAACACCGTGGTTAACCAAAACGTATTAGAAGTATACTGTTAAAACTGTGCAGAAACACGTAACTGGTCCAAGCGTCAGCACCTTATGAAACTAACTGAGCAAAAACCATATACATGATGTGCTGCAGGAAATCCAGCTTCTTAATTATGAGGCCATAAATCCCGGTTAATATGCTGCCGAATTGTAAAAATGCTATCAGACGATGCCGCGGGCAAGATTCTGGACTGCATACTCTGTATATGGTTTCAATGTGTCATTCCATTGCTGCAGTGCAAGGCTTGTGTTTTCTGTGCTAGACACAGAGCAGACAGAAAACAAAAGCTTCCCCTCATGGCCCAAAGATTAGTGGAGTACGAGCGAATGCAACCTTTAGACCCTTCAAGAGACAGGAATGAGGAAATGAATCTGTTACATTTCCCCATACTTCAGTTGAGTTTGGTTTTTATTGCACTAAATCACATGCTAAGTTTATTATTAGCTTAATACTTGCTCTTTAGGTGAGGTGAATCAATCATGTCTGAAAGTTTGCTAATGCCTGGACTGATGAACCAGGTACCACAACTTGAAATGATGAATTTGGCCAAATACCCAGCTCCAAAAATATGTCACATTTGAAATTCCATATTCTGATTTGAACATAAAGATCCAGTAATCTATTAATGCAACGGAGCAAAGTACTTGATGTAAATTGTCCAAATAACTATTTCATTATCCAGAGGCAGCGTCTGTACGTAGTTCTGTGCTTTGTTCCTTGAAGAGCTAAAATGTTGCACTCTTTGTCCTTTGGCAAAGGGTCGATCACACAATGTCAGAAAGCATGAAGTGAAGCTGGCTGAGATGGGCATTACCTCCAGAAGGTTCACCTTCGTACTATTGGTGGGCAATATCTATACCACAAACATAAACATAAGCATCAGGCACCGCTTCAGAGGTTCATCGAGACATCAGGAGGACACGCATGTGGCACGACATGGGGACAGAGAATAGGAACGACATCTCCTCAACTGTATAAAGGGACGGGGCCAATTGCATTGGATGAATCTGGGGATAAAGGTGTTCTGGGTGAAAATGCTAAAGAATAAGCTAAAGGATAAATTGGCAAAAAAATAAAGTGTAAAAAAGTATTAATTTTCCAGAACGCCAATTAATACAACTGAAATACATTCGAAGAATAATAAGTTTGATATAAAATAGAATAGGACTTTATTGATCCCTGTGGGGCCCTGCATTGCTTTGCCATCGTGTTCCACAAGCTTTGGGGGGGTTTGTGCTGAATGGGCATCCATCGAGAGGCACCCAGGGAGCTGGGGGTTATGACCCTGCTCAAGGACCTTTGGACACATGACTATCCTGCCGAGGCCAGGCCTGAACCAACAACCATCTGAATCACAGGCACAAAGGGTCCAACCCACTAAGCCACACGCCATCCCCATATTACCAGCTCTGGAAACTTACATCACACAGACAGCAAATCATCTTCCAGCGATCTATTGGAAAAAATGTGTCCAAACTTTCTAGTGCCAGATACACCTGATTATAACTAAGCGATAAAAAGCTATGACTTTCCAGGGAAATTATTACACACTAAAGCCTGAACCTTTTAATGAGTGACAGCGAAAACCTCCCACCTCCTTTGGGGTGAAGCGCAGATGACCGACGTCACATGGTGCCAGAGCCACAAACATCTTACCTGCATGGCTATTTCGCTTGGTAAAGGGGTTAAAGGTCAGCTTCGCTTTGGACGTCCAGTTAGCCGTACTGGAGCCGAAAGAACAGGAGGAAAGGGACTTCCCGAAATTGTCCGAGCTGACCTTCTTGGTGTTATTTGTGGCTGTCTTGCTCCAGTCTGAAACCACACATAAGGTCAGCTTAGAATATGCACCTGCACCAGTGTAAACCAGAACGACGCCAGGATATTATATACACACTCCATTGTGTAGTTCTCTGTATACTGTGATGACTATGAAGATTAGTCACGAGGAATCCAACAGTGCAGGTTGTTTCAGTTTAAGGAGAAGGTGGCAATGAAATGGGATTTGCTGTATTTCAGGGTAATCATAAAGTGAGGATAACAGTGAGCTAAAATAAGACTTCCAGGCGTCGTAAATAATAAATTTCATGGCTGCAGTGAGCATCAGTATGGAAAGGACCGGATGGCGCTGTAACACCACCTGCGAAGTAAAACCTTTCAGTGTCAACTCAGCTCTATAAAGCATTTGTTTTTCTCCATTAAAGACTGTATAATAAATTGTGCAAAAATACCCTTCAACATTTTATTTCCATTTCTTAATATATATATATTTATGAACAAGTCATACGAAATATGCTTAAGTGACCTTTAAATTTGACTAGAATCAATAAAATAGGAACAGGTCAACATAATATTAATTAACGACTATTAATAATAGTACATTAATAGTACTATGTTATAAAGCATTTAATACTTCCGATTATGGATGTTCTTGTTTTAAAATAAAGCAGCTTAAAGTAAGACTGTTCATATAATGAGGTCTTTTAAATGACGTGAGAGATAAGAGGACTGTCCTCCAAGCGGAAGCCGTAACGGACCTCGGCTGCCCTTCCCGCTTTACCTGAGTTGTCTGGCAGACGGAATCGGCTACAGCAAAGATATCTCCTCCACTGCTTCTGAACATTCTCCTTCAAAGCACAGTGAAATATGAATATGAACAATCCTGCAGAGTAAAAAAAAGGGGGAAATAAAACATCACCTTATTCCTGCTATCTCACATATTTGAATAAATTCATTATTAATACTAAAAAGGTTTATTGAAAAAACAGGCTTAATTTATTGATCTAGTGGCGCCCTCTGGTGGAATAGAGGAGATCATGCGACCGTACTGGCTGGATCAGATTGAATTTATATCACAATCAGAGTGCTCATTTCCGCTCTTGGAGATCAGCATCAATTCGTCTTGGGAATGACGGATACAAGTCTTGCACACTGACCAGAGGGATTCTGAGCCATTCCTCTTGCAGAACAGTGACTGCAGGTCACTACATCATGCTGGTGGAGGAAAATGTTTCCTGACTCGTTCCTCCAAAACACCCCAAAGTGGTTCAGTAATATTCAGATCTGTGTAGGCTATGGGAGATGTTCAGCTTTCATGGTGCATTACCAACCTGATACATCGCACCACGTTCAAGGCACAATGATTGGACCACTGGCTGAAAATGGTCACCCAGAATGGTTTGGTAGTCCATGGCAGTGACCCGCCCACCTAGAACAAGCAGTGGGTCTAGGGAATGCCATGATATTACAGTCCAAACCATCACTGAACCTCCCCTGTGATATGTTTACATAGCTGCCTATAAGACTAAAATTATCTCGATTATCTGTATCAGGTGCGTTAAATTAAGGCTAAATTAAGGCTGCATGTAAGCTCTGCAGGGTAGAGAGGAGCAGGAATGAACAGCCTTGATCCATATGCTTATGAGCGTGTCACCTGTGTCCATGACAATGAAATAGAAGGAACTGCTTCAAAAATAAAGAGAAGGTAATGAAACGCTGAGAAGGTAGGTGGAGGTGTGGAGTCTCACCTTGCAGGGAGTTAAAGATGCAGAAGAGGTAGAGAAAGGCCAGTTGCACGGGGCCCCAGGCAAAGAAGGCGAAGCCCCAGGTCATGCCGAGCAGGAAGGTCAGGCTCACAGCACTGCGCAGGTTGCGCAGAACTTCTTCTCGCAGTGTGCGGTTGCTGCGCTTGCCGTTGCGACCGCAGATCTGAATCATGACCACGATGAACATGGCCACGTTCAATAGGAAGATGACGGAGAAGTAGCCCACGCATGTTACGTAGAAGACCACCGGATCGTTCACCCAGCAGCTATGAAGGAAGTGCATGAAGGACCTCAGCAGTGAGGGCACTGAAGATATCACTTAATATCCAGTACAGAGTTTTTGGTAACATTTCAGTTCAGGGGGCACAAATAGTGTAGTAATATACTCAGTGACAAAAAAGTTAAGCACCCAGAAGTAATGGTCCGATTTGGATGTAATTTGGTACACATGCAGACCAGCAATGGGTATGTAAATGATTCGATGTGCAAAGAGCTGGCACGTCTAGTCACCAGACACAGAGGATGCCTCGTAGAGGCATTAGACAGCATTACCACTTGACAGAGTTTGATAGGGGTCGCATTGTGGGTGTTCATGAGGCCCGGTGGTCATATCTTGCAATTGTCTGGCATGTGGAGCATGCAGATGTCACAGTCACCCGACGTTGGAACCAATGGGCACATGAGGGCACCCACACACATTGTGAAGGTTCCGGTTGCCCAAGACAGACCACACCAAGGGAGGATCGTCATATTGTGCGGCAAGCATTACAGAACATCAAGATGTCTGCGCTTGCCATCCAGACACAAGTATTGGACTCTCTTCAACACCCCGTGTCATCCTACACCGTGCCTTGACGACTGCCATCAGCCGGACTACGGGTTCGCCGTCCCATGCGTAGGCTGCCATTAACACCAGCGCAGAGATGGCTGCGTTTGGAGTGGTGCTGTAACTGGGAGGCATGGACTGATGATGAATGGCGTCGAATGCATGTTCAGTGATGAATCTCGGTTCTGCATTACCATGGATGACCGTCGTGTGTGCGTATGGTGGCGCCGAGGGGAGAGGACCAATTCAGCAAATGTTGTGGAGAGACACACCAACATTACTCCTGGCATCATGGTGTGGGGAGCCATAGGGTATAACTTCTGGTCATCTCTGGTAGTGATTTGGGGAATCCTGATGGCACAGCGCTACGTCAGTGACATGCTGCATCCGCATGTCTTACCCCTCCTGAGACAGCACCCTGGTACAGTATTCAACAAGTCAACGCCCGTCCACACACGGCATGTGTGTCTATGGACTGCCTGCGTCATAACGAGGTCCTCCCGTGGCCAGCCAGGTCCCCCGATCCTACTCCAGTCGAACAGGAGTGGGATCAGCTCAGATGTCAACTCAGACCCAGTGCCAATCTGCAGGATCTCGAGGGCCAGTTACAACAGCTGTAGGCCGACTTGCCGCAGGAGAAGATATGATGGCTTTATGACTTCCTTCCATGCCATATCGCCATATGTATCCGGGCCTGGGGAGGGGCTACACCCTACTGACATGGGACCGGCTGTGTGCCCATACTGTCAACTCCGTTGTCTGTTTGATCTGGTATTATAATCATTGCAATACAGTCGCATTACTTTTCACCACATGCAGATTGATTTCATTTCCATTTCATTTTTTGTCACTGAG
Organism: Hyperopisus bebe; assembly: GCA_026777045.1. NCBI lineage: Eukaryota > Metazoa > Chordata > Actinopteri > Osteoglossiformes > Mormyridae > Hyperopisus > Hyperopisus bebe. The sequence continues at coordinate 6,262,749 of JAODJW010000039.1, read as the reverse complement.
TGTACATGTTTACTTAATCCATTAATTAACCAGAAACTAAGTGTTAGTTACACACTAATCCCACGTTCATTCATCAGTAATCAATCATGATAGTTCATGTATTTCATGCAGTTACTATATCTGTTCATGATTTGTACTTGAGTAGTAACTGAGTACATAAGTTACTTGTGCCCCCTCAAGCACAGTGTTACTATTTTTATTTGCCTGGCACTTACAACTGAGATGAGTCTTCTCCGTTGTCCTTCTGATAGTTCAACTTTCCATAAAAGTTTCTATCCACGGAGACCACAATAACCACTATGGCAGCTGGCAGTCCTGGAAACATCAAACACCTAGTGAGTGAGCAAATTCTACATTTTCTTTTCAATTTAACATGCATGTTCACTGAATAGACTATAAGGCCAATGTCTACTAGAGAGGGAGATTACTGTTATTTGTTTAAGAGTTTTGACACTGCAATATCAGACACCACTTACCCCATCCCACAAGGCAGAACTTGAGGATGTACCTCCGTATGTATGTGTTAAAAACCTTGACCAAAGCTATGTACATGTGAATGGACTCCAGGCCCATCCAGGTAAACGTGGTGAGAAGGAAGAAGTGCAGGAATGCTGCCATTGAGATGCAAAGGCCATCTGCTTTGAGAGGGGCCAGCCAGTTGTCCAGGATGAACAACATGTTGAGGAGCAGCAGCGAGGTACTGAGGTTCATCAGGATCTTGGATGGATAGTCTCGACGCAGTTTTCTGCAAAGTACAATGAAATTCCAGGTTAGAATGTGAAGTTTGGGATAAACTTTTATAGTCAAACTAATGATTCCCCAACCTCTCAATTCAATTCAATTCAATTCAAAAAGAGCATTTTCACAACATTACATTGTCTCAAAGTGCTTCACATTATCCCTGCCCAATGTCCCCAGTCAACAAGTCAGAGGCAACAATGGCATGAAAAAGTGCCCTAGAAGGAAGAAACCTTGGGAGGAACCAGACTCAAAGGAGGAGCCCATCCTCCAGGGTTCGGCACCACCAGCTATTGCATATGTGATGTATTCTTCCACCTGATTAAATTATTCTACCACTCTTTCATTTTCCAACTGCTAACCCAGGAGAGGGTCACAAGGAACCTATCCTATAAGCTGCAGAAGGCACAAGGCAGGAAAACACCTTGGACAAGAAGCCATTCCATTGCAGGACACCAATTAAACTAATCAAAGTAAATAGCTAAATTTGGCGGGAGGTGAAATAAAATAAAATAAATTTTCTGACTCAGAGTGGCCAAGGTAAGGTTGGGGAGTCCCTGATTTAGGAGATGAAGGTGCCATTCGGGGATGATGAATGGGAGCACAGGCATTTTCGGTGAGAGAGCACTGACTCGAAAGCAATGTACGTGAAGAGGGTCATCGCCGAGCAGATGGCAGAGATGGCACAGCCGATGTACGAGATAAAGGTGAGGGCCTTCTTGTTCTTGTCACTGAGCAATTCGGAAGATCTTGAGATATCCTGTGGCAGAGAATGTAAACGAAGGACAGATGCTGCTGAAGCGTAATTTCACACAGAAGCAACGCATCACGTCCAGGAAGACGAGGCTCTCACCATTAAGATTGCAAAGTGGGTGAGGTGGTTGCACAGACAGACTGTCCGGGTGGCGGTGGACTTGGACTGGTTACGGCTGCAGCCCTTGGAGTTCCAGCCGCCACTGCCATCTTCAGGGAACAAAGGCAAGTCAGTAACAAGAAGCCTTCGAAAGACAGCTAGAACAATCCCATGTTGTTTGTTCAGACGTCCACAATCAACCCGCAACTGAGCAACATTGTTCTCATCTCAGTAGAATTGATCTGTAGGTTATACTGAAAACCATGCAAACTGTTTCTTTACCTCCAATGAACAATGCATGCATGACATTTAACCATTTGGTAATGCTTTACATTAACTGCACTTTCATAAAGCATTCATAGAACATTCATAAGCAGCATGTAAGTATACTGTAACATCCAACCATACCTTATAAGATTTAATATATACTAATAACAAACATTATAACCATGTAATTGTATGATGTTTGTTGTTAATATATATTAAAGCTGTTAAAGTTTGTTAGGATGTTATACTTACAGTACCGGCTGTTTATGAATGTTCTTTGGATGCATTATGAAAGTGCACTGAATGTTCAATGAATGCATTATGAATGTGTTATGAGTATGCAGCTGAATGCCTTAATGCATTACCAAATATTTTCCCTAATTCATATTCAGGCCTAACACTGCAGAAATGGACTGTAATGACATAAAAATTAAAATGCAAAGACTTACTTTTGAAATTGAAGTCCCAAAACACACATTTCACTTCCTTTCCTGCAGGCTAGAAAAATCAAGAAATCTGGCTTTTAAATTTGCAAATTCATAAACCAAACATATAATTTTATTAGCTCTCTTTGTAAGTCTGCAAATTAATTTGCATTACCTTAACACACAGAGGAACTAAAATTCTACAAATATTCTGCAAAGGCACATTGCCACATTATTGGATAACTGCTGGACTTCCAGTACCTTAGGTGACAGGTGAACAATATCAATCTCCACTGGGTCCTTGAGGTTGTATATGGATTGATTGCCCACACTACTGGCCACCACATAACTGTTCAAGAAATAGCCATTGTCCGTTTTATCCTAAAAAGGCACATAAAAAAATATTTAGAAAATTGTAGGAAATACATCTTCTGTCGTTGCAATCTACGCAGTCGATCATTAGATCTGAAATGCAAAAATATCATTCTAACTCAGTGCTATTCAATCCCATTAAACAATTAAAATGACACCGTCATGATTTAGGCAAACGTATTTCATAATCACGTTCTTGGTTTGTAATTATGTCCTCTTATAAATGTGGCTATAAAAAGATTTGACCTGAAAGAGCCCAGTGTTGTTGAAGAACATGAAGTTTATCCGGGAGAGAACATCTGCCTCTCCGAAGCTCAAATTGCTCAGCAAAGTGGACGGGAGGGTAACAGTCGCCAGGGAATTCTGCTGACTCGACTCAAAGTTGATCTGTGGGAGGGAGATAACCTGCTCAGCACATCCATCTAGTCATTCGTGTTGCTGTTTTTAAATCTTACCCAACTCTCTCTGTGTATCGCTCCTGTTGGGGTGGATTTTGTGATAAGGGCCTTATTGAGGAGTCATGACAACATCCTACCTGATCTTGGTATCTTAAGGGCAGAAAATGCACTGCGAAGCCATTGGTACTAATGCACACTTCACAAGAAATCAAACAATGATTTAAATGTGCTACTTGTCACAGTGAAATCACAGAGTGATCGCAATGTCCCCGTTTCCACAACAAATGAAGAAAACACTGTGTGATGTCATTATTTCACTTATAACATCGATTTCCACGAGTCACTTCTGCAGTGCAATCTTTTAAGGTGTAATTAAATATATGTGTTTATTTAATGGTATGCTTTACCAATTTACTTTGCACTTTCCACAGAAAATGCTTTAATCACATAGTATGATTTCAGTGTCATTTATATTTGACTTGTATGAGTCTGCTTTACAGGTGCAGTTTTTGTAAAAATGTTCTTTGCAGAACCTTGGATTTTATTTTTTTCCGATTGGAAATGACACAGGCATGTCTCGAAAGATAAGACAGTATACAAGGGGTATAATTGTGGAAAAAAGATTTGAATGAAAATTGGCATGCCCAAAATTATTCATACCCTTCTCAATAGTTAATGGAAAAGCCTTTATTGCTATTACAGCAATCTAACACTTATAATTACTAACAAGCTTGTTGTATGTCTCTATTGGCATTTTTGAGCATTTGCTCAGCTTTCGCGATGAGCTCCAAGTCTTTTAGGCCTCCCTTGCCATCACCCCGATATTTACCTCCCTCTACAGACTCTCTATTGGACTCAAGTCTGGACTCTGACTGGGCCGCTCCAAAACATTAATATTATTGTCAGCTAACCATTTCTTGATCACTTAAACTGTGTGTTTTGGATCAATGACATGTTGGAATGTCCAGTGCTGCCCAAGGCTAAGTTTCTTTGTAGACTGCCTGATGGTTATGTTCCCATTATGTTCCCACCACCATGCTTGACCGTAGGGATGTCCGCCATGCTTGACTGTGGGTGTTCTTGGGGTTGAATGCTTCTCCCTTTTTTACACCAAACAAAAGCCATATCGTTGCAGCCAAACTTTTCCATTTCCATTAAATTTCACCCCAAAATAGAAGAACCAGAAGTCTTGTTCTTTGACCAGATGAGTTTTTGCAAAGGCTAAGCGTGCTTTCGTGTGCCTTTTTTGGAGAAGTGCCGTCCTCCTCGGCCTGCATGTGTGGAACCCAGTACCCGTTGGACAGTCTGCCTTGAGATGTTAGCACCAGCATGGCCCAAAGTCATCAGGACGGCCTTGGTGGTGATCCTGGGATTCTTCTTCAACTCTCGTGCCATCAGCCTTGTCTGCGCAGGGGTCACTTTTGACTTCCTACAACGTGCTTTGAAATTTTCAACAATGTAGAACTTCAGGTATTTGTTGATAGTCCTTTGTACTGTGGCCACTGGGACTGGAAGACATTTGGAGATGATCTTTTGGGCCTTTTCCAAGTTGTGAGCAGCCACAGTGCACTCCTGCAGGTCCTCACTGAGCTCTATCATTTTAGCCATGACTTGCCACAGACAAACTGCAGAAAGCTGCTGTTTTATACTTAAGTTAATTCAAAACAGCTGTTCATAATTAATCAGGGTAATTAGAATGTCCTAGAGCATTGTGGATTTGCAATCAGTATAAATAATTTCAGACATGCCATTTTTCTTAAAAATGTTAATAAAACATAGAAATAATTTCTTTTCATTAATATCTCTAGCACATTGTTGTATCACATTCTGATACATTTCCAGTCAGAAGAAAGCTGTAGGTTAAATAACAAATCATTTTAAATGTAAATCTGTCAGGGGTATGAATAATTTTGGGCTTAAGTGTAAGCTAGCTTTTCACCCTGAATACAATTGTAATGACGTTTTTCAGCATTTATATTTAATTGTAACCTCCGCCAATTTGTGCATAATTAAACTAAACACATAAGAAAAATGAAGACAATTACAAAAATACCATGGGTTAGAACTATGAGAGAGGGACTTGTCACAGTTTTTAAAAGAGCCACTGAGGAGGAATCACCCTACCCCATCTTTTTAAAAGAGCATGGTTTCCTTCAGGTCCTGTACCTGGAGGTCAGTGCTGTTGGCAGGGATGTACGCGCTGAACGACGTCCCATTGAAACTGCTGGAGTTGAACGCTGAGATGCCCAGGGCCAGGTTTTTGGAGGTGATTCTGAGGAAAGTTCCCTCAAACTCGATCTTCAGGACCAGCTCGTCCACCGTCTTCAGCATCCTGGTGCCGATAGGCGCAAAATAAACATCTAAGCCAAGAGGATCACGGTTCACTCTGTCTGCTCATACGTGTGAAGCACAAAGCTTACATCTCAGATGAGGTGGCGAGAGCCGTGTTGGAGCTTGTCATCACATTGGAGAAGATCGTCACCATGGTGGAGGCCAAGGTGCTGTTGATCTTGGCCACATTAACAATATCCTTCAGTTTTGTCACAACCATCGACACATCTTCTGTTGAGAGATTGTTGTTGGTCATGCCAGCCAAATCGGAGGCAACTTCTGCTGCATTTTCTGCAAAGAGACAGAAAGGAAACAAAAAACAATTACCATTTTAAAATAATATACTCAAATGTGTTCAGTCATTAGTCAATGAAATGATCCTGAGTCTTTCGTTTCCGAATCATGTTTAATAAAACGGTACGAAACCGGTTATACAATAAGCATCATTGCGTTTTCCAGCCTGTGGTGACTTAACAGTCAAAGATACTCCCACTGACTGAGCTTGATTTGACATCACCAATTCACCAGTACAGCACGTCCTTGGGAACGAAAACCCAACGGGGACAACAGAAGCAGCAGACTCTGTACTGACAGAGCAAGGCTCCAATCCAAAGCACGGAGCGATAAGCTTACAGGTCCCTGCTGAACCGTCATGCAACCATACAGCAATCGTTCGTTTGAGTAAAGGATTGTCCCAGAACACGGCTGACACCTTAAGTCACAATCAGGTTTAAAATAGGCATACCTGGGGAAACCACTATGTGTCCAATATCACAATTACTGACATCAGCTGGGCCCCAGAATGATGTGTAGTTCTGCCAGTTTATCATGCTGAGAAGAAACACAGATTGACATGAGGCAGACTGGTCAAACGGCACTCCGGAATAAGACCCATGGAAACTGTGTGGGGAGACCTACCAGGTCCGGGAGGCATTCTGCTCTTTGTTTGTGAAGCACGGTAAGAACTGGGTGACGGTCGGCTTGCTTTCAGACCATTTGTAAGACAAAGGGCTGTCCTCAGCTTCACAGTTTTCTAGAAAAGCACAAACGTACCAGAACTTGCATTCAGCTCCATCTCTCACAATGTTCCAAGAATCGCAAGAATCGCTGACGGAGCTTAAACCCAGGTGACTTAAACTTAGGCAGCTTGTCATTATGCTGATTTTTCTAGCCTGCATTGATACGAGGCAGGACGTAACAGCACAGTCACTGCTGACGTTGATTCCCCTGCTGCCTCCCTTATTGTCCATCTTCAGTTGTTTTTCTTACTCAGCCACCTACCATTCCCTCTTCCATATACATATATACAAAGTATAACAGCATGGAGGGCAGCAGAAATATATTGTTCTGACAGTGCTATTAAGCAAAAGTAGATTTTCCACATTGCAGGGCAGATAAATAAGCGAAAGGCTCCGTCCCGTACCGACAGGCTGGACCGTAACGTTCTCCAGCGCCAGTCCCTCCCCCAAGGTCTTTTTATAGTTCACTATCTTGCTCTGAATCATCGTGTCAATCTTGGCAGTGGTGTCTGTCAATCTGGACTTCAGCAAGACTTGACATGTGTAGCTGCAGGAGAAGAAAGATGCTAAAAGAGGAGGACAGGCCAACAACCAGGACCGACCGCGAAACTGCAGCTATGTCTGTTTACCTTTTATCGGCCGCCGGTCTTGGCTGAACTCTAAGACACACACACACACACACACACACAAACAAAAAAACGAAGGATTACAATGGATATCAAAACAATCATGCTTCATCGTAAAGAAAAAAAAAAACAAATATTTCCCCTTGGTACGGCATCTGGATATGGCAGTGTGTGGCTCAGTGGGCTAAGCCTATGCGCCCATGATTAGAAGGTTGCCTGTTGAAGCCTGGACTTTGCAGAATAGCCCCCATCTGTGGGCCCTTAACCCTCCAGCTGCAAGGGTTCTATTACAGCTCGCTGCCAAGCTTAGCTCCCACCTACATGTGTGCTATGGAGGGTCAGATGGGGTTGGCAAAAGAGAATCTCCCTATATTTAATGATAAAGTATCATTAAAATTAATAATGTCTCACCTGACAGAAATAAAGGAATCCGGCCAGCTATTAAATGTTCGATTCAGCTGCAAATAGAAATACGTATTTTCATTCTACTTTACATAATGCACCGGCTTCGATTTACATATTAACGTAGTAAGTCTATCAGCAAAAATACTTCTGAAAAGGAAAATTAATACAAGCACAACCCTACCCAGAGCTGTACAGTATTCTTCACCATGTCTTCAGCCATTTGCCCCTGCTCATCAGTCACGTCGAACGTTATCCTGTGGAACTCTGCCTCTGAGGACAAGGAAGAGGGGACTTTCTTATCCTTTCCAAGCTAAGGCAGTGAAAGAAGTCACCACCACACATTGCCTTCTGTGTTGCATAGCAGTGTACATCGCTAAATGACTGACCATGATCACATGATCTTATTAGCCTGAGAGGGTAATCTGTGAGTGGAAGATCAGATAAGAGTCCCTACAAGAGTCTCTACAGCAGGGGTGTCAAACTCCAGTCCTGGGGGGGCGGAGCCCTGTGTAGTTTAGTTCTTTCCCTGTTCCACCGCAAATGATTCAGCTCAAGAGCTGTGTGGTAATTAGCACAAGGAGGTGCAAGGAGTTGAATCAGGCGTGTTAAATGAGGGGAAACCCAAAAATGCATAGGGCTCCGGTCCCCCAGGATTGAAGTTTGACACCCCTGCTCTACAGGGACATTGAGGGGTGTTGTATAAATTCATAAACTCCATTAACAGCATATAACACTACACTACTGCAGTATTATATATCTGAATAGCAAAAACTGGTATAAGTCATAGAAATATTATGTTGTAATACATATGCAGCAAGAACTTTTTTGGTTGTCTGCTGCTATGCCACACAGTCACCACAAGATGGCTCCCGAGTAGTGCTGGTTGTTAGTGCTGCGCTACAGTGCATCTCTATGATCATGCTGACAACTTTCTTAGGAGACTCCCATATACAAATCTCAGTCCTTTTAAGGCAAGTATCATGGTTCAAAATATGTTGATCCACATCAAATTTCATTTGTTGGTTCAACACATTTTGCAATACTCTAGAACGTGTTACTGGATTAGCTAAATGCTTTGTTTTCTGTCCAACATAAAAAATGAAGTCTCCTAGGAAAACCGAACAATGAAAATTGTAATCAAAGGAGGGTGTGGTAATCCTTGTACCACAGTGAGCAGTTTTAAGTATGCGGTGTGCCAATATGCTACAGCTTGTGGTTAAGTAACCTTGTTAATGTTCTATGATCAGATATCTGAAACTATTTCATTGTCTGGTAGCACTGATTCAAAGAAATACTACCATTTCATGCCACCATGCCACCATTCAAAGCAGAGATTCAACATGAAGAAGGACACTTTTTTGTTCTATATCTAGTGTGTTTCTGCAAAACATACTGTTCCCAGGAAGGAGTCCACACGGACATGAAACATGAAAGCGAGCTTTACACGGGCATGAGGCAACTTCAGTGACGCCCACTGATATCTCATTGGAAGCTGCTGTCGGCAGATAGTCATCAACAGGAGGTGTTGTAAGAGGCTTTAATGCCGTTGTGGGCATAGTAGGCTTGTCTTCCACAAATCTGTGCGATTCTGGAGGCAGAAGTGACTCGGGGTGACTGGCAATGCTTTGATTAACAGACTCTTGGCTGGAGTCTGGGGACCTGGTGGCTGAGTTCGAGTCTGCAAATGGCTGGTCCGTGGAAATCAACGTTTGTTTGTCACACCGGGTCTCATTGCTTTGGTCACAATCCCAGAAAGCATCGCTTAGTCCAGACAGAGCCGCCTGTGGCACCGCTTTGGTCAGGGCAGCTGCGTGCATAGTTCGCGGAAGCACAGTTGTCCAAGCATCCACTCCAGAGTCAGTAGCCCAAGTAGTCTCTGATTGGCCAGCCCTGCTCGAAGCTGATTGGAGGAATGCAGTTATTGGCTGAGTGGGAGGTGTGGCGCCAGATCTCGCCTCCGTCACGCTTTGAGTGCCAGCAAACAACGGTGCTTTCAGAAATTGGGTGGAGGGAGGGCTTCTATCCTCCCCTTTTCCATTGTAGGGAAAACTTGTCACAAGATGGTCAAAGAAAGGTAATTCAAAATGGTCAAGCCTTACCACACTGGTGTGCAATTTAAACAGCAGGTGGTGCGTATTTGTGTGGCTGGGACTGCCAAGGGTATGGCCCGTTGCCGTCAAACTCAATTCCCTTAGTTCACTACCCCTTGGAGGCTTGGAGGAAATGACAGATTCCGCCACACGTGGGCTGCTTTGAGTGTCCAAGAGTAAGGATGGGGGAAGAGAAGTACCAGCTGAAAACATTGTGAATTCTTCAAGAGTCAAATTTCTGTTTGCCCTTTTGGCCTCTTCTCCTGTTGATGACGATGCTGTTTCCTGTAAAAAGCTTGTCTGGAAAAAATGAGCAAGCATGCTAAACGTGGGTAATACTGTGGCATGGGGGTATCCTGTTGGGGAGGCAGAATTATCAGACGAGGACAGAAAGGTCAACTCATCTGTTGTGACACCGGCAGCATAATGCAGCAATTCTGTGAGGTCACTGACAGACGAATGAGCCCAATGTGACCCCTTTCTCATACCCAGATCTGAAGGATGATTGGTGTAGAATCCCTCAGGGTTGCTGAATGAAGCCTGTGTCAAACTATTTACAAGCGATGGCTCCAAACCTAGAGCTGAATCTAATTCTAGGTGCCCACCTGCTGCTGACATTTCAGTGGTACCTAGTAGTTCAAATGGAATTGTACTGGAAGGACTGAGAGAACGGCTGTCTTGAAACCTTGGATATTCTGCAAGCCGAAATTGATACCCTGGCAACCGTGAAAGCTGTTTGGAATTGTCTCTGTCAGAAGGGCCATGTGTTTCCATTGAAGCCCATATTACAGAAGAAGTAGCCTTATTGATTTGGTTCAGGGACACGGAGTCCGTCCTTGGAACCTCTGTCACAAATAATTCACTGTGAAGCCATACAGGCAAGCTTTCCACATACTCTCTTAAGGGGGAGTGAGTATCCATGGAATCAATAAGTTTATTTTCACTTTCCATGGTGGAGAATGATGGGAACAAAGATGTGCTGCTTGAGGTTACCGCAGAAGAATATATGTGCTGAGGAGAGCTGGAGGTTGAAGGACTTCTCAAAGTAACGTCTTGAGCTATGAGCTGTTTGTTTGCTGGAGCTGATACTATTACTTCTGCTGCCAAAAGACCCTCAAAGTCACTCAATGGTGAGGCCCTCAAAGTTTTGGTGCTCTGTAATGGCCACTCAACAGGTGTAGGTGCCACAGTAAGCTGGTGACCTTGAAAACCTTTCTCAGATGTTTGCTCGTACATCCCACTTGCGTTCACGGCTTGTATAAGTGCTCCTCCTGGAATTCTGGTAAATGTTTGGGTAGGCTTCAAGTAATCTGGTGTTTCCCCTGTCGTATCCTTAGTTGACAAGTCCTGGGGCTGGTGGGAATCCGCCCGACTGAGATGTTCCTCGCCTGCCTTTTTAGAAACGGTTGCGATCGCTGTGCTTATGTTCCGGATGCTTGCCATGGTTTGAGAAGGGTTGCGATGGACCACAGCTAAATCATCTCCGTGAGAGTAGGACGAATCAATGTCATAGAAGCTAAAAGCCCCCTCTTCGGCATCCATGTCAAAAACAAGAGCCTCTGTTCCAGATGAGTATTCCAGGGGCTCTGTCCAGTTAATAGTGTGAGTGTTGTTTTCACCAACACCACTGGCCCAGTGTGGAGCGAGGGGCTTATTCTTGCGATTGCCTTGTGAGGCCACCTGAAAGGATTCTACACCCATACTCTGGTTCCGGGCATGTGCCTGTTGCCATGAGAGCAGTAACTTTGAATCCACTGTGCTACTGGACATCATATTTGTTTTCCTAGCAACCGACGGTGTTGTGGCCACCTTGGGCTTAGGGAAGGCATCCGTTACACTCATTGTGTGAGGGACAGGAGGTTTAGTCAAATAAATCACTGGCCTGTCTTGAGGCTTAGTTACAGTTTCTGGCTTTTTCCTCACAGGCCATATCAGAGGTGTGGAAATAATGCCCAGAAACGTTCTGGAACTCCTGTGGCCACGGATGATGTGAGGTCTAGGGCGAGGTGTAGAGGAAGGTGTCACTACTTCAATGTGCCGAAGAAACGACCAGAAACTGGCCATCTTCTCTTTCTCTGCTCCTTTAGTGTCAGTATACGTAAAAAGGGAAGTGTCATTACCCATTATAAAAATGGACAAATATGTACACGTTTATTTGTGATACTCTGATCATTAAGAAGGCATATAAATTCCCAGGTCAACTTTATTAGCTGCTCTTCATCAAAGTATTCATATTCTTTGTACCAATAGCCTCATTTTGCCAGAATCACCAGAATCTCCCCAGACATGGTAATCAGTCACTTATCCCCTGACTTAAGATTCTCGCTTGCGAATTCTCAGTTTATTATTATTATTATTTAATTTTGTGACTTCTACAAAACACATTACACATAATCCTTTATTCAACTTTGTGGGACAGTTATAATGCGTGGATGAAGACAGATTTTGCAGTGCGTTCTGAAAAGATAAAACATTTATGTTGATAGGGTTAATAGTCATGGCCAGTAGAAAATAGCAGGAATTCCAGCATAGAAGGTGTTTAAACAGAGGAGACATCTGCACCAGAATAATCACAAGATCAAACCAAACCATGTTGCTCTTGTCCTTTGGAAAATGGGTTATTGACATTGTGAGATATACAGGGAGAAACAAGCAGAGACCAGGAAGTGTTAGAATGAGGATTCCAATAACACAAAGAGATGGAATGTAATGAAAGCGACTGCAGGTCTATCGTTTTAATACATGCATCTGAAAAATTAATAAACAAGGATACTATCACTTGTGTCTTAACAATGATGGTTTAAAGGTTTTTTTGTCAGTGTGGTTTTATGCTCTTTAACAAAGAAGCATAAAAATGTATGCAGAAGACTCGGACTGACAGGAGTGTATTACTATTATCATTAACATAATGGGCGAATTATGTATTTTAAAGTCAAATCGCTGCCTAATTTGCTATCCATAACAAGAGAGAGGCTCACCCTAACCTTATTACACTCAATTAAAGTACTTCAGGGGAAAAGCAGCAGTGGTTTTGGGTACAGCAAACACAGGATCTTACCCTTCGGCATGCCGTTAATTGCTGTTGGTGTGAGAGCTGCAGCAGCAGTAGATGAAACAGGGGTGATTTCAGAGACTGCCAGTGGGTGTGAAAATAGGTGTTGAGACCCATTACAAGACAACAGCAATATAAGAGCAAGCAGACACATCAAAAGCATTATTAAAAATTGATTCTTTATAAGAAAGTCATTCGTATTGCAGTCACAGGCAGTGTTAGCTATGGGGAAAAGAGGCAGTGAGGCTGAAATGTTCTTGCACATATAGAGCTAAAATGTTTGGAAGAATAAATGGACTAAATATATTAAATTTAGTTTGTGGTTATGCTCATTTTTTTCTTGAAAATTCTAGAGAAATGAAAAGTCACTGGCAAAAGATGATATTTACCTTCCAAACTAATACCAGTATAGATCCACTGAATAAAACAAGAAAACTGGCATTTTTAAACATCAACACTGACCAAACAAGAATTTGCTGAAAGTACCCCAAAAGATACAGTGTATTTGTAAGAGGATTCTACTCTTAGCACTTACTGAAGAATTACACAAATGCCAGTTGCTATCAGTGCTGTTGCATTTCTTAGACTGGAGAGAAACTCTGGCAAACCGTGGAAGCAGCTTTGGAGGATCTTACCAGGTATTACATTGCTGGTTAGAAGCATTCTATTAGAGGTTGTAGTTGTAGTGGACATGGACTGGGCTGGTGACAAGGACAGTGAAAGATAAATGTTTGGCAACAGTGAGAAACAGCAGCCAGTAGTTAATGCCAGGCTGTTTATCAGGATGATCTATGCTGCAATACTGAATTAGAGCTACATTATCTTTCTGTTTTTAGGACATAGCGCAACTCGCAGCTGGATTAGCAGGGATGTATGGATAGTTAGATTGGTCTTTTTGTGGAGGGACCCCCTCAGTGTGAAAGCTTTGACGCTGGGACAGCATTTCTTAAATGTAATATTTAGTTCTCTCCAGTCCATGTCAATACTAAATGAACTTTACTGAATAAAAGAGTTTAGACATAAAATCTAGGAACCATAATCATAAAAAGAACATGCAGAGCACTCTTGTTTCTTTATGCCTTATATTTTGAACATATTGTTTCCTTTTTTTTTAACAAAAATTAGCAATATTCTTAACCTTAGCAGCCCACAACACAAATTTCATAATTATCCTGATCTGAGATACGTAGATTCTGAAATTATTTTCAAAAGCTTTACTTCATTGGTCCTCAGAAGGAAAATAAATAAATACACAATAAATACAACATGAAGTCCACATAAGTGCTGTAAATAATCTCATCTCAAAAAAAATTCTATAGTATAATTTTTGTACGTTGTATGAGGCTAAAAATGTGATTTGAACACTAAATACGCAAGAGATAATGGTCCACAGAGAAACAATATGTTATCAAATAAACAAGATGGCTTCACAAGGTTAAACAATGACATGAAACGATAAAAATGTGATGCTTACCAGCAGAGGTTGAGTTAATATGCATGTTAGTGGTAACAGAGGATGTTGCTGGTTGCAGGGACAGAAACAAGGTTAGACATGACTTACATGCATCGTAATGCAGAGAATATCTCAGGAAAGCAACCGATAAAGAACAACCTGTCCAAAAATCAATACTGGGCTTTAAAGAACTAGTTCATTCAGCAAAGATAAATATTTGCAGACAATCTGGGTGTCTATAATAGAATATGGATGTGTTTCCTGTGTAAATCCATTATCTAGGGTGAAAATAAACGTTATAAACCCAAATGCATCACTGTTGCACAGGGCTAATTGAAATACAACAAAACACTGGTAAGAGACAGCTTACCAGTCGTTGACCTGGTGGGAATGTTAGCTGTGGTAATTGATGAAAGACTAGCGGGCTGAACTAGTGATACAGACAAGCAGGAATTGTTAGTGTCTTGGTTCATTAAGGATGACTGACAAATACAAAAACTGAAACAGAAGATGAACAACATGAGAGACAGCTTACCAGTGGATGAAGTGAAGGGAATGTTAAGAGTGGTAGTTGATGAAAGACTAGCGGGCTGAACTAGTGATACAGACAAGCAGGAATTGTTAGTGTCTTGGTTCATTAAGGATGAC
>JAODJW010000039.1:6221280-6232935 GCA_026777045.1 Hyperopisus bebe | reverse complement strand
ACACACCCCCACCCCGGCACTTGCCCACCGCAAATTTTAATTTAGATGGCTTCAAAGCAAAGGACGGACTTTGATTGCTGTTGATTATTTTGTCGCTTATGACATTGTGATGACTGGAGGCATTAATCACTGGGTCAGGGAAGCTCTATCAGAGACTGGCAGCAGCTTGACCAGAATAACATGATAAACGGGAGACACAGCTCCAGTGATCCTTAAACCATGTCCGCGGTCACATCAAGGGGGCTGTGATCCGCACACCTGCCCTCCACCCCACCAGGTATCCAGGTGCTGCCCATCTCTCCTGTCTGTCGCCGACTGCTTAATTGCCTGAGTCATTCAGAGGCTGCCTGGGTTTTAATTATGACCCTAGGGCCCGTTTTAAGCATGGACAAGAAAAACGATTATTCTTTGTACAGTTGGAAGATGGATGGATGATTAACGGATGGATGAATTTGTGGATTCATCAATGTATTTTTAATGAAGAAAAAAAAAAACGTGTGCCAATAAGCCATGCTTGGGATCCCAACCATAAACAATGACGGGGTGATATTAATACTGACTGATAACTTGGCGTGTTTATGGGCACTTTTACCACTGTATTATGACTCCGTGGCTCACAGGAAGGTGAAGCAGTGGGTGCTCCCTCTGGTGGATTCGCCCCACAGGTCCACGCAAACACTACGATCTGTTTATTAAACCCACCGGGACCGTAGCATCGATGGCTGCGCGTAGACAAAGTGGCAATGTGCTTTTTACCGAGACCAACACGATTCCCCGCTAACGTGACGCCACAGACTTTTTATTATTTCCCAGCACTGGCTCTGCCGCGATCCAAGCCACCTCGGAATTGGCGCCAGCTCTTTAAAAGTTTCGGCACAGCGCCGTCTGCCAATGTGAACAAACACGGCCAGCTATACTATGACACACTTCTCACAGGAGAAGAAAAGGCGCTTTTAAAGAAGCGCGTAATGCAGCCGGCGGCCGCCATTCCGAGTCACTAAAGAAGGTGCGTTAACCCATTCGACTGCCTCTGTCACTCTTGCAGTAACAAAAAAAGTGAATCAAACCTAGTGTTTCGTTAATTCATTCATCATTTAAATTAATCGATCCAGTCCATGCACTTCACAACAGAAAGTACTGCCGTGCCGATACAAAGCAGCATGACGGGTGACGTCACTGGGTTATGCGTTTCGGTAATATTAAATCCTGGAAAATTAAGTCAAACGGCTGCCTTAGCGACAGACTTGAGGTCTTTGTCATAACGCGGACTAGCACATCCCAGTCACCTCGTCATTATTATTACGTTTATTTCTTGCTTACAGCAGACCAAATCAGACCAAACCAAAGATGTACCAGAACCATCCTTTTTCATCATGTGCAGTGTTTTTTAATCCACTCTATGAAATTGCCCGATCATAAATTAGACTGAGCTGTCGTCGCCAGTAAAACCAAAACTGTTTATTTTAGTCTTTGACGTCCATGGTAAGGAATATAAATATTTCTAACGCCATCCATCACTGCTTCGTCCCTAGCCTTTTCCAGACGAATCGAGGAATATGCTTCACGTGGCATCCGCTCATAGTCCAATCAACAGCAACAGAGGAGCCTCTATGTCCCCGTTCGGTTGGGAAACACTGTGTTTGTCAGGCCTATAATGAAATGACAGAGCTTGGGAGCGGTTTTTTCCTTCAGGAGTGTCCTGCGCATGATTTTTCTGGACTTGAGTAAAAAACCCGGGAGTCTTTCTTCAAAGTCACTGGTTGCCAGAGAATGTTAGTGATTAAAGCAGTTCAGACATGGGGACGTAGACACCATGGACAAAAGCAGCAAGCACACACAGATAAATGAACAGAAAGAAAAGTAGCAGACATGTATAGGACGTAAGGAAAGCATCATGGAGATGAAAGAAAATTTTCCCAATAATCATCAGCATAAGTTTGCTTTAATCTCTTTAAAGCAGTGCTTCTCAGTCCGGTGTTTGGGGACACGCAGACAATGCACATTTTTGCTTGTTCTCAGCTCCTGGTAGGGACCAAAAACATGGATTGTCTGTGGGTCGCCGAGGACCAGGTTGGGAAACACTGCTCGAACAAACAAAAATACCCAGTTAAACTGAAAACGAATGCAAAACGTAAGGATGTTACTGTAAGAAAAAGTCACTCTTACCTGATACCTGAATGCGTATTAACAGCAAGACGAGTGAAAGAATTTTCTCTAACTTCCATCTCCACCACCTACTGCTTATATGAGACATCCTGCAAATTCAGAACAAGAAAAAAAAATCATCAATATGCTAGTGTTCCAGAACAAGGAGGAAACGATGGATTAAGTTAAGCTACTATTGCTATTTCAGAAGCCTGCTTATCATAGCACAGATATTCCGCTTCGTGGACGCTAACATTGCCACTACTTATATTATGCAAACGCATGGGCACAGGTTTAGACACATACGCTATACAATACCTTTTCTCATTCTTATTTTGCTTGTAATTTGGGCAGACAGATTTTGATTGTGTGCTCATAGCACAGAAGTAGCTAAATTTAGGAAGACCATGTTAATAAAACACAGCCTAGCTACACAATAAATTACTGTACTGTGTATAATTTTTTCCAAGAAAGAGAACTGCGACGGAAATGTTGACAGATCAAACAAGCTTTTACAGTATTTTTATACAAAAACTATACAAAAATACAGCAACTGCCTACATACCAGACTATTATTAATTATTTTGATGTATGTCTGAATCTTTAAAGAAGTTTACCAGAATTAGTATCCTTTCAATTACCAAGTACAAGGAATTTATTTTGCTG
Organism: Hyperopisus bebe; assembly: GCA_026777045.1. Lineage (NCBI taxonomy): Eukaryota > Metazoa > Chordata > Actinopteri > Osteoglossiformes > Mormyridae > Hyperopisus > Hyperopisus bebe. The sequence continues at coordinate 6,230,124 of JAODJW010000039.1, read as the reverse complement.
TATGGCCTGGCATGAGGTATACAACTTTAATCAAGTTTAATTGTATGCCACAATATTACGCACCCTGAATATTACCCAAATGTATTACGTAATATACAGTATATTACACAATATATATTGCACATGCACTATATGGCCAAGAGTATGTGGACACTACGTTGTCCAATATTGTGTCACTAACTCAGAGTATTATGTTTCTAAAATGGCCTATACTCTTCTGGCAAAACTTTCCATTACGTGTTGGAACATCGCTTGTGGGATTCCCTGCCATTCAGGTTGGGTGATCAAGTCCCTTTCTGTGAGTTTGTGCGGCCTACCACTTTACAAAGGAACTTGATCCTGGACGTTTTGACCTTCACTTCATTTACCATAGACCACAAGGATAGTTGTGACAGAGCAGAATTGTGGCACCCTGACTTGTTGGAAAGATGGTGTCCCATGATGATGTCAAGTGGAAGGTCACCAGCCTCTCCAGTACAATCACCCACTCTGCTGCCTGTGTTTGTCACAGGAGATTGCATGAGTGTATGATGAGCTAAACACCTGTATCGGCAATGGGTGTGGATTAATAAGGCAGTTCCTACAAATAATAGGCGTGTCCACATATTCTTGACCATATAGTGTATATTGCACACACAGACCCAAATTATTGACATATAAATGTATCACAATAGACTACTTTGAAAAGTGAAGGTCATCGCGATGAAAGAGCTGTTGTATAGGAAAAGGGTAACCCAACATGCTACCACATGAAGATCATGCATTAGCATAAGGCTAACCTAACATGCATTAGCACAAGGCTAAGCCAACATGCTACCACATGAAGATCATGCATTAGCACTACATTGAAAGAGAAGGGCAGCATTTTATTTCCTCATGCAAAACTGTAATAAATCCAGTTAACTGGAAGCCACAGAACCAGAAACCAGGATACTCAGGAAGGCAATTTAATCCTCTGTTACGCAACTCGTTTTTAAGCAGCTTGCCATGAAAACGGTGGTCCATTATCCCATTTCAGCTAAACTGTTAGCCTCCAGACATCAATTAGCCTCCAGATGTCAACCAACAAAAATATCAACTGCGTAGAGTGTCCACATATTTACATCTGCAAGTGTCTGTAGAGTCCATATTTTTTTCATTAACCAATAAACCAGCAACAAATGAAAACCTAAAAGGTGTGATTTAAGCACAGCATGTCACAGTTGCCGGAAAGAAGAGGTTTTCAATTGTTTGTCACTTAAAATATGCATACTTCTTTCTGTGTAGTCATGTGGGGGATTGCATCACTCTTTACTCCAACCATTTAACTGAGGTTAGTTACACTGTATTAACTAATCCTATCCTAGTGCAAAAATTCCACAGAATGATGAACTTGAGGAATCCTTTGCCAAGAGTCGCTGTTCTCTGTCAACAGAGAACAACTCAGGTGTTCCAGGACTGGATTACTCTGTCTGCCTTTCTGTGTAATTCAGCTGCTGGCTTTCCTGACCACCTCCTTGTCTATCTGGAATTATCTTGGTCTATGCTAAGTATAGTACAGCCAAGAATATGGGGAAAGAAAGAATAATAAACATCTGCTTCCATTGAGGTGCGTTGTTGTTTCCAGCATCAATAAACATGTATTTAAACAAACAATATAAAAATACATTTCATCCAGACATTTATTTAATGTATAATTGGAAAAGGTGACATTTCAGAATCTATATAAATTTAATTCTCTAGGCGGTATTGAAAAGGTTTAACTTCAGGTTCAATGTATGACCAATTCGCTGACTCCAGGTTACAAACATTAAGCTATTTAATTATGAGAATGAGGACTTAGGTCTTTCTCTTGTTTTTTTTTTTCAAAAGTGTTCCAGTAAATGGTTATTAGCCACTAGATCAGTTGAGGTATGGGAAGGAAGCTTATAGTGTTTTTATGTTAATACAGCTTCCTGTAGCTCAGTAAATAAAAATTGTGTTATCAATGTTAAGGTCATGGGTTGAAGTCCCAGTGGACACACATGAATTGTAAACGTTCCCTCTATTGTAAGTTGCTTTGAATGGAAGTGTCAAATGAATGTAAATCTCAGTATCAGGTTCTTCACGTGCCAGATGAGCACTGACAGAGAGGAGACTAAGAGGCCATCGACCCAAAGCCTACAGCTCACCCATCGATTTTTTTTCAACCAACAGATACTATTTTCGTCCTTACAGTTCATTGCCACGTATGTTTTCATCTTAAGGGTTATGAAATAGAATAACAATACTTGCTTCTTCTATTTGAATAGACCACAGAAATACCACGGGTAATTGTGACATAAGTCTATAGTTTTTTTTTTTTTTTACATGATGTTATTAGTACCATAGAATAAGGTTTAAATCTACCCATAGTTCCCAAGAAGCCACATATTTCGACAGTTTCTGAGTTTTTAGGCACAGATAAAAACTTTCCCTGCAAACGCATGTAGGTCTCACCAAGAGATTGTGTAAGACTGTTCTGGCCAAAGAATCCATATATTTTCTTTGTTTTTGTCTTACCAATTATTGAAATGAATTGGCTGATACTTAATGTATGCAGGCACTGTTATTACGAAACAACTAGACAGCACTAAGCGGATCTCGCCTCCTATAAGTATGCAAATACTGCATATTTGCTGCCTTGCCGTTGGAGGAGCAGCAAAGCCACATAAAGAGCCTGATTCATCCAAAGACAAGTGCATTAAGTCCCCAACGGGATGGGATTTACAAGTTTAAAGCAGTCTGTGGTTCCTAGCAAAACTGTCATTGTCACAGGAATTCCACCATCTAAGCTAAAAACTTGTATGTTGTTTAAGATTATCAGCACCGCGGTTACAGTCGATAACCACATACACCAGCAGTGTGGGGCGCTCAGATAAAACTGTCATCCAGGCAAAGGCTGCTTGGATTCGTTCTTTGCTCAAACTGAGGCCATCTCTGTGCAAATGTCCACATAGCTGTCGCCAGGTAATATATATCTGAAAGTTATAAGGTACACATGCTTCAGCAATTAAGAAATCTTTTACAGCTTCAGATTATCGTAATGAGCGTTATCTTGTTTGCACAGAAAAAAAGTCTTTAGTTAAGGTGCAACTTGGTCTGAATCTGAATCTGGTTTACATCCAGACATACTTGAATCACACTGTTTTATTGGATTAGATTGGCCAAATTCTAATGTTTATTAGACAGTTATGTTTTGTTCGGTTACGTCTTGTTCTATGTTAAAAAAATCTCCAAAAATTTGATCACAAAAAAAAGAAATGTATTGAAGTTTACAAATACTGATATAGGCCAAAGAGACCAACGAGATTTAGAACCATAGAGAAGCATCCTGATCAGAACACATTTTCGGTAATACGTTACTTGATGGGGCACAAATACTTAGTGATAACTCAGTTACTAGTAAAGTACAAATCATAAACAAATATAGACGCTACTTCAGATTCATTAATGATGAACAAACATGAGATCAGTATTTAAGTGTTATTCATGACATGTTCCTTCAGTAGTTCACAAAGATTTATAGAATTAATAGATATACCCTCTCAGAAAAATGGGTAAAAATTTGTACCTTTGCTTGTCACTGGAGCTGTAAAGAATAATTGTATAGAGTTGTTAAAGGAACACTTCTGTACCATTGATGGTATATTAATGCTGTTTGTACCTTCAGGATGTTCCTCAGAGTCCATTTCTGTACCTTAAAATGTACATTTACAAGGGTACAGCCCCTGCGACAAGCAAAGGTACAATTTTTTACCCTTTTTTCTGTGTGGTAACACAACATATGTCACGACTCATTACAAATTGACGAATTAACATGAGAGAAGTATGTAACTAACGCTTAGCTCGTGGTTAATTAATACATAAGTAATAGCATAAGACTGTATTAGTTGTGCCCCGTCAAGTAAACTGTTACCATATTTTCTTATCAGATGAAACACGAGCATACGCATTTATTGCAGCCAGTTAATAACAGATATAATAACTGTCTGTAGGCTTTGTAAACCATCTGGGTCAGGAACCACATTCATTTTCCATGTAATTGCTTTTTCATGAGTACTTTTCACATCCTGTAATTTGTCTGTAATCTCTATAAGAAATTCCACATTTGCTTTATAAAACTAGCAGCCAATCTGGCATCCCAACCTCAAACAAGCATGACGGAGAAATGTGTTGTCGATGCTGTAATTATACCCACATTTTTCATATACATATATTATAAATATATATTCCATAGCTTTGTTCCTCATGGGATTTAAGTCTGTAAACTGCAGAAGTACAGGCGTCCATTCCAACACTTACTCCGCCAGTCCGCTGGCTCATACACATCCATTTTGTGGGTTTTACAACTATAACTTTTATTTTTATGATCGTAAATGCTTCAGAATTAAAACACTTTTGACGAGATAAGATCTTCAGTAACGTCCCATATCACATTACCACTTATATCAAAGTTCAGTTTTACAGAAACTTTATGTAAACACACTTAGGTGTCTTAAAAGATATATTGAGAGATGATTAGTAAGTCGTAATTGAGCGAATCAGTAGAACAGGTTTTTATGGAAGCATTAACACGCTTTATGTCACAATCCCAAAACACCCCAGGGACAAAAAACAAATAAGACAAGAAAAAGACAGAAAGTAAAAAGAAATACAGGATTCCACTCAAACTGCATAAAAAGTACCGTAAATTTTGTACTTACATGCTCTTTTGTTGTAGAGGCAGTTATCTCTTTGAAGAATCATTATTTCTCAATCTTTCCGTCCATGGAAGTTTTTTTTTGCCTCAGAAAACTTTGTAACTACCGAAGGCGTTTTTGGACCGTTATCCCAATTATCCGCATTCAAGGAAACACGCGAATACAATGTTGTGAGTGAGACGTCGGTGTCTTAGTGCTGCTGAAGCTGCTGCGCCGGTGGAGATGCGGCGACGCGCAGCCGGACGGTCGCTGGACGGGGCTCCGCCGCTGGAGGCTGTTCTTCTTGGCGCCCCACCCTGAAAACATCAGCCATATTCCTGAGCGTTCAGAAATGACCTCAATCTGTTAAAATCGTGAAGACCACAACATGCGCTCCATAAAATTTCAAGGACTATGTAAAAAGTACACGAATACTAAAGAATGCAATAGTTTGAATAAAGACTCACTTGCAGTATTTATTATATGTAGCTGCGCCTGGCTCCGCTACTCTGCAGCGCAATTAAGTTCCTGCAGTTGAACTAATACGCTTCGCGGGTTAAAAAAAATAGTATATAGTAGGAAATGGTGTAAAAGATGCTAGACGTCAGTAATAGAGATCTTCCTTGCAGATTAGCTCGGGTGGAAAAATCGGTAACCTGGATTTGCATATTGCGTTTAGTGCATTAAATTTACTTATTTTGATTTCAACCCATAGATTTACATGATTCATCAGATCGACGGTCATCATTACTTCTTTAGCGCGTCGTTGACGGCGACATTCGGTGTTTCACGCGTAATTCCGCAAATGAAAACATCAGTAGGCCTATTTAGGTTGTGTTATTCATGACTTATTCAATAAACTAAACTTTACTAAAACGAAATGAATGGATGCACATGTTAGAGAACACTTGAAAAATCCCTGCGATTTCTATCATCCGTGTCAGTCGATCAAAGACAGTAATGGTGCGTAGCCATAGCTAAGCCCAGCCTAAGACTTCGGGCTTAGTTAAGAGCACCTGTTATATATAGGACGTGAGCATGGAACCCTATAAATAGAAAGATTACAAAATCAAGGGCCGGAAAATTACTGCACAGTGACAATGGATAGCTCATTTGGGATTGCCATAATATAGGAAGGTAGTCACATCCCAAAATTCCGAGCATTTCCACGTTTTACTCGATGACTAAGGTCAATGGAAACTCATTAAAACTTCCATTTATACGTTCTAATCATCGTATAACATAATATGCTTTTTTATTGTGTTCGTTGCTCGTGTCATAGCTACAGGGTGTAAGTAATATGCAAGTTATAAGTTATAACGCTTCATTAATATTTGTCAGATTATTACCTGTGCTTTTTCAGAAGATGGTATTTGCACTTTAGTTCGTCCAGTAAGATCGACTCGTTTCACCCTAAAATTTAAGAAATCGGTCGTCTTATGTGGCTTCTGCTTGTATTGTCTGTATCTTAAGAATGTCAATCCGTTACAGCTAGTGGAGTAAGACTATCTTCAGGACAATGAATTCACAAGCAAACGGCCTCAATAAAAATCACAAAAAAAAAACCTAAAAAAACAAAAAATGTATATGGAAAAATCCCCTGGAATTTTTCATTTGCATCATCACACCTTTGAAACAGCAATGCGGAAGGAAGGGAGGCAGGCAAATGTGGACGCTTGGGGGTGATAACGAAGTCGATCGGGAGATAAGCCAGTGCCCTCAAAGCAAAGCAGGATGCAGCACTGCATGAGAAACGTGAGTCGAACAAGCGCGAGCTCGCTCATTAATTATGGATGTAGCCCCACGCGCTGATACCACCTAATATACATCATATTCATGACGTCCCGAATACAACGTTAGGGTATTGCTTTTCAACTACTTTTCATAACTTCCTGATGTGGAAACCATGGGACCAGTCAGTACTTATCTCACACATACACACACATACACAGAGAGAGAGACCCAAGTAATAATGGGCGCATTATTTCAAACATCTTAACTAGAACTTCAATTTGTGTGCTACCCTGCAGTTCGAAACACGGGTGCTTCTTTTATACAAGAAGACTACACAACTGGAAAGCGAAAGTACCACTTGACTGGGACAGACGATAATCGTTTCTGAATCTGTCTGCACCATTGGTGTCTATAAACACGCCATTCTCGATATGCAGTGATTCCTCCGCTTGCCTGTGTGCTTCGCGTCTCCCCCGTGAGCATCCATTCGTGCGTTTCAGCACATTATAATAACTCTCAATGCGGTAAATCACATTCTTCACACAGCCTAAGGGAAACATTAACGTACAACGACAACGAACAGGAGCCTGACTGAAGGTCTGGCTAATTAAGTTTAACTAGATAAACAGTTCAAATGTGCTGGGTTCATTTACTGTGATATACTGCAGGTAACCTAGCCGGAAGCCTATGTTAATCTAACGGATTTATAAGACCCAAAGACAGGAACATGAAGGATTTTGGAAAGATAGATTAATTTTACAAAACCATTTTCACTAAAATGTCCATGGTCAGGATTTCACTGCAGACTGTGTCCAGAACACATCCATGAGTTCTCTTACACAAATCAGTTGAACCTTTTCCCTGATTTGTTACCATAACAAATCAATGTAGCATCCTTCTTATCTTGTTTGCACAGACTTTTTTTCTGTGCAAACAAGATAACGCTCATTACGATAAACACTCATCATGGCATCTCCAATTAGCATGCGACTGGACTGTGAGCAACTAGAGAACCTAGAGGAAACCCCATGATGGCATATGGAGAACATGCAAACTCCACACACGCAGAACTCCAGCAGAGATTTGAACCCTGGTCCCAGGGGCAGGAGGTAACAGCGCTAACTACTGTAGCACCATGCCACCCCTACATACAGGTACCTAACAATCCAAATCTGAGAAATCCATTAGAACATGTTAGTCAGAGCATGAATCTTCACACAAGCGAGACAATCCTGTACTGAATTCCCACTTTGTGGCATACTTTTTCTTTTTTTTTTTTTTTAAAACACGTGACCTTTTACCTCATACATAAAATGAAAAGTACAGAATACAAACAAAAACAGTTCACTACAACAAACACTCTGAATGGAACATTCTGTCAAAACCTAGAAAAGACCTGCCAAAACCTAGAAAAGAAAAGAACTTTCTTTCAACCTCTCCATTGTTCCAGAGTGTTGAAAGGTCACATTGACCTTCATAAATTAACTCAAAAACTCATTAATAAACAACACATTAGTCTTTTCAAATTTTAATTGGAAATATCTTCATACAAAGCAAAAAGAGGACAGAATCCTTCAACCGCAGAGGAATCCTCAGAGATACACCAGGAAAGCTATTTCTGCCAATTTTTATTGATGGTTGTAAAAAGCAGAAAGTCCGAGCATGTTAAGATCTTAACCAAAAACCCTAATGACTACCAGAGACCCAGCATGTCTGCAACATACATGCAAGCAGAAGTTTAAATTAAAAAAAAAAAAAAGAATGTACAATGGGCATACTTAAATGAAACGAACTTTTTTACTTGTTCTCTAGCGGTTGACGACTATGAGTGCTATACATGGATCCAGTACAGGGACACAGACGCCATTGTTGTTACAGTGATTATGAGGACTTTGGCAGAATTGCTTTCTTCTGATACAGCCAGCGCTGGAGTAATGGCCTCTCAGTTCCTACGGCCAGATAAACCGGAGAGAGACACCCGGCACAATGGCCTCATTCTTTGCCAGTGGTTAATAACTTGAGGGCCTTCTGCAGATTCTGGACCGCGGTGGTGACGTCTTCGTACTGCAAGGCACTGCCTGCGTATTTGCAGTATTTCTGGGCTCTGGTGAAGTCCTCCGGAGTCAGACGGACATCACCTGTGTGGTAAAAAAAAAAAAAAAGCAAGAAAAAAGGGGAAAATTACTTAAGGAAGCAAAGGCCTGGAAGGATGATAAGACCTTGGGATTGAAGGCATCGTATCCCTCGCCCATAAATTTGCATATCACGCTTACGCAGACCAGTTTCATTTTTAGGGATTAGGGGATAGGGTATTACTGACTCAACTTGTTGCAAAAGTGCATTGAATTATCTTCGAAATGGATGATAAAGAAAAACATTTTTCTCATGATGTAATGGGGGGGGGGGAGGCATGATTACTGGGGGGGGGGGG
>JAODJW010000039.1:6210164-6221211 GCA_026777045.1 Hyperopisus bebe | reverse complement strand
GGGGGTTGTATTGCATGTATTTCCATGTCCCTGCCATGTCCTGTGCTGCCGGAATAGGATCTGGGTGCCCTGTCAAGGTTAAGCGGCCAGAAATTGGACTAAATCAAACAAACAAACAAACAAACAAACAAAACAAACTCCTCATTCTGTCCTCATAAAACAGAGAAAAAACACCCCAAACTTATTTCCTTTATAGCAAAAGGAAGTTTGGTACGTCTGACTTCAAAATCATGCTGTCAAAGGAAATATTGTTTGTTGCATTCTTGTTGTGAGGCAGTGTGGTTTGTTTTTTGTGTGTGTCTTTCCTACTATTAGATTCAAAACTACACTCCCGGTATGTAACTTCAAGGGGCTTACAGAACTTCAGTTAACTGGCCAAAATTGACAGCCCACTAACCCTTGACCATGCCTACCACATCTGTACTTACACAGTTAGACATTCCGACATCACTATAAGTTCAGAGGAGAAAATATAAAACATTGATAAATAACTGTTGAATACTTAGCTTCACCTCCTAACGAAAAGGTTTCGCCAAAGGCTGTGCACAAGACGGCTCTCCCCCCATCTGCTGACAACCTTCAAAATCTGAGCGCAGGACTGAGGTTGTGGCACATTGACATACCAGCTCAAAGCCAAGCCAGATGCCTACAGACGTACAGTACTTTCTTAAGAGTAACTGCCAAAACTTACCAGCATGAACACAAAATGATTTGTTAACTATGTCAAGGCTTGCAAAGTTATACCGTGTTAAATAGAGGTTTGCTCCAAAAAGCGTGTCTCTGAAACTGATCGTCCAGTTTAAATTTGCAGACAGGGTAAGCTTTGCTTTTAGTCGACCACTCTGTGTTCAAAACACGACTTTAAGGTTTGCAAACTGAAAAATTAAATACACTTCCCAAGCAAAGGCTTAAATGAGCATGCTTTTCTTATTTTTGTTGGCTATGAGAGAAACATTAGTTTCAAGACCACACAGTCCTGGGGGTTGATTTATAATACTTTTTATTGTAAAACTATGGAATTGAATATGAAATTTCCAGACCAGAATATTTTTGCTGAGCTTACAGAAACTCAGCTGTTTAAACACGAATGTTTCTTTTTAATGACCTTATTATTCAATACGGTGTTTCTATCGCACTGTTTATGGGTGTATTGTGAACTTGGCATTTACTTCAAGGTTTAACTGAAAGGGCACCACACCCAGTGTACGGGGGGGCAAAAGCATGGGACAATGAGATGTCAATGAAGATGTTTTCATTTAACCATTTAAGCTGAACGCTTCAGACAGAACTATAAGGAGGGGATTTAATTTAAATAAAATGCAGGTGTCCGGTTTCTGCAACTTTTCGATTCCATTCCGCTTTTTCCTCTCATTCATTATTGCCACAAGTAATAAATGCAGTTGTTCAGCATTTTCCCCTCTTTAATGCGGATCTACACAAGGATGATGAGAAATAAAATCTGCCATGCGTTTTGCATGTGTCCACGGTTAACATCCAATACTGTGCAAAACATTTAGACAGCCAAAGTAACCGTTTCAAGCTATTTATCTGGGTAGTAAGTGGATATTTGCAAGAAGTCAGCAAAAACTACTTAACATTTGAATATATGCAAATGAACAGCAATACAAAAAGTAACAGGAATTTCTTCCCAAAAAGCTACTCATATTTTGTTGATTGGCAAGAACAGGGTTATTCAAATCAAGGTCCTTGAGGTCCGAGCACTGCTGGTTTTCCAGCCTTCCTTTACCTGTCAGTCAGGTGTGAAGCCTCTGACCAATCAGAATCAGTAATTAATAAACTAACTACCTGGGAGAACTGAAAACAAGGCCTGGATTTGGGATTGAGGTCCAGATTTGAAGAACCCTGGGCTAGAACACCGCTTTAGTTCCGAAACCTCCCCTCAGGGGCACCATTCCATGTACTTGCTCACCGCCAGCTCACTTAATAATTAACTAAATTAATGAAATGATGCTTTATTTGCCACAAGGACAGATACACTGTAGCGTAACTTTTTGCACATTCCACCTTACTCTCCCTTGAGACTTGCATGACGCATAGAGCCAGGCCATTTTTCTGGTACCCCTGGAGCAAGCTGGGGGGGGGGGGGGGGGGGGGGGGGGGGGGGGGGGGGGGGGGGTTAGGGACTTGCTTAATTAAGGGCCCAATGAAAATGTGATGATCCTGCTGTGGACAGGATTAAAACTGGCAACCTTCAGATCACAGGCCCAGAATATCCAAACATGGGCGAATCTTCAAATACATGGTTATATTGGATGGTGACTCCAAATACTGGGGTGATTTTGGGAGAAGCCATGGACCGCCTAAGGCTTCCGCACAGAACCGTATACATACGGTATTAACACTTGGTTCTCACCACAAAGCTCATCGTTAATGTCGTTTTGACAAGGAAAATTTTGATGTAGTATCCCAGCAATGGCTGGATGGAAATCACTCTTTTCCCAAAGGTTACCATGAGTCTCTCGTGTCCAGTTTCCATTTCATAGCTCTGCCGTTCTACTCTGCTTACCCACCATTACTGGCTCCCCCCCCCCCCCCCCCACTTTGTTAGCCAGAAGCTGTGATTATTTGGGTTCTGCCTGTGGTGAATTTTTCCCACCCGACCTGGAGCCATGGGTCTGTTTTCCATGAGCCGCTCACAGAGGCCTCCCACTTGCCAACAGTCAATTTGCATGAGGTCTTTGACGCCGAGGGTGTGGTTCTTTTCGGGGCAGAAGCCCCAGAAAACAGGCATGAAGAACTAGACCCGCCAGCACATTACAGTGGTACCTACCCTGCTGGTTGGTGCTCAGCAACGAGGGGTCGACGGCAGGGAGGGTCCTGGGAACAGGAACAGGCTTGACTGGGTCCTCTACATGGGAGGGAAGTGAGAGAGAGTTAGACTCCCCCCCTTTTAGGATTTAAAAAATCGAATGAACCAAAGCAAGTATTAATCTTGAACTCCAAATTAAGCTTGACGCTAATGCTATTAGCAAAATAAATTTTTATTTTTATGAAAATTGGCTACATGGGTTACTAGGGCATGGAGTACAAATTACTAATGACAACCGTCCAGGCACGGTGTAATCCAAAATCAACAGAAAAGGGTGGGGGGGGGGGGTGGATGTAGCATTAATGCTTCATAGAGGGGCTCTGTCCTGCTCGAGTCAGACGAGGGTCGTAGCTAGTGAGTCACTTCCACAGGGCTGCACGGTGATTCAGACACTGCACACCTAACCGAACACCAGGACCTTGATATTTCCTTACTCTTATGAAAAGGTTATACAGCATCCTGTTTTTTTTTTTTTTTCCCGGGAAAACACAAGGTGGGGCAGGAGGGCAGCTGGGATTTATGTCTGTGAAGTTATTTAGCAGCTTATTTCCCTGCTTTTAACCCAAGTGACCTACATTTCTGGCAATTTAAACAGCTGACTGTTTGTCTGCCAAAACTACAGAGGACCCTGACCTGTGATGCAGAAGAACAGGAAATTTTTGCTACAAATTTTAGATTAGCTTAGTTGTTAATATCTACTAAAAAAATGCAAACTCTGAGGTAACCGAGGCTGTGTGTACAACAGCGGTGGCCAATCTTATCCGCAAAGGGCCGGTGTGTATGCAGGTTTTTGGGATAACCTGTAGGTCAGCTGTTCAAACCCAGGTGTGAGGACTCTTCAGCCAATCAGTCCACTAATTAGTAATCTAATTAGGGAGTTGTAGCGAAAACCCGCATACACAGCGGTCCTTTGTGGACAAAATTGGCCACCCCTGGTGTACAAGGTCAATTACTGCCAAACTTCAGCTCTCAGAATCTAGTCCTTCTACATTCAGTGACATTGTTTGAGTTGTAGACAAACATTTATTTGCACAATACCAAAATGAAAGCATCAATCATCATTTCTGTCACTGATGAGGCTAGTTCTACCCGTGTGATGGGAAAACAAATTGTAAAAATGAATAAAAATCACTCTTCATAACTGGTTTTCTTTTATAGTCATTATATAGCTGAAATACCTTTCAAATTTGTAAATTTATCTGTTGAGATCCTTAAAGAATGTGCCACCTGTTTCTATACATGTGGAAAGGCATGAAAATTTAACCTCAGTCTTTCACTTTTAGTGCATAATGATAGCAATAATTACACTTAATAAAACACTAACACTACACCAGCTGCCATGTAAAGACTATTAAGGCTATCCCCACATGTTTACAATGCCAAATGGGTTTTTTTTGGTGACACTTTTCACCAGCCTTGCTTTACTACTGTAGGGTGAAATATTTTGTTCTGGAATATTCTTCCAGTTTTCCCCTATGCTCCTTGAAATGACCTTCTGGAGCTATGAAAACATGTTTTAAAGGAAAGCCATAACGAACCATCCTGTTATAATATTTATTCATTATGGCTTTTATTCCTGCAGAACTCAATCAGCTTTCATTTAAAATTCATTCATAAAAGTCACAAGTTTGAGCATTAAATTGTCAATCTTTATAATAAAAAAAAATATACGGATTAATAATTTTAGAAATAATTCTATAATGGTGGCTTATATTTTTCAGTTCATGCATAATACATTTCTTTTGTTTTTAACAATTACCATTAAAGATGAATTACTCATTTTTAGCAGTTAGGAAAACATGGTAACAAACCATAAATAGTTTTCTCATTTCAGTAACCATGACGTACCGGCAGGGGGCGGAGCCTCCGCTGGAGTGTTAGCCGGGGCATGGGCGCCAGGTGGGATCTGGATGTTAGTGAAGCCAGCGGGGGGAGGCATGGCAGGCTGGGTGTGGGGTGGAGAATTGGGCGGCATGGACTGTGCCCCACCCTCAACACCAAAGTCGTCGTCTAAGAGCAGGAGCACAAAGGCAGACCATCAGTGTGCAGAAGACAGCGCGGTACCAGACATCGTCTTCAGCCACTCTCACATTCTTTCATACTGTTGAGGTTACTGTGGTGCCAGGAAACATTTATTAAAAAGAAATGTGCGATTCTAATGTTGCGTTTCCTAAAGAATAAATCAGCGGCAGTCAAAAGTCGACCGTTTTATATAATGCTCAAGAATTTATATCATTTGAGCCACTCTAATTTTATGTTTTAGTACCAAATATTCATTAAAAAGAGACAGATAAAACCCTTCTACAGGAAACACATGACATGAACTCACAGCATTTAGTTCCCACTGTTCAATACAAATTGGAAAAGAAACATGTTGTTAGTTGGCTAGTTTTCAAGTCACATGACTTTCTTTTTACATGTAAAATATTGGCACCCAACCAATACGAAAATTTCTCTCCAGTACAAATACAGACTTTAAGGAGCTAAAATTTCTGATTCCATCAGCCAAAACGTATTTCTGTAGATGTAAAATGGGAAACATAGTATCAATTGCATGAATAGAGATACCAATTACTTTCTTATACATCGATTTAATAAACAAGAAATGCATCCCAGCCACTGGAGCAATAAAAAGTATCTGTACGAGCATTTAAATGTGTTGATTTATACACAGAGATGGAAAAAAAATCTGAAACATTCTATAAAAAAAAAAATATTTCCGCGAATATCCCACCATATTTATTTTCCAAAATCCCACAACACCTGAACAATTATTTTGAACAAGGTAGTTATGGAAAAAACAAGGAGAGCTGCTGTTTTTCATGGTTTCAGTTTCCTAATAATTTAAAAACAAACCAAAGCCAATGTATTTGTGAAACAGAATAGCAATAACAGAGTAAGCTACACATTAGATAAAAACAGTGCCAGATTAAACAAGCAGTTTGTGTTCAATGACAGAAAGCAAATCAAAAGAGATCCGGCCGCTGGAAAGAAAGCTAACCATCTGACGGAAATGCAAACACAAACTTGGACACTGCTTGTATTCCAATGATGGTGGGTGTTAGGAGTCAGCAGAGACGCCAAAATGGAATATAACTTAAGGCTAGTGAGAGAAATGCTTTGAAAGCACTTTTCACAGATGGTAATATTAAACCAAAGTGAGGAACACATACGTCATACAACGCAACCAGAAACTGCCAGAGTTTTTGAAGCATTTTTTACCAAATTTTGCAGCATATTAAAAAAAACTCACTCAACTCCATCTGAAGATGACATTTAGTTTAATTAATGCAAATATGTTGCAAATGGTTGTCTCAGTTCTTCAAAAACAAAAAAAAAAGGCAGCAGTACGATTAGAAAAGCAATTAGCATGTCCAGTTAAGGACAATGTTATTTTCGCAATGTTTTGTGCGCTACACATTGTTATCCAGCTTTTGGATACGTCCTATACAGTCATTTAACAGTCGTCAACATTCAGTGATGGCGACCATTACAAGTGGCAAAATAAATGCCACTTAGTGCAATGTTTCTTTACCCAGTCCCTGAGGACCCCCAGACAGTCCACGGTTTTGCTGTGCACTGCCTGGAAGGGAGCGGGGAGGTAGCAAAAATGTCTTGGGGTCCTTGAGGACCCGGTTTAGAAACACTGACTTCCACGTGATGCTAATGGAGCCCTTACGTACTTAAATGCAAGGGGAAGAATGCAGAAAATTCATATAAAATAATTTATCCAAATGATATTTCAGTACAGAAACACTGTGTTTAGCCCTGAATAACACAACCCTTCACTTAATGCTAAAGAGACGTATTTATATACATAGAAGATACACGTACACCTACACATGTATCCAAAGAGGAAAAAGGGAAATGAACATAATCATCTTTAGGAAATATTAAAGAGGAGCACTTAGTGGCCACACTTTTTTGGGCAACTAAAATTTGGGGTTACTCTCTGCACCTAGCTAATCAAACATGAATCGCAATTTCATGGTACGCTGACGAAACAATAAATTAATCAAGCGCTTTTTCCATTGTTTGGTGGCCTGGATACAAAACAAGCTGATGGGGCAGTGAAGAGGGAGCCATCCAGGGGCAAAGGCTGCACACTTGTCAGAAGCAGAAGCCAGAGCACCGACGAGGCTCTAGGAAAATATGCTAATCAAAAAGGCAGCTTCAGATCGCCCCCCCCCCCCCCCCCCTCCGGTTAAACTGACTTTCTCCGCCATTCCTTTCCAGTTGCTCATCATCATCTTCTCGCAAGTGGAAAAGTCAAGCAAATATGTGCTGGAGACAATGGTTTTATTGTGAGCTCCAGAAAATGTAATCGATCTTGTGTTTGATTGACCTACTTTACAGCAGGTTGACCGAAGACATTTTATAAACAAAGAAAATCAATAGAACGTCAACTATGGGATGACGATAATTACTGCTGATTAGCAGCATTGGAAAGTAGACAAAAATGGAAATTGCTTATAATTAATCGCTTAGTATTCAATTTACAAATAGATGAAGGCGACAAATAAAGGCTGATGCATACCTAAGAGAGTGGCAATACACTTGCAAAAACAAAAGTGTTCTCATATTTAATGGCACTAGAATAATGTCAAGCACTGGTGTATTTCAAAATCAACACTTTTGTCCAAGCAGCAATAATTATTAGCGCTGGTGATAACACCATTAAGCTATTTATAACTTGGCTCTACCATGGTACATATTTAAGTAAATTAGAGCTATATTATAAAACATTACATACAAGAATGGTGACTTATTATTATTGCAATAATCTATAGGCAAAAACTTAAGCACTAACATTAAGTACTTAATGATCATACTGCATAAAGTTATTAAGCATAAATTGGTAATTAATGAGTTGTCTATGAAGTCAAACTTGCTAGAATGTACAAAAAGATTCAGGAATGGTAAAAACATGGTGCTGGACATATTTGGAGAGCATGCTGAAAAGGCATTTTAATAAAATAAAATTAATTTTAATATGATTCTGAAATATGCTGGGCCCTGAGGGAAAACACCAATTTACCTTAGTAGGGTGTAAAAAGCTTAAATAAATGATACTGGGCCATTATACTGAGCACCCCCTTGCACTCAAGAGGATACACTTCAAGTCTGGGGAAAAAAAAAAAATAAAATCACTCTGCATTATGCATCTGAAAGTGCGGCTGGAATAGAACATGGCTGGTTGCTATGATACCATCCATCTCTCCACGTGAGGCAAAATCACACAACATTTCCTGCAAAAAAAAAAAAAAAAAAAAAAAAGGTAGCCTCTAAAAACTCCTATATATTGTGGCATTGGTCCTTAAAGAAGTGTGGATTATTTTGGCAGGGAATGTGATGCTTTCAGCAACACAACAAACAGTGAAGGCTTTGCCGACCCTCCGAAATGGTGATTTTAATCTATGCACACATTCCCACCCTTCTAGCTCTCTTCACATTTTGCTCACTTGGAACAAAACAGCAACTGAACTGATAGGAAGCTTACAACTGACAGAGGTAAGAAATAATATTTTTAAAGTCAAAGTAGATGGGACCACTGTGCATTAAACTTTTGCATTTACACACTGGTTATTAGCCACTGGTAATTTTACGATTCCCTTTGCTTTAAATAAGGCAGCACAGACCCCTGCTCAGAATGATTTGGTTCTAATATCTCAAACTAACTACCAAGTCCTTTTCTCACTAGAGCACAGCATCAGAATGAAAGTCCTGAAAATCCTTTTGTTCTCATTATTATTCTTACTTTACCACCCGTCGATTTCAATCCTATGTCATAAAATGGAATAATGTTGCTCTCGATTCCTGCTAACCGAATACCCATAAATATTATATTACATAGAAAAAAATCTTTTTCCTTAAGGAGTGCATATTACTCTGTTGCAGCTATTGTGTTCTGCACATCTGTTGTGTTCACAGAAACCATTCTGGAGACCACAATCCCACCATGTGTCGTTGTCCTGTGACCTACAGTGTGCTGCTTTCCTGTTATCTACCTACAGTTGGCACGTACAAAAGCTCTGTACCAAGTAAAAGAAGTGCTATGTATTAAACGGCCTGCTTCCCAGCTAGGCATACCACAGAGCAAGATTACTCAGTTAGCTGGGTTAACTAAAGCTAGAAATCATGATTGTCCAATAAGAGTTTAGGTACTCACATTGGACAAACTTGACTTCGAGGTTAACCCAGAAGTTAACCTGAGAAATCTTGCTTTGTGGAATACTCCCTGGTTCCTGCTTGGTTTACTTGTATAAAAAGCCACTTGGGGACAATACAGTCAAGTGAAAAAAGTTCTAAAGTTTTACGCAACAGGACATAAAAAAAATCTAGTCCTTATCAGGTTCTAAAGATATTTAAATCTAACCTCAGGGATAAAGTTAGACACGACAGATTCTACTTTGTCATTATGTAACAAAAATGAAGCCAAAATGGAGAAACCATGTGACAAACTGAGTTACACCCCATGATTCAATAGCTTGTAGAATCACCTTTAGCAGCAATATCTTGAAACATTCATTTTCTGTATGATGTTATCAGTTTCTCACGTCGCTCTGGAGGAATTCTGGCCGACTCTTCATTACGACGTTGTTTCAGTTCATTGAGTTTTGTGGCCATTCCTTTATGCACAGCTCTCTTAAGGTCCCATCGCATGTCAGTCAGGTTGAGGTGTGGCCTGTGGACTTTGACTGGGCCATTGCAACACCTCGATCCTTTTCTTTTTCAGCCATTCTATAGATTTACTTCAGATCATTGGCCTGTTGCATGACCCAGTTTTGGCCAAACTTTAGCTGTCAGACAAACGGCCTCACATTTGACTCTATGATACTTAGGTATACAGAAGAGTCCAGTGTTGTAAAGTATCCAGATCCCATGGCTGCGGAACAAGTCCAAATCACCACCCCTCCACCACGGTGCTTGACAGTTGGTATCAGGCATTTGTGCTGATATGCCATGTTTGGTGAAAACCAAACATCTCCACCTTGCTCTCGTCTGTCCATAGGACATTGTTCCAGAAGTCTTGTTGCTTGTTCAAGTGCAACTTTGCAAACGTAAACCATGGCGCCAGGTTCCTTTTAGAGAAGAGGCATTCCCATGGCAGCCCTTCCAAACAAGCTATACTTGTTCAGTCTTTTTTCTAGTTGTACTGTCATAAACTTTAACATTTAAAATGCTAACTGAGGCCTGTAGATTCTGAGACGTAGCTCTTGGGAGCTTTTGGCAATTTCTCTGAGCTTTGCACGGTCTGACCTTGAGGTGAATTTGCGGAAACATCTGGGAACTCCTGGGAAGATTGGTAACTGTCTTGAATGTTTTCCACTTGTAAATAATCTCTCACTCTAGAATTATGGACAAATTGTTTGGAAATGCCCTTATAACCCTTCCCAGATTGATGGGCAGCAACAATTGTTTCTCTGAGATCGTTGCTGATGTCTTTCCTCATTAGCACTGCATTAACACACACCCGAATGCTGCAGACCAGCCAACTTCCAAAGCTTCTGCTTTTATAAAGGAGGTCACACTTGCTGATGATCATTTAATCAAATGCATTTGATTAGCATCACCTGGCTGCTACTTACTCTCTTACTTCCTATGGAAGCACTAAATTTTTCACGCACTGCTTCTGCATTCTGGCATAGGTTTTGTTAGATAACGACGTGGTATAATGTGTCATGTGTTGTTGTTCATCTGAGGTTGTATTTACCTAATTTTACGGCCTGTTAAGGACCAGATGATTTTTAAAAATTAGGTCCTGACACATAAAACCTTAGAAGAAGGGTGTACTTTTTTTTTCGTGACCGGAAGATTAGATATGAGATAAATGGCTTCCCTGGGTACGTCAATAGGAACTCCACCCGGGACGCAAAGTGCAGAGAGGAAAAAACAAAGGGGTGTGAAAAAAAAAAGCACTCACTGGCTACTGTAACAAAATTTCAGTTCTGGCATTCCTGTATGCTGTTTTTACAAGTGTGCACTTCTGGTTAGCCGAGAAAGGCCACCGAGGTCATATTTCCTAGATATGCACAGCATAGGACATCCAAGTTCCTTACACCTGTAGAAAAGCTCTGGCCAAGCAACCCTTGTGGATTTAACCCAGAAAAATTCCTAGCAAGGCCAGAAGTCGACGTCAGCATGTCCTCAGCACCCAGAGCTTTGGCTCTTTTTTTTTTGGGGGGGGGGGGGGCAAGACAGGAGGAAACAGGGAAA
>JAODJW010000039.1:6190112-6200299 GCA_026777045.1 Hyperopisus bebe | reverse complement strand
GGGGGGGGGGGGGATTAACAAGGGGCATTAGAATTGTACCTTGTGCTTGGAACATTTTTGGCATGAATGACATTCTCTGCAAGAAATGCTTACTGTTATACAAGCACATGGTGCCCAATGCGAATATTCTACTACCAAAACAAACTGCGCAGTTTGAACATTTTAACAAGAACAGACAATTTAATGATTCTAGTACAAACTCAGCAAAGATGTGAAGAATATAATCATCTGCAATTTAATATACATATTAAAAGAGACTTACAAAAGGAAAACAAAAAGTGACACACAGATTACGCTCCTCAACCAGACTGCCTATCCTATAAAAGATTCCTATAAAAGATAGTCAGGGAAATTACGTTTAGCCTAAAAACCTGCGGGCCACACTTGGTTACTTTTCAGAAAGATGTAGCGCCTGGAAAAGATTACGCAAAATTCAGCTGAACTGAACGCTGGCGAGAGGTCCTGCGTTTCCTCTTGTGTCCCCCCCCCCCCCCAGACAGTGAGGTGGGGGGGCCTCTACAGGTCATACGTATTTTACGTACATTACATCTCCATTCACCCTCGCATGCACTGATTACCCCGACAGATGCCCATATCACTTCTCATACAGACAGAATTATACCAGCATCATTTATGCAGCACATACACACAGTGCAGGGGAACTGAAGATGTCACCGTCAGAATATGAATACCATCTACCTATTCCGCCAAATACAGTGATTCTTCTCAGCTTCAATTACCAAAACCCTCAATAATTATAATTGCTAATATATATGTATATGTATGTATATATGTATGTATGTATGTATGTATGTATGCATGCATGTGTGTGTGTGTGTGTGTGTGTGTTTAATTGGTCTCTAAAAAGGTACCAACACTAAGGCGCTCTGTGTGCTGTGCTGAAGGGAGCATCTTCAAACTAAAATGCATTTGGCCATCCACTGCTTCGCTCTTTAACTCTCCAATATCCAAGTCTCATGACTAACTGACTGGGAGCAGCCAGTTACAACAGAGCAGAATTATTACAGAAACTGGCTTAAGGCAAAACTCTTCCAATATGACGTTTGCGTATAAACAGTTATGCTATATTTCTTGTGTATTTAATATGCGTATTTATTACCAAAACAAATTCACTTTGCTGTAACTGTAAACCCTCTACTTTGATGGGAGCGCTGCATGAAAACCAAAACAAGGCTCACAAAAAATATGTACTGTATCATTTCAAAGCGATGGTATAAAGAATACTTCTTTAATCTTTAATTGATATATAAAGACTGAAGTGAATGGTACATTTTCATTTCGAAACAAAAAGGCAATGTATGAACATCAGAGGACAGTAACAGTACATGGTTATATGGCACAATGAGCTGAGGTCAAAGGGCAGGACTATCACATTAATCAGGCTACTATATAAACCTGCAGGGGATCGAATCCATAACTGCAAACAGACATAATTTATAAACAGAAGGAAACAATCATTTTCATTATACATGAAGACATTTATTTTCTCACTGCAATATAGTACTTTGACAATTTCCAATTAACATCACATCTGGAGGGTGCTTGAAACTTAATTCTAAAAATGAGAGAATGGGTAATTATCTATTTTTAATTGCCTGAACTATCATTGCATATTTAGAGCAAAGGCTTCTTTGTTTGAGTGAGACTGATTAAATCTGTTAGGAGTACTGAGGAGATTTAATTATATGTGACTTTTTACATAACCTTCTATGACCTTGTAAATGTGATTCTGTTCATGAATTGACTTGAACTTTAATTCTAAAAAAATCAATGACAGATTCATAGCATGATTTTTCTAAACACACATTTAAACAAGTGAAATTTAAATCCATCAAGACCACATGTACATTAATGGGAGTAAAGCTCAGTAAGGCTTCTAGAACCAAAACGAAATAAAAATTGCCCGTTTCCTTTTTGAAATCCCCAATTCAGATATTTCCTTCAAACTGATCATTACTACAAAAGATTATAAGGTACAACCAAATCTACAATTCATGGCTGCCACTCTAACCAACAGCATAACATAACATGTGCTACTACAAATTTCTTCCAGGAATAGCTACAACATAAACAGATATCAGTTTATGCGCAAGTAACTGAATATATTAATGTTAACAGAATATTAATCACTACAAACCAAGATTCTACAAGCTAAGAATACTTTGGGGATGTACAAGGCACATAAAACATTCTGAAAACTGAGAACACTGGGAACAAAAACACATATAAAAGCCTGCTTAGAAATATGTGACTTACTAGTCTTGCAACAACATTTGTTCCCAATTTTGTCATTTGAAAACTATTTTTTCAACTATTTTTTAACTACATTTTGATCATACCTTTATTTTACAGGCAATGTATTGAGAAGGATCAACTATAAAGACATTCATCCCTACACCAGCCAATTAGATACTAATGTAAGGGCATGTGTGTCTGACCTCTGTTATTGTAGTTGGGGTGTGACGGTACAAGTACTAGATCAGAGAGGAAACGCTGAATTGATTAACGTGTATTTGACTCCATTTGCAGAAAACTCAGGCTTAGCTGAAACACCAATATAAAACTCAAAATCAATTTTATGATGAAACATGTTTTAAGCATTGTTATGGAAGTGTAATCAAGCTTTTAGAAATGCCCAGAAGGAAATATATGGTATCATGAAATGCCAAGTGACAACAGGCAGTTTTTCCTCATTTGCTTGACTTACCGTTTCCAGCTGATCCATCAGCTTGACGAGGAACTTTCGACATTCGGGAGTTTTGCTGTCCAGTTTCATGCCGGTCTGCATGGCATAGAGCCGACCTGCAAGACAGCACCACCGCTGAAACCTTTACAGCCCTTTAAGTAACTGAAATAAATTTCTCTCTCTTTCATTTTTAAATCTTATGTTAGTTTCTTGTACATCTTTGTATGCTGGACAGCATCATTCAGCCTTAGATACAGATCTGCTTCAGGCTCATACTTCAGTAAAGACATTTAATATCTGTTACTCAAGGGAAACACAACTAGCGTTTCTTAAGTGTCCACTTTTACCCTTTGTTTTCATTTTTATACAAACTGTGCATACACATTCTTCGTAAAAAGGCAGAAAAGTCTTGCTACTTGACTTATTATTACATTATGTACGGTGTTACTCGAGGACATTCAGATTATAAAATTCCATTTTACACCCCTTTTCGCAATTCTGAGCAAGAGTCCTCCAAACCCAGTGAAATCCAGCATTCATTTCACGGCTTAGTAGATGCTTTTAACAAAATCCATTGTACAGCTCCACACTATCACACATATTTCATCCACTTCACACAGGGACTCAGACCTAAAACATTCCGGAATTAAGTGCGATTCTGCCACTAGGCTTCCGGCCAGCTTCCGATGACTCTACAACACTCAAGTCTGTCGTCTTGAGTCTCTGCCTGAAGGGAAGTGGAAATCGCTCCAAGCCCCGAGCCAACCACAGCCTTCAACACAAACCATAACACACCAGAGATCATATGCGTCTCACCCATGGGACTGAGTCAACCTACGAATATAATGATGTGCAACTAAATGTGAGACGGTTATTCTATATTTAATTTCTGCTCCAAAAGAGTAGGCATAAGCAGAGTCAATGGCAAATTAGAAGAAAAAGATTGCAGGATATCAGTTTTTTGGATATATAACAAAGCTGGTAAATGGACTGCATTTATATATGTCACTTTTATACTCCTACGAGTACTCAAAGCGCTTTACAATTCATGCCTCACGTTCACCCATCCACATACACATTCATACACCGGTGGCAAAGGCTGCCATGCAAGGCGCCAACCTGCACACCGGGAGCAATTTGGGGTTCAGTGTCTTGCTCAAGGACACTTTGATGGGGTCAGGAGGAACCAGGGCTCGAACCTGCAACCTTCCGGATGCCGAATGATAGCACTACCTCTGCGCCACCATCTTACTGATTTTTGATATGCCATCCTGGCTGAGACGGTGACCTGTGTAGATGGGGACCCATAACTGGGACGGTGATTCAAGTGGCAGGAACAGATAAGGGAGAACCTCTCATGCCCTTGGAGGATCTATGTTATTTAGAAACACAGAAAACTGAGGTGGGAAATAAATCAGCAGGCTTTTGGGCAGCCTCTTGCGTTCTTCAGATCATGTTCCACACGGTCTTATAAAGAACCCTTGATTACTTGACCCACAGTGTACTGTCACACTGCAGACCAGATTACCTTCAGTTATTTACATGCGGTGTGCATATTTATACAGGATGCAACAACTAATTGCTAGGAAAACATCATGCACCTAATTATCACACTCAGATCACCAACATCTTCATGTGTTTCTCCAGAAACTCCTGGAAAAGCTGGCATCCATTAAAACTGCCTTCAATTAAAACTCTAAATCGGTATTTTATGGAATGAGATTAATCCCCCTAAAAAAACTGAATTTAGGTTTGCTGTTTAATTCAGAACAGGTTTTAAAGTACTTGCCAAATTAGCAAATGAAAATGTAAAAAATGCGTTGTAGTTTTTCCCATCCATCCATCCGAGGATTGTGAAGATATTTAGTAAAATCATTTCAAAAACAGATTTTTCAAAATGTTAATTTAACTGCCTTTAGTTGAGGTCTTATATTGAATTTATAATAAATAAGTGAAAACTGGCTTTTTAAACTGGGAGGCAGTTTAATAGTGGGAGGCATCCAGTGGAGAGATGAAAGGATAGAGACAGAGTCAAGCTTCAGCAATTTTCTCCCAACAGCAGACTTCTGGACATCAAATGTCTGAAATGGAATCTGAGACCATCTTTCATGTGTCATGAGCATCTTCTGAAACACAGTTTAAAAACTATGCAGTCTGAATGTTCAAAGTACCACGCTGGCTCGAATAAAGGCAATGAAATTCATATTCAATAATCCTGAAACTCAACATATGATAATTCAGTTTGAAAATGAACCATTATAATAATTCTACATTCCAAAGATAACATTTGGTCACAATAATATTATAATAGTGAATTTGGCAGTAACCTCAAAGAAATACAATTTATTTTAATGTGTGAATTTAAATAAGCACATTAAAATGAATACTCACTAGTCCACCTTCTCAGTTATGGTAGCTAAAATATTAAACACATAAGAAATACAGCATAACTATTTCTACGCAAATATCAAATTTGTGTAAAGCCAATTTCGGCAATGGATTCAGCTCTATCACTCACCTCCAGTTTCAAAGTATCAGAAAACCCAACGGCAAATATGAATTCCTTTAGGAAGCTAGCAATAAAAAAAATAAAAAATACAGCGAGCATGCAGAGAGCGAAGTGCTACACACAGCTAGTAAAGGGTGCCGGCACATCAGATTAGCCTGTCAAACTATGCCCAGGGTCACTCTCTGGTTTTGCCAACGATTTCACAAAGTTAATGGAGGAGAAATCAGAACGTGTCCAACGGCAGATCAACATGCGATACGGGCAGCAAAGCCGCAGCAATGACCTGGACAATGCGATCACTGTCATTTTGGACAAGCACCAATTTATTTTATCTTGGAATCAAAACACTCCACCCAATGCGTCCCCTTTCAGAACGATGTTACGAATGATTTATAGCACTATGTTCCCATTTTCTGAAATATCCATGCAAACGTTCAACTCGGACCGCCCGTGGCGCAAAAACTACAGAGCCGGACAGAAATTCCAGTGAAGCAACCTTACGCCCTACAGCGCGTACAAGGAAAAGCCGTCGGGACCAGGATGAAATGCCAATGAGAACCTGTGAGGTGTTTATCGCCACCCCGGCACAGATAACACCGGCCAAATTCAAATTCCAACTGAAAACAAAACCGGGGAGGACGTGGTTTAAGGTCATCGATTTATAAGACGATGGGGGGTTTTGTTTTGCTAGGAGTTCAGATTCTAGGGATTGGGGGAGGGGAGAAATCACCCTTCCACTAATCCATCCATTTTTAACAATTACTTGTACGATGAGGCTGCAGTGACCAGCAGCCCATCTGAAACTACACAGGGCTTAAGACAGCATAGATCCCAGTGATGCTCCAACTACAAAGATGTTCTGAATAGTGGGTGGACACTGGAGACCCACGTGATCTTGTTCAGAACATACTCTGCACCGAGAGACCAACAAAGCATGGAGCTGTCAGGTGACAACACTGCCTGCCGAATCACTGTGTCAGCCTCATATTTCAGCTGAACCTTGTCTGAAGCCATACCGAACTGTGCTTTCAGTACATGGGTATCAAGTACACTTGGAAAGAACAACAATCTTTTCAGCACAGTGGTGACTTTTTGTCTTCTTTGTATGCAGGTAAAAGTGGTGTTTAAATGGTGGGTGGATGGCACACACCTCTATTTGAGAAGACGCTGAGTTAAGTCACTATTAACAATGGATGGAAGTATGCAGTTCAATTTGGCCTCATTTTAAAAAGGAAAACAGTTCATTTACAAATTTTACTTCCCCTAATGCCCAATCAAACTTGCTACATTTTAAATTTAGACATTTAGACAGTGCATGCTTGATTACATGAACAAGACTAAAAAGCAATAAGTATTTAGAACAGTTCCGTTAAAGGTATTACATAACATGTCCACAAAGTGTATACCATGTATTAAGCAATAATCTGACATTTTCAGTTAAACAATTATTTAGACCACAGGTAGACAATTATGCAGAAAAGATTACTAATTAGAGGACTGATTGGCTGAAGAGTCCTCACACCTGGGTTTGACCAGCTGACCAAAAGGTTACCCCAAAACCTGCATACAGATTTACATACTTAGCGACCTTATTCTCATGAGGAGGGCTAAGTTTTTCTTTTTTCTTTCTATATTTATGTTGGATATATCTAAAGAACTTAACTTTGAACACCAGTGCAGAGTTAACATTCATTTGGATACATTATTTCACTGCAGGGTGCAGTGAAGCTCACTGTATATGGGTAAAGTGAGACTTGGGTGAGCAGAAAGAAGGAGGCCTTTCTTCAATTCTGAAAGAAAAAGTCCCTGGACTTCACTTTGCTGTAACTGTAAACCCTCTCCTTTGATGGGAGCACTGCACGAAAACCAAAACAAGGGCCACAAAAAATATGTACTGTATCATTTCAAAGCGATGGTATAAAGAATACTTCTTTAATCGTTAACTGATATATAAAGACTGAACTGAATGGTACGTTTTCATTTCGAAACAAAAAAGGCAATGTATGTACATCAATAATTAGCTGGAAACACACATGGCCACGCGTACACACACACTATATATATATATCTCATACTCCAAGCACTGCCAGCAGGTTTGGAGGGCAAAGGACAATACCATTACATTGTTATCATATGGCAGAATGGGCTGATATCAAAGGGCAGGACTATCACATTAATCCGGCTCCTATATTAACCTGCAGGGGATAGAATCCACAACTGCAAACAGGCATATTTTATAAACAGAAGGAAACAATCATTTTCATGATACATGACGACAAACTATGGAGCTGTCAGGTGACAACACTGCCTGCCGAATCACTGTGTCAGCCTCATATTTCAGCTGAACCTTGTCTGAAGCCATACCGAACTGTGCTTTCAGTACATGGGTATCAAGTACACTTGGAAAGAACAACAATCTTTTCAGCACAGTGGTGACTTTTTGTCTTCTTTGTATGCAGGTAAAAGTGGTGTTTAAATGGTGGGTGGATGGCACACACCTCTATTTGAGAAGACGCTGAGTTAAGTCACTATTAACAATGGATGGAATAGCTATCTGTAGGCAATACAGGCAAGTATGCAGTTCAATTTGGCCTCATTTTAAAAAGGAAAACAGTTCATTTGCAAATTTTATTTCCTCCAATGTCCAATCAAACTTGCTACATTTCTTTAGACATTGTGAATGCTTGATTACATGAAGAAGATTAACAAGCAATAAGTATTTAGAATAATTCTTTTAGAAGTATTACATAACATGTCTACAGAGTGGATACCATATTTTAAGCAATAATTTACAATTATTTAAACCACAGGTAGATAATTATCCAGAAAGGGTCACTGTACATTTGGGTCTTTGTTGCAACTCCCTAATTAGATTATTAATTAGAGGAATAATTGGCTGAAGAGTTCTCACACCAGGGTTTGAACACCTGACCTAAAGGTCACCCTAAAACCTGCAAACACACTGGCCCTGTGTGGATAAGTTTGCCTACCCCTGATTTAGACCAAAGTGTTTTATTGTATTGCCTTTTATATTTTTAACTTTTTAATGTTAATTTTAACAGTGAAAAAGTATTTTTTGAATTCCTTAAGTTCATCAAAACAATTTGATAATACCGAAACAGAGATTATTTTTGTGTACTACTGAATGTAGTGATATTTCATGTGCGCTGTTTGCAGAAATTTGCTTGTGCTTTCACAAAGCGAGTGCTGTGCCTTATAGCAAGCACACGCAACGTAACCCAAAAACACTGAAATCCAAGCATCTGCCTTCAGTTAGGCTAAGTCCCCAAGGACTTTGATTAAAAAAATAAAAAATAAGAACTGTACAATAGCATAGAATGCAGTTAATATCACGATATATACATAAGCAAGACACAAAGAGTGCAATAAGACAAGGTGGGTCAACACAGCACCGAAGCAGGACAGAGAAGGAATGCAGAAGTTCTCCGTCAATCTGCGACAGAGCATTTTCACCAACATCTGCAGGAGGAAAAGAATTGTGGATTCAGGAATGCCAGCCCGCGCACTCGACCCTCCACATTACAAGGGAGTTATTATGTAGCCTGGAGTTGAATCCGAACACTGGACCAAGTCCAGCTACCCGAGAAGCAGAACAATATGAAAGAGCGCCTTTTCCATACATCCCCCAGCCCAATGCTGGGCTGAGCAACGCTCGTTTAAGGAGCAGGAGGGAAGCCGCGAGTCCTGCACAGGTCAGCCTCCCTGTGTTCGTATCACAGAGAAACAGTCACAAAAAAAAGTTTCCCTTTCACCTCTGTCGTATCCTCCAGTTTGGCATCACTGTGCCACGTATAAACAATGTCACAAAAGAGGTTCCCATTCCATACAAGTGGGGAAATACTACAAATTCACTACTGGAATGTGATCAGGGGCTAGAAATCTGACACTCAAGCTACTGCACTGCAAGTCTCTTAGCCATGCATTTATTAGACACAAGGGTGATAATTTCATTCAAGTGCCTTCGAATAATTGGCCACTAACTACCGACTTTTTGGTAACTCCAGCCTTTTCCACGAGCGCATGAAGTCTGCACATCAACAACATGGTAACACTGCTGCTTGGTTCACAACACACAGCTGCCGTCATTTGACTGACGACCGTGTCGTATTTGATATGACGAGCCCTCACAGTTACTCCGTGCATTGTGGATAGACGCTGGATTTTATTTGATTTGATTTTAACATAAAGCCCAGTATGTTTATTTTTTTTCTTAAAAACATGGCTAAGTTTAAACAGCCACTTATATAGGAATGATGTCCAGCATAAATCATCGGTATACATCAGTAAAGATCAGCATAAATCATTATAAAACAAAACCAGAGTGATGCAGAGAATTCTTACTTTGTATCCATTTTCAAATGAACAGCTTCTTAATTCCGTCAATGACAAGTCAATACTGACCTCCAGTGGTACACTTTGGTGCAATAACAATTAATAAGTAAAAGATAATTACTTGTTGATTGTTATACGAGTTATACAAAATATTAATTAAGTCATTATTTCACTAAAATTATTTTTAGGGTTTAATTTTTGCACTGATAAGTAAACAACGCCTAGGTAAGTAGAATGCAGTCATGTGTCTCATGAACAAAGACCCATGGTTAAACCGATAAGATTATAGACTAACCAAGTATATTTACACAAAAATAAAATAAATATTTTCTCTTCGTGGTCTATGTTTTTTTATTATTTTAAAAATATTTTCACTAACAGCAAGTCATAAATAAAATCAAATCCACACCAGCAGATTTTTACGAGTTTAATTAAAGAAAACCCCGTCAAACTCGGAGCGAAAGAAACGGCTCCAGTGTTTATATTTTACGGGTCCCCTGCCGCAAACGCGGACATGAATCAATTTTTCCGACTGGGAACAACATCAGCAAATACAAAGAGCTTACTGAAAGCATACAGTACGCATTAATAAAGAAAGCCTGATTTTGCAGGTCTAAA
>JAODJW010000039.1:6172450-6190012 GCA_026777045.1 Hyperopisus bebe | reverse complement strand
ACATCAGCAAATACAAAGAGCTTACTGAAAGCATACAGTACGCATTAATAAAGAAAGCCTGATTTTGCAGGTCTAAAGTCACAGCACCCCACACCTTAAGTCTGCCTGGTAAAACGAGTTAGACTGCATATTTGGCCAACGGGCTGGCAGAGCGCCCTCTGCTGGGCACTAAGGCCGAAGAGCTACACCCGCCGCACCTGACACAGGATGCAGTTAAGCAGGGGGCCAGATCCCCGACGTGCAAGGGCCCCTTAAAAGCACACAATCGGGACAGGAAAAGAAAACGAAACCTATTTATGCCGAGGGCGATGAGAAACGCAAGTTTTATTATTGTTATTATTATTATTATTATTATTATTATTATTATTAGTAGTAGTAGTAGTAGTAGTAATATTAAAAATAATTTAAATGTACCTATTTATCAAATGCCATCATACAGAAAAGTGCTATATCCAGAACAACACATTATTAAAACTTAAAATATACCACACTTACAGTGTCATTTAACTAACTGCAATAATACGTCTGACTGTGTGCTTTTATGCTAAATAAAATATTAACAAAAAGCATTAGATCTATCCAGCCAGAGAATACATGATACAATGAACAAGCAAACGCGACTGCTTTCTAAAGCAGCTTCGTATTTTAATGCAGTCGGATGTCCAAATTTGTCCCGTTTGGCTTGTTCGTGTAACATAAGTGGCAAAATAGTAAAGCTTCTCCTATTTATTTAATAGATCATACAACACAGCTTTCTATGGAAAACATTTGACTGTACACGTACATAACTCCAACTCTCAAAAGAAATGTTTAATCTGAAAAACTTTTTCAAACATAACTCAAATATAAAAATTCACAAGCATGCCATCTAAACCACGCTTAGTTTTAGTTTTAACTATCTCATTACGATCTTATGAAAACACTTTTCCCCCAGCTACTATATCTATATTACGATCACTTAGCCAGTTCATCTCCAATTACAAGACGGGTGACTTTACATGCCAAAAATCAGAGGAGAACACGACTTGGAAACGGCAATAAACCGACATCTGTTTATTTTAACACTGAAAACTTTGGAAGTTTTCAGGTAGATTTTAGTTATGCAACCAGACTAGCTGCGGCTAAAGATGGGTAGGAACAAGTCTGCTATCGCAAGTATCTTAACCAACACCGCGAGTGCCCGTTTCTGTCACAGAAAGAAAAGACCGTATACATAAGTAGAAAAAAAGTTATGTTATTTCATACTGTGCCCCGACACACGCATATATATACACCGACCATTGTCTAGTTACTCAATCATTGGACTTACAGTAATAAGCAACAACCGGGTCTCTTTTGTCATGTTCCTGTGCCGTTCGAAGATGATGTTGAATGGCTTTTAACTGTGGTGGTAGAGCCATAATGAAGTAGGTGAGTTACTTTTATAGCAAACTGTCATAAAACAGAATTTTCACTCAGTCATCGATGCTGACAAAAAAAGCAAAACAAACGACCATCCTATTCTTCCGCTTCCTGGACTGCCTGGCCCCGCACTTTGAAACAGTGCCACCTATCGGCCAGGAGAACTAACTGGAACGAAACCGGAGACTGACTAAAACGTACAATTGTTTAAATTTATCCACAAGCAGTGAAGAGTATTGCATTTAAGTTTGTGCAGAAAAGTACCTTAATCAGATTCATTCTTATATGTAGCTATTAAAATATCTCAGATAGATTTAAAAAATTTCAAAACAGCTCTGTCAAGTCATTTGATCAAAATTTCAGCTTGAAGAAAAGACCAGAAACCTTGGTGCTACAGGATTAGTTTTCAATCCCCTGCAATTTACTGACCAAGTGCAACAAAAACCAATTTACTATAATCCTGACAGTGTCTTCGGTTAACTCACTTTCTTGGATTAAGAGCCTCAACCAAAATCTAAAGATCACATTGCAGAGGCATTGAACTGTGGTTAGAGTTCATATATGTGTTAACCTTGTTTTAAAAGCTTCTCACATCCTTTGTAGATGTTTTGTAGTTAGAATTTGAAGAAAGCCTCCACTTTCATGTTTCTGATTCTGTAGCACAATGGTCTTTATCAGCTACCAATTTAAGATCCTCTACATTATGGCAAGTCAGAGCTCATACACTTTAAAGCCTCCATCTAAAATGTTGAATTAGCTGTTCTGGACTCTGTGGAAATTCTGTGGACTCTATGAAGATTCTGATTCCCAAATGGGATCACGCTTAACCTTTACCTGAAATTTTGTTCCATCGTTGTGCTGGTACTGTTACATTGGCTTGATAAAGTAAAGTAAAAAATTCACCCCCTAAAATGTCCAGCACATTTTTTTAAATAATCAACACTGCTTAGTCCATCTTCTTCTTTCAGAATCACTTCGGGCCTGTTAAAATAAACAAGAGCATCCCTGCGAATATGCTGCATTAAAGCACACCATTGACAACTTTCAATTAATTACACATATAAGAACAGATACTTTTTCTGTCTTTACTATGAAAAATTTAAGAAGTAATGGCACTGGGTTACATTTTACAAATTCCTTCTCCACTCCTGAGTATGTAGAAAAGTGCAATGAATAACAGATAATTTTAGACGTGAAAAATGGATTACTGAATATTTTTCCTGCCAGCATAACACCAGGTTATCTGCTGCCTTGAAAACCCTCTCCTGCACCTACAGTGAAGTTACTCTGAGTTGGTACATAAATCATTTGAACAACTTTTCTTACTTTTTTGGACAAAAGAGTACATTCAGCAGCTAGCGATGATTTGTACCTAGACAACACTATAAGTGATAAATATGGTGGATACGATTACGAGCAGAAACATTTTTATTTCATTGGTACTCCTTCTGTAGCCAGAATAATAGGATGAAATAAGTCCAGAAACAGGCTAAGGTGACTTGGACTTGCCAAATTGCCTATAGGTGTGCATATTTTCAAGATTAGTAAAATATCATTATTTTCCCCATCTGAGAATAATACATTCTTGAGTTATTCACATACTCATAATTTTAATTAGATTCAGTCATTTTTACATTACTACTGAAAATAAACATCCCATCGTTACTAGGCAGCGTTCTCGTAATTATAATCAAATTTTTGTTTCATCTCATTATCAGAAATCTTATAATGCAGGAGCCTAACGAAACCTTTTCGAGGCGAGACACTATCCTGATTCCACAAATCTAAAGACATAAATCATCACTTCCTTGTTGTCAGAGCAATTAGACAGCTGCCGTAAATTATTCCCCGTTCTCCAGCGATCAGAATTAAATTAATGTTCCGAGGTCATTCGTTTTTAGTAAGGTGAGAATTTCCCATCAGCCAAACAGCTAACAATCTGCCAAAGAATTGGATAAAGCTGACCGCTACCAAACATAAAAAAGACCCACCAAAGTCATAATTCAGCTTCCAAAGTCAACGCAACACTGATGGACTGGTTAATATATCAGGTGTGAAGGACAGTATCTGATCTACTCTGTTACGTGTGAACAATTTTAACAGTTCCCTTGCATCCTTTCACATTGCATATCCCTTACATATTCACATCCTTAGGTCCAACTAATCATTTCGACCAGGGACGTGCAGAGACTTTTTGAGGGGCAAGTAACTCAAAGGGCACTCACTACCTTCAAAGCTCAGGCACGAGTTCACATTAAATAGTTCAGGTAAAATGAGCAGGTCCCTAATTTATACCTTCTTCAAAGTGTAGTCATGATTTAGGGATGCCAAAAGTCCACCGAGAGTTAGATCATGATTTTTAATGTTATTTTTTACTTCTATCGGGTGCAGATTTTTTGTTATTAATCAAGATGACGGTGGCTTGACATACATTCACAAAGAACTGTACACCATTGGTAATAAATATTTTAATTAATAATTTTCAGGCATCAAATATACAAGAGATCTAAAAAGTAGAAGCCCTACTCTGATCACGGGGTAGAGCTAAAGTTGAAAAGAACAACTGAGAAACAACCTGAACAACAAAATCTGTACGGTGCAGCCAGAAAATCCTAAATGCCTGAGTTGTGTAGCAAGTGAGGATATACTTCCTGATATTTTAAAGCAAAATATTAAGGTTAACCAGGGGGTTGTTCTGTTCAAAGCATGTAATCCTATACCTGAGATGATACATGGAGCTGAAAATATGATCAGAAAGATGGATAGATATCTGAATCTATTTATACATATATGAGAGGTATATTTTATCTTTTATCGTATAGACCACTTACACAATAATTAAATTAGAAGCACCATCATGCTATAATGTACAGGGGAAAGAGAGCAAAATTGTTTAGAATACGGTTTAATTTCTAGGGATTCACACACAAACTGCGACAATCTTCTTTTATGGTTTTTACATTACGAGCCAAGTCCACCTTCTAACACTTATCCAGGACAAGCTGGAGTGCAAACAAGGCAGCATAGTGCACAAGGCAGGGGCCCACCCAGGATGGGACGCCAGTCCGGGGCGTGCATGCACACTCACACGCAAAATCACACTCCGGGGGCCATTCAGACTGACCAGTTCGTCCAGCTGCATGCGTTTCAACTAGGGGTAGAACTCCCGTCTGACATGGGGAAAAAATGCAAACTCCACACACTTAGAGCAGAGGTTTATAAAAATCTGCATGTGCTAAAATACTTTGTTGAAGGATATATTTCAGTTCACATCTGTAAGACAAACAGCTTAGAATATAATTTTAAAATCATAGTAAATTTTAAAAAGTTAGTTTAGATCTCTATAACTATCTTAAGTATCTTAAGTATCTTAAATAACAAGAGGTATGTTTGTCTAAGACCTTTCCATGCCAACATTTAACCAAGACACAGAATTTTTTTTTTTTTTTTTTACCTAAAACTTACACTAGAATGACATGTAGGTCACTGACTGGGGTGCAACCCTAATAATCTTCTGCACAGTATCTCAAAAATCTCAGCAATGCACAGCCCCACAGTGATGATGGTGAAGACGTACATGGCACTGAGGAAGATGGTCTTCTCAATGTGCTCCGGCACCATGCACTTGATCATGCCGAACTTCTTCTCCAAGGTGCTGGCCTCACAACTGAAGAGGGGATGAACCTGGAACCCAAACAGGTGGCTCTGAAGCCAGAAGGCCACAACCTCCAGAAGTACCCTCAGCACAACAGAGATGATGTAGAAAATGGTATAAACAGGTCGCCGGAGGATTTCTTCCTGATCAAAGTTCTTGCAGGCAGCGTAGAGGTGGAACGCAGCTCCTGGAAGAAGCACAGTTACCATCTGCAATGCCCAGAAGACCTGCAACGAGAAACATGTCATGCTTATGTCAACATAAGCCCACAACATGTAAATATTAATATTCAAGCTCCAGGGCAGGAATGTCCAATTCCAATCCTGGGGGGCCAGTTTGCAACATAGTATGCAGATTTCGCTACTCAGACACACGACTAAACCTAGTAATTAGCTGATTAAGCTGCAGCTGAGCAGGGAGATCGGCAAACTGCATTGGATTCTGGTCCTCCGGGACTGGAATTAGTGAACCCTGCTTAACAAAGAAGGATTTAAATTACATGCAAATAAAGCTGTTACTCATGCTATGCGTCATTCTATTACTTTTATTCTTAAGTCTACAAAGTCCACTAATTCAGAATTCATCTCTTTTGGGAGCAGGTGAGTAAATGTTAGAAATTACTGTGTTAGTAGTAATTGTACTATTGTTCATACTACCTCTGAATATTTCCACTATCAGCCACTATTCTACTCTAGTGCTCTGTCTCAAAGCAGACCTCACCAGGGTTAGAATGACAACCCCTTCCCATTTGGGGAAGCCCTATTTTCCAGTGTGCACCACGACCTCCCAAGTCAAACGCACCGCATACATATAAGCGCGGCAGTGCGGTCAATAACAGGGTCACTGCGAAACACATTCTACTATTCCCACTGCAGGCAGTTAATACCCTCAGTAACATTTCACAGAGGCACAATAACAACAACATAAGAATCAGGAAAGAAGTTTAATGGAATGTAATGGGCGAATAAAGACGCAACATGGACATATTTATATATAAAAAAATCAGGAACTTTAATGTACAGAAAATAAAATATAAAATATAACCTATAACACCAAAGGGGACGACTTTTTAGAGCTAGAGAGTCTCAGGGAGGCTTTCAAGGAGCTTGTGTCCTTTCCAGGGAAGCTGAGATACCCTCTGCTCCCCTATAATTCAAACCATGGACCTCACTAGTTCTCAGCAGAGAGGGACCGAGAGTCAGTATATGCAGGTTGCTTTGTTGTGTCCATCACTATTATGAGATTTGTCTTGGGACACCTGCAAGTCTGAGAGACCGTTACTTAGGTCTCCTTCTGCTGTCTTTCACTCTTTCAGTGAAAATAAATAAAACATGTTGTGTAAGTAACCCCCCCATGGACATCCCTCGATCCACTCTACCTACAATCCGATACGCGCTGCCATTGGAGGATGTCTTGGGAAGTGCAGGGCATACGGAATGCCAATCCATAACCTGGCACACGCCCACGAATACCCTACCAGCAATGAGCAGCCACCAGAAATGAAACGAAACGCTTCTGGACTGCACGGAAACAAAACAATCATGTTTTATTCCAGTGTTTCTCAAACCAGGCCTCTGGGACCCCCAGCAGTGCATGTTTTTGCCCCCTCCCAGACAGCCCACATTTTGGGTGCCACGTGGGCTTTGACTGGCACTGGTCATGGTGGAGTAGCTGAGGTTAAAGGTCTTCAAAGGCCACAGGTCATGGGTTTCAAACCTGCAGCCTTCTGTTCATGGGATTAGCATCCTAACCTGCAGGACCACACACTGGTCCAGATACCTATAAGGACACTACCCAAACTCCACACCCACACAGGCGGGGTGAGATTGGAACTCACATCCTCAGCGGTGTGAGATAACAGTGTCCTCTGTTTTCCTTAAAAATGGTTAAAATTTCTTCTCTTTACTTTTCAGGTTAAATACCTTGCTATACGCTATAGTAAAACTCAGGTATGTAGCCTCATAGTAAAATTAGGCAGGTTTGCCTCTCCCTGGGTTGGCAAAATCTTCAGAAGATCTATTCGCAGAGCGACTGGACCGCCCCGGAAATTAGCTTCTGGCTATGAGCCTGGCAGATCTCCCTCCTTTGTTTTGGACCGGTACTGTTTGCGTTACCCACCAGACCACGTCCTGCCCATGTATGATTAATATGCTGAGCCTGACACATACGTGCAGAAGCAGTTACCTGAGGTGTTATTGGCCTGAACTGGTTATAGCAGTAGAGGTTTAAGTCCCTTCTGTCGGGGTCACAGCTGAAGTGCAGAGCTTCATTGCCGTAGACAGCAAAACCCAGGACGCCGAGAAAGAACATGCGCACAGAGCCAAAGAACAGCGTGTGGAACTGGCCAATCACTGTCGGAGGCCTGAGCTAAAGAGCAGAAAAAGGAGAAAAATTAAAACAGAAGCCCTGGGAAAAACAGAACATACTTTGTTAAGCTACACAACATATTATTGTTATTTATTATGATACTTGTATTAATTCGCTTCATGGCCCCCATCTTGCATGGCTATGAAGAGCAGCCCCCTGTTGCAGTGTCCAGGGAGCTGGGGGAGGGGGGTCAAGAGCCTTACTCAAAGGCCCACAGGTGTGCTGAAGCTGGGCTTGAAGCAGAGACCTTCCAATCACAGTCACTTAGCCCACTGAGCCACACACTGCCCCCATACTGTGTCAACATTAAAAGTAAATTACTAATATAAACATGGTTCCATTATTATCTGGGTAACGGGCAATTAAAATCATACCTGTGACATTTTCAGTGAACTCTGCTGTACCACGATGGAACAATTACAAATCAATGATTAATAAATCAAATACAATCAAAGCAGCTCCTCAGGGTATTAGAAATATTTTGCCAACAAGCTTCCTATTAAACTTTAAATAACTTCTGCATTCATCAAGCAAATACGTAAATGATATTATTTTCTTCACATGCAAAATATTACAACTCTTCACCG
This sequence comes from Hyperopisus bebe, assembly GCA_026777045.1. Taxonomy (NCBI): domain Eukaryota; kingdom Metazoa; phylum Chordata; class Actinopteri; order Osteoglossiformes; family Mormyridae; genus Hyperopisus; species Hyperopisus bebe. The sequence continues at coordinate 6,182,002 of JAODJW010000039.1, read as the reverse complement.
GGCGCCTGAGCCAGTAAGTTAATTTATCAGCATAAATCGTAAACAGTCTGTCACTATGTCTCTAACAGGCACTCAAGAGATTTGTTAGATTCAAATCGCTTACTTACACATCCTTCATAAAAATTCTTGATGTAGTTCAAAGACATGGCTTGGTTACGCTTCTCTCAGTTCAGTTATATCGTACTGTACACCCCTCATCTGGCACAGCGGAGCTATAATTCTGCAGCTGGTAATGGGCTTTCGCTGTAGAAAGTCAATGTCTGTGCACATTTCCCCTTTATCTGGGGTGCCATCATCATTTTAGGACAAAAAAGATAACAAAAAAGAAGACAAAACTAGCTGCGCACCACGTGGTCTGACCGTAATCCTCGGTAAACCCCGTCAGCGAAAAACCGACACAATGAAGTAAGAACTCACGCCATAAACTACTATGCAACTGCTCTTAGGAGTAGAAGCTATTAAAAAGCTACCTATATCGGCAGGGAAAATGGCAAAAAAGTAAATGTACATTGAAATGTAACATGACTTTAACACGATGTGTACAGGATGTATGTATGTTTGTACAGTGATGTTCAAAAGTCTTAGGCAGTCAAAAGAAAAGTTTAAAGCTGTTTATCCAGGTAGTATGTGCACTTCTGCTCCGAATAAAAAAACAATTTAGCATAAGAATGAAAGAATTTAGCATAAGAACATAGGCCTATGCAAATTAAGAATAACATAATAAAAACTAGTAATATTTTTTCTTGTTCTCCAAAAAGTTACTGGCGTTTAGTCGGGTGGCACTGTATCAGTTTCCAAACCTCTCTTCAGGGGGCGCCCCAGCCATTCCATGTGCTTATTAAATTCAATACCAGTTCGCCAAATTAATTTAATTGGGTAAAAAAAAGTCAGACAGATATTTCCAGTGTGCACCACGACCTCCCAAGTCAAACGCACCGCATACATATAAGCAAAGTAAAGTAAAAAAATACAACGGTGTGTTGATCATTGCTTCAAATACTGGGATGATTTTAGCAGAGGTTTTGAAATGGCTAAGCTGACACACTTTGACAAGCATAATATAGTTTTACACCAATCTAAATATAATTTAAACATCAATTTCCCTGGCTACGTAGGACTTTTGCAGAGTAATGTTTGTATTTACAGTACATCACCCTGAGGTAGCCTGCTGGTGCCAGTTTTATCTATCCGATTACAATATCTTGAGACCCGTCGCCATGTTGAAGTGTGTCTCAAAGCAGCAAGGGCTAAGGGGGAGTGTTCCAGTCAGTAATGATGGAGGCTCACGCAACTCCCCTACCACTTCAATATCCTAAAATGCTTCGCACAGTGGAAACAGAACAGCGCGAAAAACTGTTGAGGATGACGTATTGTCATATAAAGAACACAATCGCTTATTAAAATACAACTTTGTATTAATACTACTAAATGTTAACACACATATGTTAAGAATATGATTTTTTTAAGACAGTTCATTTTCACGAGCTGAAATATAATAATGCCTATTCACTATAACGTACATGAAAATTACTTTATATATGGTGCCCGCGGATGGTTTGCTATTCTCCGCGGGACTACTGTGTGTTACATAAAATGAACTCAAAACGTGCACAAACTTAAAATTGTTCAGTGTGATAAGACCATGTAACCGTTATCTTCTCGCAGCGGATAAACGTACGTCTTGGTGTTCCTAATACAGTGGAACCCACTTACAGGGACCATGGTTGTAGTGATCAGCTGCTTGTATGCATCCAAAAGCCTGGGACAGAATTATTCCTATTCAAAATACTGCTTAATTCGCTTCTAGTAATCACAGTCCACTTACAGTGTTCATTTAAGGTCATTTGGTTCATTTTTTTAAATACATAACATCATAAGGGAAAAATAAACTACTGTAATTCTTTTTAAATTATTTTTTATTTTTATGTACTTAATTCTGATAACCCTACTTTGTCTTCGGGTAACCCGTCTGCTTCTGGTTAGCTACCTAAATAGCGACACTGTCCGTTTTACTACTCATGTAATAAATATACAAATGTAATTTAGATGGTAATGAGACATAAAGAAAAAGAAAAAAAAAATGGTTATAATGATTATCCCCTTATATAGTGACAAATTTCACTCACGCAGACATGATCATTAAAAGCATGATCAGTATTTAATGTCCCATGTAGAAAGAATGCCTGGAATTTTCTCTGCTGAAATGTAGAAAATCGCAGTGTGTGCAAAAACTTTTGACTGTTAGTGCATGTACTTTTAATGTATCCGATCATTGGCAATGCATCCAGATGTATATTGCATCGGTCTCAGGAATGGAGATGCACATCCCATACACCCATGCACCCCACCATAGCCACACGGTGCTGCTTCCACCACAGCAAACACTGGTGACACATTTGTGCAAACCAATACAGAATCACTAAAGAGGCTTCTGTTAAATGAAGAGCAGAAGAGAGCAACACTACATGCAAAAAAATCTGACCAAACACTTCAATACTATTTAGGATGTAAGCCACCAATTCCAGCTGGAAAGACCAAAGAGGTGACCCGGCAGCCACAAAGCACAGCCAAACCAAACAGCAAAAATGCACCATAATCAAATAAACCACAAGAAACAGTGGCTGGCCTGGTTCCTTCACAAAAAGACAGCAATCATCAATTGCCAGTCCAAACAATTCAGCTAACATTTAAAAGCAAAATATGAATAAACACACACAGACACAGGCGTTACAAGAGTGCACAATTCCCGAATCACGATGAAACGGCTCTGATTGATTTTCAGGGGGTCCATACAGGAGCATGGCAGCGCATCAATGGTTGTAGTCCACTGACGGCCAGTGTGAAACACAAACTCAACCTAAGCAATGAGAGATAATATGCATAATACAGCTGCCAAGATCCTGCTGCTCTGAAAAACAATCTTGCTATTAGCTTACATACCCGTGTAAGCCCAGAGCAAAACATACAACAACCTCTGAAGCGATCACTGATCTCCAGCTTCATCAGTTACCTACATACAGTACAGGCCAAAAGTTTGGATACACCTTCTCATTCAATACAACTTTATTAGGAGCCACCTTGTACATAAGTCTTAATGGTACTGCGCCCTGAATACTTCAGTAGCATCTGAAATGCAGCTGAAAAATTAAGATAATATATCATGTAAACAGGGTGCTTCTGGTAGGCTTAAGTCAAAGAGTGCTGAATCTATATAGGTAGAAAGGTCCAAGCTGTCATGACAGAACACTGAGAATTCTGGATGTGATACAAAGGGTTTTATTAGAGGTCTCAACAACCAGAAACAGAATCGATGCACAGATATTGTTGTCCAGGGGGCATGAGAGAAGAAGTCCAAATCGGGGGAAGTCAGTCCTCCAATACATGACAGAAGAGGATAAATACACTGGGAAATTCAGAGGGCAACTGAGGACGTGGGAGCAAGGATCAAGATAAGGGTCAGGATCAAGATCAGGATCAGTGTCAGGATCAAGATCAGGATCAGGGTCAGGACAGGCAGGCTGGGCAGCGAGAAAGACAGAGGTGTAATGCTCAGTAAGTTTCATGGAAGCAGTACCTCTCACTGAGGATCCGGACAGTTGGGTTTATAAGCCCACAGAAACAGGTGCAGTGAATTAAGCTGATGGGCAATTAATAAGCCACCTGCATGAGGTTTGGAAAAAACTTCAAACGCTGCCCTCTACCAACCTGAATGATGTATACCATCGGTTCACACACACTGTAAAATAATCATTTTTTTGGTGTCATGCCCCATCTGCAAATGCAGGATCAACAATCACCCGATTACCTAAACCTCAGCTCCTTACTTAAACTTACATGGCCTCAAAGTTTTGTTTACTTATGCAACATACTGAGTGGTTCTCTCTTATTTGTCTAGTGTTATGCTGATCAGACCGACCTTCTCCGATCCAGTCCTGCCAAATCCCCGTTATCCACAGAGACCCCAGGTGAACTTGCCTTTCATTCATCCTGTCTTTGGAGGACTGATTCCATCAGCTAACAACTTCTCTGGCTCTGTGACCACAACCGCAATAACCTGTTCGCCGATTCCATGTCTGTCTGCATTGGTTCCTGATAAATCTATGTTCTGTATTTGCGTTCCTGAGCCTCTATTCATGGCAGTTGGGTTTGAACCCTAATGGTTTGAATTTTACTAAGCACTACTGACTTGCTAAGCCCAAGCCCCTTGGTAGACATCTATGTCACCTAATGGCTTGATAGGTCTTGCGCTCTGACAAGAATAAGTCAAACTACCATATACTGTACGGTTTGTTGTGTATACCAGCAGATGTCACCAAATAAACAGAGAGTGGAAGCATATATTATTATAACATTTTTATATGTTTGGTTACACGAAGATCAAAATCTGAGAGAAGGAAATCACAGGTTGAAATCAAATAGCGGTAACATATGCATATCATATAGTTCGCTGCAAATCTTCTGGACCGTCACCTTAGCTTGTTCATAACTCAGTTATTTCTAATCCAGCACTGCAATTCAGGGTTCAGTCCCAGCCGAACCCATCGCCATTCGAGCGATCACTTCACAGCTCGAAACCATAAGGAATTAAATCGTGATAACAGGAGTAATACTAATCGAAGGAAAACTATTTAGACTGCCTTTCTAATGCAATTACCACTATAGTAACTGTTTTCCTTTCGAAGTAGGACGGTTAAATTTGCAGATGAAGTGTAATGTTTTTACAAGCTTCAGTTACAGCCCTTTACCAGAAATAAATTACAGGCAACAAGTTGTCTGTAGAAGTGCAGCTTAGTTCATCCCGGGATATTTTAAAGGTTAATTAAAACCTAACGCGATGCAATATTTTTACTGAAGCTTTACGTTTTAACAAGGGTGTGATACAACCGTTTTCTCAGTGATCCACCACAAGAACAGAGGCATATGATGGTTTGTAATCTATGTCTTGATTCTTCATATCTACTGTAAACGTATAATCGCTTTAAGTAAATCGCAGAAAGAGTAATCATGTCATTTAAAAAACGTCCCATTTCACTTCCCCTCTCCCTTATTCCACACATGCTGCCCGTCCCTGTCGTGTTTATGGATTTCCTTCTCTACTCGCATTTTACGCTCCAGGAATATCGCGTTGGAAATTCTACATATAATCGGGATTTGTAAGGAGAAAGAGGTGGAAGGCAAAGTAAATTTGCCGCATACGGATCGCATGTGACGATCAAGAAACAGAAGTTAAAATATGTAGGGGAGTTAAAATAAAGTCATTTTATATCCCCAAGGAATAATATAGTTATAGCCAGCATATAATTGCATTTTTTAAAGTCACTGGCGGGTTTTTTGCACTCAGTATTGCACTTGCAGTACTATTGCCGCCCAGTAAGATCCAGAATAGAGGTAGCTTAGACAATTTAACGAAAATCACGCGTGGATCCCTCGCTCTTTCCTTACGGTGTCCCTGCTGAAGAGACGGGGGTTGGTCTTGCATTTCAGCACTTTTGCAAAGGACAGCTCCAGCTCCTTTAGACCGATGCAGATACAGGAGAGAGTGCCACTGCGTGTAAATACCTTAAAACGACACCCACATGATTCAAGACTATTACTCTAAAAAGTGCTTTTCCAACATATTCATTTAACAAAAAGAAGAAAAAAAACAGAGGAAAAACAACATTCGCATAACCATGGAGGGGCTTAAGAGCTTATCATCTGTGTCATTAAATTCGTCTGTTTTTCCAAACTTTACCGAGGACGCTGCCCCCGAAGAGAGAGAAACGATTGAATTTGTCATTCGATGCGTAATTCCGTCTATGTACATTATCATCATTTCGGTGGGATTACTGGGAAACATCACTCTGGTGAAGATATTTATCACCAATAGTGCCATGAGGAGTGTGCCCAATATTTTCATCTCAAGTCTCGCAGCCGGGGACCTTTTGCTGCTGGTTACTTGCGTGCCCGTGGACGCCTTTAGGTACTTTGTGGAGGAGTGGATCTTCGGGACGGTCGCCTGTAAGCTGATTCCCGTCATCCAGTTAACTTCAGTCGGAGTCTCCGTGTTCACTCTCACCGCGCTCAGTGCCGACAGGTAAGGTGCATATTGGAAGCACCGTTTCCTGTAACTACCTTACAAATCAATGGGTGTTGTTTCTTCTGTGCATGTATAAAACTAGGTGCATTCAAAGCAGAAGTAGTCTTGGTAACATGAAAAATAAAACATTTTTTCACCACTCCATCATATTAAAGTCTCATCATTTTCAACACCAGACAAAATCACAAATAGGCCTAATACAGATAGATAAATGTCATTGTTCTGTTGCCGTTTTTTGGAGATTTTTGATTTTTTTTGACAAATAATGTTCCTTGGCATCTTTCAGCTATTTAGATATGCGTTTATATTTCCTGACTGTATATTTGCACGTGTTATTCATTGCCATTGTTACTCACAATTGTAATTTTGCATATTCTGATTTTATGGTATTCATGCAATTAAGTGCCAAGGGCTTTAAACTCCATTTCTACATCAGTACAGACTTCTGTCATGTTAGGACACTGCGACCGCCATGACATGAAGAGCCGGAGCACATTGACTTTGAATGACGTCACATACGCATCAGTCTTTAATAACGATAATACGCTATTAATTACTTAAACAATGTAATACTTTCTATCTACACCTGTTGGTTACCTCAAACTGTAAGACAGACCTACCCTATTAGAGAAGGTAACCTAAGCTTATCTCTTTTTAGTGGCCAAAAGTGGATTTTTTTGCGCGCGCGTGGTGTGGTTTTTCCAATTAGAATCAAAAGTTAAAGAAGCTTAATATACTAAGTTAGGCGTCAATGTATGTCAAAAATGTACTCAAAAAATCACATAACACGACCGATTTTATAAATATAGATTCTTTAGTTCAGTTTGTATTAATTCCAAAGTTCATCTCAGATTGATTTTAGGTTTAATTATATATATGTAGCGTGTGACTGCAGACTGCTCAACCCCAGGTCCCGAGCCGAGCTCCGTCACAGATTAAGTTCTGTATATAACATGTCAAATAGATAATACATTTTAATGCACTATAACTATGAAAAATGTTATGTTTATCTTAGGAAAAGAACATATTTTATCCATGAATTCCCAATACCAAACAGTTTATAATGTTTAAAAATATTGGCCATTTGGTAGTGCAAACCAAATAGAGAAACAAACAAAGAAAAGGGTAGATTACTTAGTGTCCCAGATGAGCATGCTAGTGACAGCCCTGTAAGGAGAGAGCGCTTATGAAGTAGATTGTGTTGTGATTGCCTTGCTACTCCTAGGCTTGTCCCGCTCCTCTCTAGCGATCATAGCAGCTGCAAGCGTGACATGAAAGATGTCCGCATCTTGGATGATTAGCGCAAATGCGACCTCAGTAGCAGAAAAGTCGCGCAGATCGACTGCGCTGCTTTCTCCAGACTCTCACTCTCGTTTTCACGCCTGAAAAACTGGTTCGCAGTGGCCAGTGTGGCACATCGCTGTTCCCTTCTTACAAAGGGTAATTGGAGGTTAATGAAGTTTTTCCACATTCGTTTTCCTGCAAATTAATTTATCAACAGTAAGAAAAATGGCAGGGAATAATAGATAAAACACTGCATACTTTACTGATCCCACGCGGACATTTTCCAATCTCTAGTGTTTTATGAAAGATAAATCTCTTGAAGTCATACTTGCATTGGACTGAAAGGGGAGTGCTCAGCACCTTTCTGGCATAGCAGAAATCATGTGTGAGAAACTAAGGCTCCAGGAGATCCTCCATCCTTCTCCCACTTCCCTAACTCGGAATTTAATGTATATTTGATTGCCTTTACCTGATAGTGGGACGAATAATGAACCCGGCTTTGCATGAAGCCTGATATCAGCCATCCACACTTCTGCCATTTTCAATCCTGTTACTACGAAGTTGATTGGGCAAAGATTCACCACAAGGGTGAATTGCTTGGCCTCTGTCCAATTTTCCCTCAGCTAGCTTGTCGGAGCACGTAATTGTGCGCTGAGAGTGTCTGAAAATAGGAAATTTGTATTCTGACCCTTGCGACTGTCCTAAGCATTTAATCTGATTAGTGCTCACTTGGTCACTCCTCGCCGGCATAAAACACAATCAAGTGAGAAGACGCATGATGATTCATTTAATTGGAAAGTTGCTCTTGTTTACTGAATTGTGGTTTCCTGTTATGCTTGTATCTTAAGCTTGGGAGTCGATGGCTCTCAGAAACAATGACACAGCTGAAAGGAAAAACAGCAGGTGACAGAAACTTGATGATACGTGTCAACACAGCCCTCCAACTGAAATATGAGTAGGTCTGAAAAGTAGGTCTGCTAACATCGGGTGGTGTTTGGCTTTGTGGGCTAGGACTCTGTGCCTGTGATCAGAAGGTCGCTGGTTTAAATCTCACGGTTGACAGAGTGATTGTATCATTGGGTGCTTGAACAAGGGCCTTCACCTCAATCAGTCCAGGGGCTGGGTGAGCCAGCTTTCTTAATCGTACGTTGCTTTAGATCAAGGTGGCTGCTAAATAAATACATGAAAAGATATATGATCTCTTAGAACATTTTTGAATTTTTATCCTTGACAAAAATCTACACTACCAGTTAAAAGTTTTTGCAAACCGCAGGTTTTTATCACTTTTCCATTTAGTTCATAAACTGCAGATATTTGATCCTTGTTAAGCATTGGAAAGTTGAGTGAACAACTATGAATGAAAGTCTAAGTAGTGTACTGTAACACAAGTTTCTTTGTAACATAGAAAGAGTGTGTAACAGTGCATGTCTGACATCCTATTAACTAGTTGTGTGATGATAAGTCAATCTAGGCTGTCCTATAACTTTAAATGCACTACTTAACTGTTTCATCCAATGAAGCAGAGCCGTATTTAATGTCCCTTGTAGAAAGAATGCCTCAACATTTCTCTACTGTTATAACTACTAGAGGAGGTTGATGCATCAAAGATATTTCATTATCTTGCTAATAAAGGTACTCAAATGGTGTACATACTGTAAATTTATTAGTTAGAAAAGAATATCAAGTGTATTTTTAGTAAAGCTGAAGTGAGTAACATGCAAATGTAGAAAATCTCAGTGTGTGGAAAAATGTTTGACTGCTAGTGCATATCCAGGCAGGGATGTTAGCGCTACATGTTTCGTACTCAGCGACTTAAATGTGGGGTTGGGGGGTGAATTGGAGCTCCTCTTCTCAATGAAAACAGCCCCAGTGCAACAGGAAGGACAGATTGCAGAGCCTTGTCTGCCAAACTAGCTGAGGTCCAAATTGTTTGCCATCATTAAAGATGTTAAGGCACTTACTAGAAGATTAGAAGTGTTAACCTTGATGTCCTGACTACACACCCACTCAGATAACAAAGGCTGTCTTTTCTTCTCCCAGTAAAGTAATTATCACCTAAGGAGCTGATATGTACTGAGCTTTTCTGGCATGAAATGCCTGTTTCACATTACCCAGCTACTGACTACTTCTATGAATTCCATTCCTTGGCTAATATATGCAATACATTGGCAGTTCTCATAATATTATTT
>JAODJW010000039.1:6144425-6156318 GCA_026777045.1 Hyperopisus bebe | reverse complement strand
AACTAGACATTTTCTTCTTTTTCATCCAGCTCATAAAAGCCGAAGGCTGCAAATGTGTAAAACAGACGGAAAGTTTAACGGCTTGGGAACAAGACTTGGCACATCTGACATTATCACATTCTATACCCTGCAGAAGGGTTTAACAACAGGGTGCTCCGGCGACTTAAATTGGCAATCTTTTGATTACCATTTCACCTCGAACACACCGTGGCGATTCCGTACAAAGGGCTGTTGATCTGCCCGCTCCCCTTGGCGTCCTCCTGCCGATGTCTCACTCAGTGAGAACCATTGCAGCACTATTTCTGTCTCTCGTTTTCAGTTGGTTAGTTTTTACTGTGTGAAGCTCTTTGCCTAATGGAAAATATTATTATGAGGAGGCATGCCATTTTTTAAAATTATATTCACAAGTAAATCTGGTTCTGTGTGACATGTATTTGGTTTCTATATAATGTATACAGCCTTGATCATAGCTAAGACAGTGATATTCCGGTAATCTGATTTGTAAGCATCACAGATACCAATCTGAAGCAAACAAATAAACAAAAAAAATCTCAGATCAGTCTACAGAAAATTAGTCTTCCTTGAAACTTCTCCAAAATCCTGTCCACCCCAAAAGGCTAGTCCGGGAACATTTATCAATTTATTTTAGGGCGTGTGTCGCGAGAGGAAGCTTCCGGGAGGGAATGTGCCGCAGTGATTCAGCCATGTTGCGGTGAGCATGACCTCCGGAGGATCAGCTTCCCCTCGAATGAGCGAGACGTAATTATTGGGACGTCCTGTGAATGCGATGCTATGGATTCCATCGCCTCTGCAACAATGACTCGGGCTGTTTTTGAAGGAAGTGGCGAGACATGGCAATTTCAAATAGCTTCACCCTCTGTGAATGGCATCCACTCTTCTTTACACTGGAATGAAGAAGATAATAAAAAAACCAAAGGGAACTAAGGGATGCGGGGGGATGCATTCAAATGGACTACCTCGCTCACAATTGCTTCATGCAATTTGGAGTCCCTATGTTCAAATCTCAACAGGAGACGATTCTGTTTTAGTTTAAACAAAGTTAAAAGCATTTCTTAAGACAAAAGGTGTAACTTAACTTAAGGCTATTAAGGCTAACTTAAGGCTATTAATTCCTATGATGATACTACCAAACCAGAAAAATGTACAACATATCTATAAAGTTTTCACAAATCCATTCCTTTCATATAATTCCAAGCCTTTTCGTGATATCATTGTGATATCACAGTGATTGCACAGTGCCAAAGTACTATACATCGATGCAGAGCACAACTGCATATTCTTAAATGGATTTTTGCAAACATCAGCAACGTGTCATTATGGATAAATTTCCTCTTGATGTGTCCTGGCAGGTACGTTTTGAATAAATGAAGGACTCCAGACTAGGATGAAAGCCCAAGAAATGCCACTTCACGCAGAAACACACTCTGAAGGCTGCCTGCGGGTTTAATCCTTCCAAAATATTATAAACGTATCTTCTGTTTGCATTAGTCACTGGGAGATTTACCAGCATGGAAACAGCAAAGTCAAACACTCTTTCGTTTGTCATTTCTGTTTTTGAATTATAAGAAAATTGTGTCTCCAACAGACATCCTCTTTAAATGACCTGTTTCTCCTCACTTGATACGTCACTCATGTGTGATCGAATCAGAGTCTGATGAGTGATGACTAATTTGTGCACGAACATTTTAACAGGTATGATCACTGATGATACGTGTGGCGTTTGAGGTGCACGGTCCAAGAGAGCTGGGGTTAGTAATGGACAAAAAATGCCAAGAAAATACTTTCTCTCTGCTGGTGCTCCTGCCAAAATTGCACATTTTTTACTGACCATGTGATAATCAGCACGCCTTTAACAATTTTGATTCCAGCGACACCTGACCTGTGATTTCTCAGACGGATTGAACAAATCCATTCACCTAACAGGCATGTGACTTTTCGGCAATAAAAAAGCAATAAAAAGCTTTTACAATGCCTTTTTTTTTTTTTTTTGCGAAATGGGTTTTTTAAAAAGCCCCCTTGGTTTATTCGAAGCATTACAATATTTTCTGTGCGTAGAATAACACTTTCAGTACACAGTCAACAAAATTCTAATTCCTCTAATTGTAACACAAATCCTATACCCTGCCTGTTTTATTTTTAATCAGGGGTAAAAAATACCTCTTCTAAGACATAAAGTTTTAGATTTAGTGAAATTTCTGTTGCACTTATTACTCTGCAGCACATTTTATACATGCAATTTCCTAAAATGAATACCCTTCTGGGCACTGTGCCAATGCAAGATAAGTCGATTTCCTCAGCACTTAATTATGCATGGAAAAATTCTTAAACAAATAGGAAACAGGTATTGTTTCAGTTTTCTTGCTTTATTTAAATTAGTGTAAGTATGCCTTATTGATTTATAATCTGCAAAAGTGCACCCATGAGGCATGACTTTGATGTCCTGATGTCCGCACTGTACACATTAGCAGCGGGGAAGGAAAACATTCCCCACTACACACACATACACAAAAGAAAAATGACCTCTTTTCTGCTCTTTGATGGAGTTTCACGGAAATCAATATATTTACACTCATTCTGTACATAAATAGGCAGGTATTGCATTAGACCACGCAAACAGCAGGGTGAACCATTACAATTGCAATTTTTAAAGAAGAAAAATCACTATTTGTACTGTTTTTTCTATTTGTTGTCCAGCATTTGAAATGTGTTGATAGACTTTAGGAGCAAATGTAGGAAGGTATGTTTCACTGAAAGATGAAATGTGGTCTGTCTATGCAGCGTCCTCAGTCACTTTCCAAGATATGCATCCATCTTCCAACCTCTCACCCTGGTCAGGGGTGTGGGTGGGGGGGGGGAGGGTCATTGTACACCGAGGAGGCAGAGTCTTCCAACAATTCTAGATTTGCCCAGATTTCTATAATTTTATGATGATGTAACACACTGTTTTAAGGCTCCACAGACCACTGGACCAGTCACACTGAGACAATTCAAAGTATGTCCACATCTGGGCAGGGATCATGTAAAATGCTTTGAGACAATGCAACGTTGTGAAAATGTTCTATGCAAATAAAACTGAGTCGAAGTTGAATTGAATCTTGCAGTTACATAACGCAATGTTTCTTACATCTAAAAGTTTGGCATGGACTTTGTGTAGCCTGTATCTAGGAAAAAAGGTAGGAGTAAAGGGAGAGTAGAAAGGATGTAATTTACAGTCAGGGGGTCTGGAGGGCGGGCCTGTAAATCGCTCCTAACTTCTCAAATGCGAATTTGTGTGTCTGATCTTGTTGGAGCCAACTTGACAGTTTCCCTTGAGGTGAGTCATGATGCAGACCCAAGGGAGTCCCGGGTCACTGGTTCCCGACGGTGCCAGTGACCTTACAAGTCTGTCGTCTCAGTAAGGGAGTTCTGCAGTGACCTTGCTGCCACCCTGACCATCACCAGAAGAAGCGGCATGTTTGTGTGTAGAAGCTTTCAATGTATAATAGAACCTTCAATTTTTATTTCTGAAGGAGAGTGCCTCATCTAACAATGTTAAATTTCCAAATAACCCATAATTCCTAATATTTATCCCAAAATGTATGTTTTGTTATCTTTTGGTGCAGGATTTTCCTTGCTGCGTGTTTTCCGTACATGATGCCAACTCCCACGGACACATCAGAGGCACATCAGCGCCCCATGGAAACCCCCCCCCCCCACAGACCACACGAGAAGCCTAGTCATCTGGTGCTGGCATCTCCCTGCAAAAAAAAACACAGCTACAGTCATTTCACAGCCCCGACTGCTCTTTGAAATCATTTTTAAACGTTCGTTATTTCCACCGCTGTTGCTGCGTGATCAGAAAATAGATTCATATTTTTAATTCCTCAAAAGACCCGAATTCTTCAGAAGATAAACTGGTGCTGTATGTTTCTTTTTTTAAATCATTTTTTAGGGGGCGCCAGGTTGCAGAATTTGATTTCGGCACTCACTGTTAATCTATTAACGGTATCAACACAATAGATGACAGACAGGGGCACCAAGTTGCTCATTTCTTAATTTGCATGTGTGGGGCCTCATCCGCACTTGCATTATTCACATCAGACTGCCGGCGATGAGCTTTGTGTGAATGCTTGTCGGCACACAAAGCTCCGAGTGACAGGCCTATAGAAAGTGAATACAGGTGACAAAGGGTCCAGTGTAGTTAGACAGGAGAGTCACCAGGCTAATTGCTATTAATCACTGAGTGAGATGGCTGCTTGCTCATCAACGGGCTTCCTTTATCCCCACCATCCCAATAGTGAGACTTGTTATGTACCTGACATCTTGTGAATGGATATTCTTTTTATGATGCCAAGCAATGTCCACCTGGGTAAGGAAAGCGGGAGAAAGCTAATATAACCAGAATCCACATCATGGAAGTAACTTGGTCTACAAGCGTTTACAGGGACACATTTTTCCTGGAGGCATTTCCCTAGGATGCCTCATGGACAGCTCCCTGGGGAGGCGTTTAGGGCATGTCCGACTGGGAGGAGGCCCTGGAACAGACCCAGGACATGCTAGAGAGATTACAGAGGTCTGGGCATCTCTGTTTAGATTGCTGTCGCTGGATAAGTGGCAGATGGATGGATGGATGGAGGAATGGATGGATGGTAGGTATATGGAGATACCCCTTACATGCATCTTGCATTTTTGTACTCTAAGTCGCAGGTGCCAGGTCATAATCAGTGTTGTGTGCTCTGTGAGTCACCCTTGTTGCCTTACTGCCGTATGGTTTTGTATATTGATTTCATACAACTGTTGCATATTCTCTTAATCAATGAAATACAAATACAGTTTTCTTCAGGGAGACATTTACAGTTTCTGACCAGACAGATCATTTACACATAAACTAACAACTGAACTGAAAAGTAACTCATTTTTGATTTTTAGCTAATCACCCAGGACTGCCCTAGTCCTTTGAGGCTTCCTTCACTTTGATCAGGGAAAAAAAACAACAGATGCTTAAGATTTGGGCTCCAATTAAGTTGCATAACAATGCATTCAAAGAAAAGCTTTTAATTATTCTAATACTGTTTAGTTTGGTATTTTAAGATGATACAGAACTATTATACAATTAAATCAAATTAGACAAAAAAAATTAGAAAGAGTAATTTGGTCCAACGTAAATTCCATAATTCTAAACTGACAACCACAGAAGTTTACAGCAACAACAATAACAATAATAATAAAATTAATAACCAGGGCATTAGGAAAGAAGGAGATTACACTGTGGGCTGCATAGCTAGAGATAGTTCATTGTTCATTGCCAAAGCTGCGCTGCTGAGCATGGTGAGACCATCACAGTATCACACGTGACATCAAAGTGCATGTGAACATATACTCCACATACGTGTTTTGTGATTTTTCACACAGTCCACAGAATTTTCTGAAACAGAATAACAATAATCTTTTCTCACCCAGGGATTTTTTTCATAAAAAATGCTTTTTTGTCCGATAAGAGGTTTCCAAGAACAGTGAGCAAGACATGTTTTGAATGGATAAGAGAGCAGGAAACTCGCTAAATGTATGGACAACTGCTTTCCACAGCACTTCAGATAAGGTTACTAAATCACAACACCGAATAAAATACTTTCAGAATACTACTGAGAGAAAAACATCTTTAGTGAGTTGCTAGTTATGTCAGGCAGGCATCTGGAACTGATGGGAAGGATAGTGGCAAAATTCACACTCCAAGCCTATTTACTGCCCTGTAGTTTTTAATCAGGTACAACTAATACTTTTTGGGTGCTTGTATTTAAGCCAAGTGTACAGGCAGCTCCTGGGTCACGGGCAACTTATGCAACCAAATTATGGGCAACTTGTACTTGCGAATGGCTGCCATAAAGCCTAATATACTAAACATTTTGGTTAAATGCAATGGTTAATAATAACAAACGCACACACTACTTTGTGACGCTTATATAATCTACTATTATTTTTCCGACTTACCTACAAATTAGACTTACAGTAAAGACAGATTTAAGGAACGGAACTCGTTCATAACCTGGGGACTGTCTGTATTTATGACGATGAGCTCAAGGAACCAACTTAACAAAGCTAAAATCCTGATATTCACAGTGATTACCGTGGTCTTAAGCAATATACAGTGTAGGACAGGGTTCTAACAGCAGATAAGGAGAATGGAAAGGCAATAAGAAATGTCACCATTACAGCGAGTTCTATCCAAACTGAGCTGCACTTAGGTGGCCTAGCTGGTTAGTGATCTGTGTCAGCGCGGTTGTGAGTTTGAATCCCGTGGTTATCAGAATAACAGCCCGCCTGCTCCAGGGATACTGGGTGATGGACGTCAGGCTTGCCTCACTGGTATGCTGTCTGCTAAATATGTAAATGTAGTTATCCATGCCCTGGGATGAAAAACACAAGCACTAAAAAAATCAGATTATACCGCTGCATTCAAATACTCAATTTTTGCTGTCACACTTCATTTGGAGCAGAAAATGCATCATTTTAAAGTATAATTGTCAATACTGTAAAGTTAACAGAGGCCTTACATCTTACTGACAAAGATTTTTTTTTAAAACTTTGAGGGTGCAAATTCTATGCATTTTTTCCCCTCTAACCTCATTGACTCTTTTTTTCATGAGAAATATCTAAGTCAGTAGTATTAATTATTATTAATTTAGCTGCAAATTCAGTGTGTACTCTTGGCTTGGAGCGCTAAAAAATAACGCTGATTCACTGCGTGCTTGCAGATGCAGGTCCTGAAGTCTGAGACGTGGGATTTGAACCAAGAACCACAAAAGCACTAGACAAAAATGACATACTTTCTATCTAATGGGCCCGAAGCAAAGTATTTTAACTGCAATGTTTGTTTTTCCACGGTCCGTGAGGACAAACTGAAGACAGATGATTAACTTTTAAACATTTAATTTGGTATTCAAACATTAGTGTGAAAACTATGTCTGACAGCAGACAATGACTAGCCAGCCTGCAGATCTCAATTCAAACCTTGGATTACAATTTTCCTGGCCCTCCAACTCGTATCGGAAACAGAATCCAATCTCAGGCCAGCAAAATGCTACTTACTTTCAATTTTCCAATGGAATGACCCACCAAATAAAGACAATAGGCTGGCCTGTATACCCTGCTCTCTGTAAAAACAGAGGTTACGTGTTTCAGCAGAGATATTTGGTAACCTATTCCTCACAGCCCCAACTTTTTTCTTTAAAAAAGATATTAGTGTTTTTTTTTTAATTTAGAGCATTGCACTTTAATCTAAGAATGTAAATTTGTTTAAATCACGCACACATGCACACACACACATGCAAACTCCACACACACAGAGCTATGATGGAGACTTGAACCCTGGTCCCAAAGGTGACTCATGGGAGTTTTACTTATACAAAGATGTTCTGAGGGCAGAAGGAAAAATGATTGGTTAATAAAAAGAACCAATCAAATTGTAGAGGAGGTGGGTCCAAGCAACTAGAGGAAGCCGAACCATCCAATCAGATATCTGCTCTAGCCCAGAGGTGTGAGGCCACTGTGCCACACCCTTATATAAAATAACAAAACACAAATAACTATCATCCCATCCTCACTGTGCTGGATAAGCTGATCTGAACTTCATTTATAAACGTTGTATATACATTGCCCTGTATGACATAATATTCTATGACATCATGGAATGTATGGTGTATTCAGTGTTATGAGATATTTTGATTGCCCGTAATATTTTTGAAATGTTCTTCCTAAGACTGCTTGCCTTGTATAACCTGGGTTATATGCACATACGTATGTGTATGTGTCACCTGGGTTATACAAGCCTCTCAGGCTGCTGTCTTGAATGGAGTGGCAACAATAATGATAGTTTGTGGAACAATTAGAGGGAACTGAGATCAGCCAAGATGATAAGAAGGAAAGTTTATGTCAGGGATGCGAGACGACTGAGAGGGGAAAGGACAAGACGAGGCAAAGGGGAGGCCGCAGTCTCAGCTGAATGGGTAACATCTTGTGTTGAATAAATGATGCACTTAAAGTATTGGGGTGTATTTTTGCTGCTTCAAAATAACCAGGATTTACAAATAGAAACAACAATGCAGTTCATTGTCTTCTCAGACAATGGTGCCCCTTCCATCTCGCCCCTGTAAAGCATTGGGAAAGGAACAGACCCACTGCCGGCCTTGAGGTAAGGAGCCCTTTTTCAAAAACTTCTTTCCAGTTTCCGAAGTTCTGTTGGTTACCACAGCACACGGAAGGGGGGCTGTAATTGCTACGTTCCGGCTGCTGCCTGGAGCAACACCAATGCACTCAGATCTGGGATGACTCCACTGTCAATTTATTAACAATTAACATAAATGGAAGAGAACATAAAAGAAAAGGACAAGGAACCACCAAAGTGGAGCTGAAGCCCGCATGATGGTCACCACAGGATCGATTCATTGCCCCCTTGCAGGCTTAACGAGGAAGGTTTTATAGACCCACCCCCAGGTGAGAAGGTGCACCGCATATAAACTAGACGGGGCGCGAGAAAGAAGACGCCAGTAGAGGCAGCAACACAGTACATGTCAGCAGAGTGGAAGGAGATGGATGTATCATTAATGCACAAGGTGATTTAACCAGACTACATAAGAGGATGCATCAGATTATACAAATCTATAATTACAATCCATGGTCGTTAACGTGACCCATGCTCAAAGTCTGGTCATTAATGCAACCAGTGTTTGTTGTCTAAGCCAGGGGGAGGCTAATATATGGATTACCAGTAAACCAGAACTGTAAAGTCATGTTGATGTTACTATTGCAGTAGGCATGCCTACAATACGGTAAATTGACGGAAGCAGAGAAGAGAGCGTCAGCCCATGTGTGGGGAGATGAAATGCTGAAACAAGTACCTCAAAGATCAATTGGGATTATCAAAGATCAAAGAGGACAGTCATCAGTAATGTAACATGAAAGGACTGATGGGGAAAAAAACTACAATGCACAAACGGAGAAACATACACATACGTATGTGCATACAAATCAACCTCTAATAAAGTCTTATTCCCTTTTTCATATTAGGTTGTCTTTTTATATAGCTCCTCCCAGCGCTGCCCCCCCTCCCCCGACATGGAATGTCAGGATATGCTTTTTTAACAGATGAATCAGATCAAGCAGTGAGCCATTTTATATCTGAATCAATAAACCTTTCTGTACAAATAACCCCCATTGGAAAACATATACTGACAGCTTATTTATATTTGAAAACGATTCCTGTGAGAAAAGGGGGGGGCTTTTCATTGCATATATTAAGGCCTGAATAAATTCTATTCTCTACACCCAACAAAATAATTCATTACATGTCATGTTTCAAAGACATTAATATCAAGTTCTGATAGGTAAGCTGGATATCCTTGTACAATAAGTATACAGGGAAAGGTATTATTAAAATGCTACTCAATTTCTGTATAAATGACAGGCTATATTTTAGACAGCCTTGGCCTTTGTGGGACAGGCTTCCAGCTCAGGGAGACTTAGCAGCTCTGAAGCATGACGGGATAAAACTTAGCATGGAACAGTCCTGGAAGAGAGAATAAATGTGAGTTTAATGGAAGTCAGCAGGGCATAGAGAATTGGCCAGGATAGGGTGCATGTTCATATTACCGTGGTAATAGATCATCATCCCTGTGACCACAGATGCCTTAGTTAATGAAAACCAGCTGAACCTGAGTTGACTGATTTGGTAAGGATAATTAAGTTTAGCTGAGTAGATTTGGCCACTTGTTCTGGATTCTGTAGTATGTTTTAGGCAGAGGTGGATAGTTCAGGTCCGGATAGTAAAAATCCAGACCAAGATTTTGTGTCAACCAACCAGTTGAGTATGAAGTGTTTTGCAGACCGATGCATTGAGGCAGTGGTGAAAAATGAAGAGGCTTGTTGTAAAGAGAGAGAATGCACTTTCATTAAGCCTTTCAAAGGACTAACAGCCACAGGAAATTAAAGAACCACCCAACACACATAACGGGGAAACACAGGGAAGTGTGACGCCGGGCACTAAAGCACACGCGGGGTGGGTAATTTACACAATGACGAGAGACACGTGAGGATCGGACAGGGTTCAGGCAAGACACAGGCAAAGGCAGACAGGAAACAAGAATTATGTACAATAACGCAAACAAGGGGCTATTTACAATATTCCCAGAATGCTCAGCACACTTAGTGGGCTTTGTTTAATTCTGAGGAGAGATGAATATAAAATGTATTTATATGTATATAAATACACACAAACGCATGCACATCTTGTGTGTGTGTGTGTGTGTGCGTGTGTGCGTGATGTTTGGTTATATAGAACCATGCACTGAAACTGTATAGGTTAACTGCACTTAATCATCAGACAGAATACCCTATGATCATGTTTAACAGGCAAGCATAGATAAAATTAAATAAGATTTTCTACAGTAGCAGGTTCTTCAAAGAATTGAACAGCTTTTTTAAAGATTATATTACATGTGAATGTTGCCTTTATTGCTTTAATACATATTTAATACAGTAGACTGCCACCCACTTTGCAACCCGCTTCCAGCACCATAAATGTGCACCATGCACGCTGTAATGAACTCACATTCAAAGTTCTTCCAACACACGTCATGGTGGCATTTGTGACAGCGATAATAAAAGCAATGTAAACCATAGTAATGCACTTGAAACTACTTACTGCTGTCTGAGTGCATGTGTTTGGGCTAGCATATCAATTCACTGCAATGCAGCTCAGTCAGAAGAGAAAATGACCTTCTTTTTATCTAAAAAATGTGACTGATTATCAGATATGACATGAATCTGAAAGAAAAGCCAGAGTATTTTTTACCAAAGGAGAAAACCTGTTGAACGAATGTATCAAAGGATACTGACTCTGTTTTCTCTTATCGGTGTTTCCAGCGGTCAACCTCTTGCCCTGGATCAAATGTCAGCAGTAAATATCCAGGAACAGTCAAGCTCCACACCAGGCAGGTCTAAGAGTCCATTGTAGTGATCCACCTCTGTGTCAAACGTGCTGCATTGACGTAATGCTCTGAAAAATGCTAATACAGGGGATACGTTTGATCAACGTCATTTACACAGAATGCAAAAATGTCAAATTACTGCAAATTACAACACAAACTATACATCCATACCTGTGTCTATATCAGCTCTCAAAATAGCTTGGGATGACCTGCAGACAGTAGGGTGAGGCACAGATCATCATACAGTTATGAAATGGGTCATTATACACCGAATAAATAATACCATCTATTATGCTGGCAGTCTGACACTGGAAGTGACGTTGGAAGTGAAGGAATAATTAACTGCTTTGTAAAAATAATAGTTGCACAAGATAATCTGAAATTTCAGCATTTGGACACAATTCCAGTTATGTATTTTCTAACCTGTCAAACAAAATAAAAAAAACGCACATTGCATTCTTTAAGAAGCTAATTTGAAACCTAGTGAGGGGAGGTCTTGCGTTCTCTGAATAAGGAGTATCTGATTCCTTATTACATTTTTTATTCATTCATATATTGTCTCAATTTTCATCCAGGAATTTAAGACTTTAATCTCTTGAAAAGTACATTGGTCCTTAAAAACTAAGATACATGCTGCCAATCATTGCCCAGTCGCATAGGTGCAGCGACAGGACAGGCAGGGCAGGAAATGTCCCAGGGGCCCAAGCTGGGAGGGGCCCCCCAGGGGCGGCCAGTGATATAGCGCATTGCAACTACAAATCTTCTTTATTTGTATATTCCGTTTTTCATGAATGTGAAAATTAAGGTCTTGTGTTTCTTAAGTTCTCTTTGTCGATATTATTTATTTACACTTCACAATAAAAAACAGGTAATAAATTTTACCATGCTGGGGGGGGGGGGGGGGGGGGGAG
>JAODJW010000039.1:6129632-6144325 GCA_026777045.1 Hyperopisus bebe | reverse complement strand
GGGGGAGGAGATGGAGGGCTCTGGGTAGGTTTTTGCCCAGGGCCCCCAGATTCCCCAGAATTGCCTCTGCCTAGTATTTACAACGTTAGAACATTAATATGATTAATTTATAGTGAATGACTAATGAGTTAATATAAATATATAATAAATATTACACCAAGTATGCTTTATGATTATGCATTGAAACACCAGGATTTATTAAATGTTATATAAATTAAGCCTACTTTAAAACCAGGACACCAAATCATAGATTTTTAGTGGTGCTTCTGAGGTTTAACATCAAAACTTTCACTTAAGTTTCACTGGATAACTTTGGACTGCTCAAGCCTATTAGATAATGGCCCTCTGGTATAAAGGTGGCATTTAAGTCTGACACATACTACTTCCGCTCTCCTTTACAAAGCTGATAGGCTTTGTAATTCTTTTAAAGAATAAAATGTCAGCGTGACAAAAGGTCTGTTCAGTTTGAGAATGCCTAAGGAGCACCAACAAATTTAGCTGACTTATTCTAACACAACTGCCACTTATTACTCAGTTGCTAATTAACCTTGTAAGGGACAGCTGAGATCAATTAATACAGTAGCCTATGGATGCAGGGCTGGTAATCGGTCTCCTAGGAAACGCAAACGCTGCCCTCTGAATAATTGTCAAGGAAGCTTTGGTGGCCGTTTGCATCGCACTAAATGATACTGTATAAAAACAGCTTTCACAGTCCGCAGTGATGTTACATGACTCACGTATCACTACTTAAAGGAAGTGATGAGGGGCGGCCACAGTGGTGGAAAAAAATGAGTAAAATCAATAAAAGGGAGAATAGAGCTGATCCAATGATGACATCACCCTCCAGGTCCAGATTTTAAAAAGCTCAGCTTCTGAAAGGTTTCGCATAAAATACTTTTCATAGGACAGGATAGTCGTACCTATGGATAGATTACGCAACACATCTGATTGGGGGGGTGGGGGAGGCAATAAGTAATTTCCACTTATCTGTTTACTTTTGAAAACCACAGATTGTCAGGATTGGTCCCTGCCTTGACCCCTCCCCCCCCCAACCCCACCCTGCTCCCTTCTCTGTGTCAATCCCCCATTTGGCCAGCAGGTGTTTCATTATACTGTAGCTCCTTATGTTTCTTCTATTCACTCTGTTGCCGCATGGATTAATTGCCTGAGCTGACTTCCATACATCATTCAGGCTTTGCTTTTGTTGTAGGTATGTTTATTTTTTGGGAATCCTTGCTCATGACATAAAGATAAAAATCATATATATCGTGGGAACTAATTCGTTCCCTCATTTTAGTTAAATCGTGAGCACTTTCTACCAATTCGTTGTCTCAATTTAGTTAAATCGTGGTCATATTTTATTAAATTGTTCCCACAATATATTATAACATGAGCACGTTTTTGCTACATAGCCTGCTTATTCCTTAATGCATCACTTTCATTTAGGCCACTAGACATCTGCTTTTGCTGCTATGGACAGAGATAGTTTATTATTTGAGCTCAATTTTAAGGCTGGAATAGAGTGGCCATCCGTCCCGTATTGTACAGTATTGAAAAATAAAAGGCTGTGTTCCTTGTTCACAATTTGAATCGTGGGCCCTTTTAACTTATTTGTTCGAGCTGAATTATGGCCATGCATTATTTTTTCCCATGCATTTTCTGTACCTGCTTGTCCCATTCAGGATTGTGGGGGGGTTTGGAGCCTATGGAAGTCTATGGGTACTAGGCTCGGAACAACCCAGGATTGGGTGCCAACCTATATTGCAGGACACACTGACACACCATTCACATGCACACCCACTTGGCAATTTGGTAACCTCAGCATGTTTTTGGATTGTGGGGGGAAATCAGAGTACCATGAGGAAACCCCACAACAACATGGGGAGAACATGCAAACTTCACACACCTGGAGCCATGGTGGAGACTCAAGCCATTGTCCCAGAGGTGTGAGAGAACACATGCCGTAAGTTTGGGGTACGTGCCGTAAGTTTCGGGTACGTGCCGTAAGTTCAGGACGATGCCTACATGACGTCCTGCCCACTCGGCCATTGGTCAACCGCTTCCTTGACTCCGCCTTCTGGACCTGGCCCCGCCTCCCTGGCCAGGTTTCCGGTTCGTCGACAGAAGAGGCTGCCGCTTCGTCTGCCTGCTGCTCGCCTGGTAGTTCGCTCTTCATTCGCTTTGCCTTTGATTTGATTGTTCTTGTATGACTGTTTTCGTTCTTGATTTCCGATTTTTGCCTCGCCCTTACTGTACCTTCGCCCTGGTTTTGACTGTCTGCTTGGCTTTGAACTTTCGCTTGTACTCTGACTTCGCCTCTTTGATCTCCCCTCTGGATACCTTCCCTTCGGCTGTATGTTTGTGTGTTCCACTAAGTGTCTGCCTTTTTGTTTCTTCATCAACGTGGGGATTACTGTTTGTTTGGTTAGGGAGATAGGCTTAGGCATTGTTGTTTTGTTTTACCCTTTTGTTGTGTTCACTTAGGATTAGCTTAGCTTGGGGTTATATTCGGTAGATGTGTTTTTGTTTGTTTCTTTGGCATTTGTCACTCCTGACGTTTGTTACACCTGGTGTTTGTAAAGTGTCTGAAAAACTACTAAAAAAAACTACGTATTCACTTATCCTAGCCCTGGTTGTCTTGTTTTTCCCAATCCCTCCTTCCCTTTCACTTTGTTAGGCTCCAACCCTAGACTGGAGCGTAACAGCCACCCCTAATTTGTTCTCACAATGTATTAAAATGTGGCCATAGCAAATGTATAATTTTCACTTTAACATCATGACTGGGGCTCTGTAATAAATTCATATTTATGCTTCTTTGTATTCTTGGTGTTGTTCTATGGTTTGTTGTTTTTGCTCCCTGGGACTCCATGCTTTGTAATTATTAATCTTCAGTTACCCTTGTTATCTAGTCTCCCCAAGTATTTGATCCTTTATCTGCTGATTGCCCTCAGCTGTACCTGTGTTCCTAATGTTTGTCACTGTCCACACCTGTCTCTTGTTAATCCTTGTCATATCTGTATTTAAGTGTCAGCCCTTGCTATAATCTATAGTTGTTCCCGTGCTTCTTCCGACCCTCCTGGTACCTTTTGTTTTAATGTCCCTGTCTCAGTTGAGCTGCAATGTAGATCATCCCTTCATCTTCTCACAATCCCAGTTGGTACCATAGATATATCCTTTCTCACCATGCACTTTGTTGCCTCACGATGCTTGTTGAGATTTTACTAATGTTGCCAATGATGTAACATGAAGTATATGTCCAAAAATACAGTTGATTGGTAGATATCAAACGACAACATTCAGTGTGTAACCTGTATTGGTTGCCTCGCTGAAAAATCACATTTTTTGTTTTAAATTCAGACTTTTATTAAAGATTTATCAGTTTCATTAAATATTTCAGGGTATTTTTTTTTTTTGCTGATGTGCCACTCCACAGATTTCTTGTTAAATTCTGGCTGTTAATACTCCGGCGCCGTGAGGATGGAACATGTGAACATGTGTTCCACCATGCTGTGCCGCAATTGGAGACCGTGAGATGGTTTTGGTTGTCATCAGAGACTGAAGTAAGGATTAATGGACTCATCCATATGGATAAAAGGTATCAAGAGTGACATCTAAAGTGTATTACAAGTGACACCTTGTAAGGTCAGTTTTGGCGTGCTGTGAAGAAGAGGCGCACATGTTTGCTTGCCGTCTTGGCCAATTATCCCACTGAGTTTCGCTTACAGTATGTAAACAACACCACTGGCAGTTGTACACATGGTCCCTTATGTAGTCTGGCTGCTTCCCGTCAAAGAAGGTGAAGATGAAATACAGTTCTAGAGGGAACGTGATATACACCCTTCACACTCCGACTCGAAATGTGCTAAAACCTCATCTAATTAATATATGATTTCATCGAGTAACTATATATCTTATTGGTTATTTTATGTTTAGTCATTTTAATAAACTTCTACTTTTCATTGGTATTTCTTAAGAAGAAGTAAATTTACAAACGTATATAAAATAAACACTTAAGGGAAATGTCAGTCAGCGTCTGTGTGCCCCAGTCTTTCCTGGCTTCCTTGTTGTCAATCTGTAGTGTTTCCTTTGCTCCCCATTAGCTGTGTGGCTACCTGCTAACCCATCTGTTGTGCGTTTGAATCCTGCTTCCTGTTTTTGTTCCCTAGGCCAGGGCTATTCAACTCAGGCCCTCATTTCCAAATCCAGGCCTTGTTTTCAGTTCTCCCAGGTAGTTAGTTTAATAATTACTGATTCTGATTAGTCAGAGGCTTCACACCTGGCTCACAGGTGAAGGAAGGCTGGAAAATAAGCAAGGCTCGGCCCTTGAAGACTGTGAGTTGAATAGTCCTGCCCTAGTGTTTCATTGGTTTCATCAGTTTCTCCTAGTCCCTGTGAATTTGTGTTTTTCTCTTTTGGTTTCTTGCTTTGTGCATTGTGTTTCACCTGTCTTTCTTATTCCCCCATGTTAGATTGTGTTTTCCTTATTTCTTTGTCAGTTCCTAGTTTCCCTGTTTAGTTTCTGATTAATTTTTAGTTTAATCTGTGGCCTGTTTTCCTGACCCTTGTTAATTAGTCTCACCTGTCCTGTGTTAGTCTCGTTACCCCTTAGTATTTAAGTCCCTGCTTCTGTTTTGTTTTCCATTGGTTTGATGATGATGATGATGATGATGATGATGATGATGATGATGATGATGATGATTGATGATGATTGATGATGATTGATGATGATTGATGATGATGATGATGATGATAGTGATGTTTGTGAAGTCTGTATGGTTACCTGCCCTGGTTTTTGTAATCAGTCTTTGTTTATCCCCATTTACTTTTGACCCCTTGTGGTCCTTTGTTTTTATTAGTGTTTTGTTGTGTTTTTTTTTTTTTTTTTAGTTCATTTGTTGTCCTGTGAAGCCGCCAGTGGGTCATCCACCATTTCTGCCTGCATCATGCCTTGGCCTAATGCCAAATCCGTCCGAGTTCATAACAGGAAATCCTTTAAAAAACAGGGCACCATCAAAATCAAGACCCATATGACTTCCATGTGTCCTGTTCGGAAGTGCTTTTGTACTGATCATATCTCAACTTCCCTGCTATACGATAGCAGAGGTTTAATGAAGTTTTTTTTAGATTTATCCATTAATATCTGCACATTTGCCCCCCTGGACATACTTATGTTTCCTGTTTTCTAGCTTCAAACGTAGTTACTACATCGTTGCGTAGTGCGCAAGTCATTAACACTGTTAACTAAACTGCAGAGTTTCAAACATTCTCTGACATGAACCCCAGTACAAAAACTGGAATGGGCTTCCATGGCCGAGCAGCTGCATGCAAGCCCCGCTTCACCAAGCGCAGTGCCAAGCATCAGATGCAGTGGTGTAAAGCTCACTGCCACTGGACTCTGGAGCAGTGGAAACATGTTCGGTGGAGTGACGAATCACGCTTCTGTCTGGCAGTCTGATGGGCGAGTCTGGGTTTGGAAGATGCCAGGAGAACATTACCTGCCTGACTGCATTGTGCCAACTGTAAAGTTTGTCTGAGGAGGGATAATGGTATGGGGTTGTTTTTCAGGGGTTGAGCTAGACCCCTTAGTTCAAGACTTTTGAACAATTCTTTGCTTCCAACTTTGTGGGAACATTTTGGGGAAGGCCCTTTTCTGTTCCAGCATGACTGTGCCCCACTGCACAAAGCAAGGTCCATAAAGACATGGTTGGGTGAGTTTGGTGTGGAAGAAATTGACTGACCAACACAGAGCCCTGACCTCAATCCCATCGAACATCATTGGGATAAACTTAAATGGAGATTGTGAGCCAGGCCTTCATGTCCAATATCAGTGCCTGACCTCACAAGTGTTCCCCCAGACACACTCCAAAATCTTATGGAAAGCGTTCCCAGAAGAGTGGCATCTGCTATAGCTGCAAAGAGTGGACCAACTCCATATTGATGCCTATGGATTTAGAACATGATGTCATAAACGTTCCTATAAGTGTAATTTCCAGCTGCCCCAATCCTTTTGCCCATATTGTGTTTCAGGCACAGCGCCTGGTTTTCATCATTTCTGTCTGAGATGTGTCTGTCTCTGCCAGGTGTTTCAAAGCATTCATTTTGTCTCCCAAGCTCTGTTCCAGGTTCACTGTGTATAATAATGATAACATGGTACCACTGTGTCATGTTATTCATTGATTTTGGCTGTTTTTTCTCATTTGATGGAGACTTGATCTATGCCTACACTAAATCCTCCCTCAGTCTATCTCCCTTTTCCCGCTCTAATGGAAATGACTAGATTTTGTGTCTAAATCAAGAGAATGCAGATGACTTCCTGTAACTTGAAATTGTGAGGAAACTAAGGCAAATTGTAGTTGCCCTCCTAGTTAAACTTCACGTGAAGTCTTGTCCGTTACTAGTCACATTCAGTCTCTCTCTACTGGGAATTTTCATGTCATCTTTGATACCGTCCTCTTTTTTGATTCGTACAGCAGGTATATCAATCAAACAACCGCCTTTCACTTTAGAAAAATGTTGGGAAAAAATGCCTGAACTTTGGCTCTCCTTGAAGAAACTTTAATATATGGTTTAATTGCATCTAGACCAAAAAAGTGATACTGTTACCTTGGGGCGGGGGGGTCCACATAGGGAGAAACAGTACAGTGAATTATCTTTTTGAGCCTGGACCTCCTATCCTGTGCCCTGGGGTTGCAGAACTTCCATTTCATTGTAGGATTTTTTGCTTTAAATGATTTTGAAGTATGTCCTGTCATCCAAACCTGTGCTTCTGGTGGTAGGCTCCAGGCTGTCCTGAATAAGGAGTTAGAAGAATGATGCATTTGTGGTACTTGAACAAGCTGTTGGGAAAAGTTGACTGGGGGAGGGGTGATGATGACTAAAGTTTTTGACTGTGGCGGTGGGGGGTGTTTGTGTGCCTGCAGTTGGCTCTTCTTGCCCGCATGACATCTAAGTAATTAGAAGAAATTCTATGCGGGGAGCCAGTTCCAGGCGATATTATTTATATGTGTTATTTGCGTCACTTATACGCATAAATGTAAATATAGGGCACAAGATAGGGAACACTCTGGATGTGTGGTTGGAAGATAAATCTTCGATGTTACAGTCCTTTTATACAACTCTACTTACATTGTAGGTTTGATTTTTGTGTAACACCAGTGGAACATCTGTTAGGGCAATGAGCCCAATTCTGTTCTTAGGGGGCAATGAGTCCAATTCTGTTCTTAGGGGGCAATGCCCTGCCGTTTCACAGAGCAGATTTTGACTAGCCAACACTGCGCTTGAAGCATGGGATGAATTAAACACTGCAACACTCCAATTAATTACCCCATTAATGAAATCAAAGACTGGGACTGAGCAATAATGAGGACACCACATTGCCCTAAAGGACTGGAATTGTATGCTTCTATCGAGACCTGATTGAAATTCTGCTTCAGACACCAGTCTCTTAGTGGGATACTGCTGCAAATAGGCTTAATGAGACAAGTGACTATTATCATGTTGGGGCTGCACATGCAAGGATGGTCGGTCCAGTGGGAGATCACACCTTTCTTACCACCAAGCAGGCAACTGGAGTCTAGACTCTCCAAATGTTAAAATGGAAATAACAAGCTACAGGAAACATAGTTAAAACACTGAATTCTACTGTATCAAATGATTGATACCATCACTTTGTCAACAATCCAGTACAAATGAAGTAGTGAAGTATAAAACAGTAACAAGAACGATAGCAATAACTCCAATCCATAAAAATATTTGGTAACGCTCTACATTAACTGCACCCTTATAATACATTCATAGAACATTCAGTGCACTTTCATAATGCATTTATAATGCATTCATAGAACATTCATAGGCAGCATGTATGTATACCTTATCCTAACATACTTCAATAACTTCAATATACATTAATGACAAACATTACACAATTATAAAATGTATTATTATCATACAATGTTTATTATTAATGTATATTAAAACTGTTAAGATGTGTTATGATGTAGTATATTTACATGCTGCTTATGAGTGTTCTATGAATATATTAGGAAGGTGCAATGAATGTTCTATGAATGCATTTTAAAGGCATTATGAAAGTGCAGTTAATGTAAAGCCTTACCATTAATGTATATTAAAACTTAAGTTATGTTAGCATGTTAAAATATACTTACATGTTGCTTATGAATGCATTATGAAGAAACACTGAATGTTCTATGAATTCATTATAAAGGCATTATGAGGGTGCAGTTAATTATAAGCGTTGTAAGTCAAGATCTTTTCGATTTGCAGGCCCCAAGAGTGTTCAGTTTATAAATCTACATAAACTATATGTTCTTTGTTAATGTTTTCACCTCATCCTCACAGAAGCACCATGTCCAATGCATTCCAAATGACTGACGTTGTGACCGATTTCACCACAATGTCTTGCAACAGGTGATATTATGTTATGCTGTCTGATCCCAGATTTTAGTCTGAGGGCATAAGAAAGCTCTGTACTGTACTAAATTCCTGCAAGCCGCGAAAGTTCAACAAGGGAAACAGCCTTACATACAGTATAAGTGTATTTGTTTTCATGTGTAACATCAGACCTAACAAGCATACTAGCCAGAACATGAGCTCATGTGTAATCAAAAAGTGGAGGATACTGAATTTCTTATATATACGGAAAAAATAGTACTATCATTAAATCCAACTCACAGAGTCATAGCAGAAATACACCGTGCATGGGATCCTTTGCAGAGTATATGCCCAATCACACACCATGAACAAGTTAGAGATAGAATTTAACCTAAATTCATGCCCTTGGTTAAGCCAAGGCAAGTCAAAAACATTTAAAGAGACTTCTGTGCATTCCATATGTATATCTGTCTGCGTATAAGCAGATTATAAGTAGATGTGTCCTGCCCCGATTGTCCGCTCCTTCCGTGTGCCACGCCCCCTCGTTAACCCCGTGTGGAATCCCCGTGTGATCAGCTGTTTCTGGTTGTGGCCATTAGTCCTCTGTATTTCGTCCGCGTTTCAGTTTGTTTTCCTCAGTCCGGTCATTGTATTGTCCGTCTGCGTTTTGCCTGCCTTTCCTGTAATTAAATAAAAAATATAAAATAAAATAAAATTTAATATACATTAATAAATGGTAAGGCTTTACATTAACTGCAAAATATATAAAATAAAATAAGAAATCTTTATTTTTAAATGTATTTTATTATATAATGATAATTACTGTTACTGTCTATCATTGTCTAAATGTATTTTTACTGTCTAAATATATGTATTCAGTTAGTGTAAACATGCACAATGCTATCACAGCGAATGTGAAGCTGAGACTGAAGCGTTACCCTTTGTTTCTGCTGAGAACCGTTTCACGTGACTCATTTCCCTGCGCTTACAAGTTATCCTAGGTCGGCATTCACCGTTCGACTTCTGAGATTCAGATCGAGTTCTAGATAATTTTTTTTCGAACTGGTTTGTTCGACTTTTAAGAAATTTGAGTTTTAATGATTTCGAGAACTGAGGTACCACTGTATATCCAAATAAGTGCATATAAATTTATCCATCCATGAATAGTCCATAACTGCTTATCGAGTACAGTATTCCCAAGAAGCACAGAGGGTTACCAGTAAAAGGGACCCCAGTCTATTGCTGGAGAAATATATACACACGCCAGTTAGTCTAATAGCTTGTCTTTGAAATGTGGGAGCAAATGGAAATAGGCAGAGGACTCCCAGGCAATGCTGAGGGTGGGATTTGATCCGTAAAACCTGGCTTTCTGAGACTCTCTGTTCTGAGACTGACGTATTTAAACGTATTTAAAGCTAATAGACAGTTTCTGTGAGTATCCAACTCATTGGGATAAAAGACTTAAATGAGTACCAAAAACTTTAGTGTAAGTATTTGATAAATGGTAATCCTGCTGGGGTTTTCATGCTTGATAATGGGCTACAAACAACAGGAAACAATCTCAAAAGCTTCTCCGGCCTTTAGAAACACAGCTTGCTGCTGTTCTGATGGATCCTGGCTCCTGCTGATTCACATGGGAGGACCGGGATACGTATCTTTCAGCAGTTTCAGTGATACAGGCTGGTAATGGTAGTATGATGGCATGGGGTACATCTCTGTGATACAAGCTGGGGTATCTTAATATGAGCAAAATGAAATTTGAATCCAACATAAATCCAAAGCGTAATTTCACACAAGTGTGTTAGATTTGCAAATGGGTTTGTGCCTCTGGGTGATGCTCTATCCTACAGGAATGCAACTTATGGTCCAGGAATGCCTCTGTGAATAGGCATGAGTCAATTGACTGCAATGACCTGCCCAACCACTAGATGTCAGTCTAAATGATCTTGTGTTGGTCGACATAGAATGAGATCAACCACTAACTAATGTCTAACACCTATGAGAATCAGAAGAGCTGGAATGAGCCAGATGCCTTGTGGCATACTTATGTCATCTTGTTATAGCAGTTCTGAGGGCAAAACAGGGACACTGCTAATTAGGCATGAGATCACAGTAAACTGACTGCTCCATATATGATTGTTCAGTTCAGGAACCCACCTTCTCTGCTTTTTTGATGCTGCATCCTGCTTTGCAATCATTTTCCAAGTGTCAAATAATCTTTTCAGATTGTCTTTAATCAATTGGTATTTATAAAAAGACTAAACGTATTTGGGTGCATAAAACACACACAAAAATTTATGCAAACCAAACTAATTTTAAATCCCGTTAATTCATTTTGGTCTGTTTACCTCATTACTGTAGCATTACACATTTGACATGGGAAAACAACATATTTATAGCTACAAGCAAATCCCTGCATGAAAATATAGAAAGAAGAAAATCCAATTAACTCTAACAACCTTGCACTTTCTGGGGTCTTTCTGGGGTCTTTCTGGGGTTGTTACAGCAAACTATTTACATAAGCAAGCTTTAAAGGCCTAAGCCAATAAAGCTTGTAAAATTCAATTAAACTAAATATTAATTGAATTACACTGTAAATGTAAGCCAAAAGCTTAATTTAAATAGAGACTCTTGTGCATTGTAGATGTACAGTTAGGTAGCCCAAAAAATTGTTTTTAATGTCTTATTGATGTTATGTGACGCAGGGACATGGAGCGGGGAAACAGCACAGGACTCCAAGTGTTGGGCAAATACAGGGTTTAATCAAAGGTGGAACACAATCAAAAGACAACTACATCACAAATAACGTCAATGACCAGATGGGGAAACATACCTGAACGTGGACTTAAATATGCAGGACTAATTAACAACAACTAGACACAGCTGGGAACACGGGGATTCCACACGAGGTAAATGAGGGGGGTGTGGCACACGGGAGGATCAGATGAGGCATGCCAACCGGTGTATAACCGTGATATTATGTCTGTCAAAGTGTTTCAGCTTAGCCATTTCAAATTTTCTCCTAAAGTCACCCCAGTATTGTAGTAGCCATCCAATACACCAGGGCTATTTAAACCAAGCACTGCTGATTTTCCAGCCTTCCTTTACCTGTGAGCCAGGTGTGAAGCCTCTGGCCAATCAGAATCAGTAATTACTAAATGAACTACCAACAAAACTGAAAACAAGACCTGGATTTGGGATTCAGTGCCAGATTTGAAGAGCCCTGCCATCCATGTATTTCTGATTTGACCTCTACCCTGCTTCATATGGCTAATTGATACCTCACTGAATTTTTAAACTGATTAAGTCATTAAGGGAGCTGGTTGAGAAATGAAACAAATTTATGGCTGAGGTGCCCCAGAGGAGAGGTTTGGGAACTGAAGCGGTGTTCATCTAGCCGTCCAACAAGATATCAGTAACTTTTTGAACGGAAGAAATTCTTGTTATATTGCATGTATATGTCCATCTTCTGCTTATTGGGTACGGCATTGCCTATCCCAGGAGGAATAGGGCTAGGGTAGGGCACACCCTGTATAGTCCATCACAAGACAGACACATATACACAGTGAGGGCAATTTAGAGATGCCAATTAGCGTTTAAAGCAGGACTGGACTAGCCATCTGGCAGACTGGGCATTTTCCTGGTGGATCTATGGGTTTGTGGGTCGGCCAAATTCAATGCAGGAGAGCCTCCCGTGCTTGGAAAAATCTGTGGGGGACCCCAACATTCAGAGCCAGTTTTTAATCCCAGGCCAACTCTTGGCCATTGACATGTCGGAGGATGCTGGGGTTCCCAGTCAAAGCCGACACGATGGGGAAGAACTTCACCCAAACAGAGCGGAGGTGCCATTCCAACCCCCCATCTCTGCAAGTGTGAGGTATCAGTACAATGGACCGAGCAACAACGCTGTCCCCGCATTTATCAGAATTATTCTTTGATTGTCAGCGTAGTGCAGCATGCAGCTGCTGCTGGACTGCTTCACGGGCTAGAGAGCAATGGGAGTGCTGTGCCTTATATCCTTGAATGTACCACATGCACACGTGATATCCCAGCATGCAGCTGACTTCCTGTCTACACAATGTGCAGGTGCCATGTAGCTAAAACAGGGGCACCGGGAAGCAGATGTCTGGCCCTTTTCATACACCTATATTGGAAAGAGAAGTTCATCACCTTCTTCATGTTCTTTGTGATTCAGCTACGGGGAAAATATTAGCCATTAAGCATTTCTTCACTTTGATCACTCTTCATTTTGAGTCCTACACTTTCATTTGAGGCACACTTTCATCGCCATTTATACAGCCACCATTTCTTTATTACTGTATTGTACCACGACCTATATAGTTCACTTTATCAGATTATATGTTTATTACTGCCTTCCTGTGCCGTTCTCTCTCCTATGGGAAACATCTTTAGACTCTTAAGAAACACTATATAAATGAGATTTATTATTATTATTATTATTATTTAATTCACTCAGCAATCCTGTACAAAGACAAAATGCTCAAGGAAGCGGGTAATCATGTGCTTTAATGAACATGCATTCTACCTACTGTAACTGCGGGAAGCCTGCTAGGAGAAAACCTTTGAAAACATGAGTAGAACATAGATGATCAAAATGATAACAAGCCCACCGACATCCTGTCCAGGGAGAAGCCAGCCTGATGCTCCATGCTGCCTGGGACAAGCTCCAAAGACACAACCCTGACCTGGTGAAGCAATTATAAGATGGCTGGATGGACTTTAAGCCTTTACATGGTCCTGTTGTAATATTCATGTGAGTTTATCTAAGGAGAACACCATGATGAGTGGTATTTTATTGGGCCCCCACTAGTTACGCTGCTCCAACGGTGGTTTAAGGTAAAATTAATTGCTTGGGATCAAAACAACTAATACAATCTCAAAGGGTGCAATTTTCTCTAGACATTCAGTTTTCACCAAAGCAAAGTTTTGTAACGGAACTTCATATGAATTTAAATGGGTTTAAGAAGAAACAAGGCAAATAAATTTCACCTCTTTGGATAATTTAGTTTGATTCAATTTATTATGGAATTATGGAAGCTGATGGAATTATGGAAGCTGGTGTCTGAGCAGGATGGTGAGGATGCTACTTCCTGTCTTGATTGGTCCCTGTCCTGTTCCCATCTGTCCCATGTTTTTTTTTAAATCTGAACTTTAAAATCCTGGTTTAATCCTGGTTCTGCTGGCAGAAGGGTACACTGAGAGGCAGGCTGCTTCCAGGCTCAAAGTGTCTAAGACAGCAGTACGCAAGAACGAGATGAAGCAGGAGACACTGGGAACGACCAAAAACCAGCCAGGAAGAGGGCAGAAGCAAGTTTCTAATGCCAGAGATGACCGTCATGGATCTCTACATGGATCGTCCTTTCGCCCTACAACATGCCCCTCTGTAACAGCTTCCATCGGCGGGACGGAGGGGTGGGGCGGACCAGCAGCAGGCAGGGGAGAAGGGGCAGATATGTGGGGAGGCGAGGGACTGCCCAGCTTCAGGAGCTCCAGGAGAAAATCCCTCATGGTGTATTGAAGAAATGAACAGTGCATTAATAAAACTGTGTGACGAATGGATGAAATTATATGGAGTAATTTGTACTGCAGTATGAAGATACAGAGGCTGCGGTGGGTCTAATTAACTATGGCAACTTGACTAGGCAAGAGAGGTGGGAGGGAACACAGACCTGAGGATAACGATTTTCACAGCTTTTTGCTTTTGGATGCATTGCTATGCATTGTGCTCATTGAAGGCAGATATTTTTCTGCCTTTTAGTGTAAGTAATTCAGGCGTCTTGCTGAAGGTATTTCATTAAGTTACATTCATGGGATTCTGGGGAACCTGAGACATTCTCAGAAACAACACACTGGCAGGACCCCAGACATCAGACATTAGCAAGGTGCAAATGAAAAGGTCGCTTCACCCACAGTGGGAATAACATGGCATTCTAGGATGGAAACATTCCATTTCAATGAAAGTATAATTTAATATGTTGCCAGATAAAATTTTTGGTAATGCTTTACTGTACATGAACTGCACCTTCATAATGCTTTTATATTGCATTCATAAAATGTTCAATGCTCCTTCATAATGTATTCATTAAGTATTCATAAAACATTCATAAACATCATGTATGTATACCTTAACATCCTAAAATTCCTTAACAGCTGTAATATACATTAATAACAAACACTATATAATAATAACAAACATTATAATTTTATAATCATGTAATGTTTGTTATTAATGTATATTAAAGCTGTTAAAGGATGTTAGGATGTTAAGGTGTACTTGCATG
>JAODJW010000039.1:6109111-6124249 GCA_026777045.1 Hyperopisus bebe | reverse complement strand
TGAACAGATTTAGCTCAACTAACCTTTCCTCGTATGACATTCCTCTAAGACCAGGAATCATTCTTGTGGCCCTACGCACTTTATTGCTATGCTGTATCTCATGGGGGGGAGGGGCAGGTAACCTATGTAATAGGACATAGGTAATATTGCTAGGACGTAGGTAAAATCTCAGCATATTTTGAAGCTACTAATTCAAGGGCAATTTATACCTGCAAGCTACCAGAGGTGGACATTTCAGGTCCAGAAAGTGAAAGTCCAGACGAAGATTTTGTTTCAACCAACCAGTTGAGTACTGTGTGACAGTGACTCTTAATAATCATTTGGTTGGCTAAAAAAATTCTTGGTCTGGAGTTTTTTACCTTATGGAATGGGCAGTTCTGCTAGTCATATAATGACACATTGTCTATATCTAACTTTAATACATTATCCACAGAGTGTATTTGTCATGGGCAGCTACAATAAGCAAGTATGATACAGATACAGTATGTATAGTATACCATTTTGTTACATAAAAACACACAAATGAATTTTGTTAAATATTAAATAATGATTTAGTATTATTTTAAAACCAATCAGCAACCATGTACTGGTATAAACAATGAAATAACAGATGCCTTATACGGAGGACCCTTTGTCATGTCAAAACAGAATGGAATTCTGGAACTAGTCAGTGATGTCATAGAAGGAAGA
The DNA here is from genome assembly GCA_026777045.1 of Hyperopisus bebe. NCBI lineage: Eukaryota > Metazoa > Chordata > Actinopteri > Osteoglossiformes > Mormyridae > Hyperopisus > Hyperopisus bebe. Next base: position 6,123,559 of record JAODJW010000039.1, on the reverse strand, counting down.
TTTTCTATACAAAAGGCAATTAATTTCACCTTCACATTTCATTCTCAGAGACTATTTCAAAGGAAGCACTGGTGAAACAGAAGCTCAGCTTTTTCGTTTGCATAATTTCTGCGTCAGGATGGGTTTAGACAAGAAAATGTTCAGGGCCCAGAAAAGAAGTGTACTCTTCTTACTTTCTGGAGGAAGCTGAGAAAGACTACGCCAAGACAGACAGACATGGTTAGCATGGCTGAAGGGAGCCATGACATGGCCGATGATTTTCCTGCTGATGACAAGCAAGAAGATAACGTACCTCAGGTGAGCAGCCCGTTGGACAGGGCTGGCTCAGAAATGGAAGACAAAGATGATGGACAGCAGCTTCGATGCAGAATTGTGAGAAGCAGAGTGGGCAGGGGCACCCAGTCAAAGCCAAAAGACAACATGCAGCGGCCGAGAGCCAAACTGGACAGGAGAAAAACCAAATCAGAAAGTCATTTGGGGAAAGCCCCCGAGAAGTAGAGGAGAAGGCCTATGAAGCAATTCAATAGGAGAAGACCGGTCCCAATGTGCACCAAGTCTGACACGGAACTGGTGGGACCAACGAGGTCAGACGGAGCAGAGTCCAGCCATGGGAGAACTGCAAACTGGGCCTGGAGAGGGACGTGGAGGACAGGGGCAAACAAGACACCAGCCTCATGTATGTTAATAATCAAGCAGCCATGAGAACAAAAATAAAGAGCACTGCTGACTCACTGCTGATTGGTCCATGAGTTTCATTCCTCCTAATGACAGTAATATCACATATTAAATGACAAAACTTGTTTTCACTATCTATATCAAGTTTTTAGTACTTTGGTCTCCTTTTAAAACGACCGTAAGGCACTTTGTAAGCCATGTGGTTAAAACAGTGCTATATAAATAAGGAAAGGTTGTAGGAATAAGGCCAAACTGTCCCCAGGACCTGGGTACGAGGTTGGCAAAAACAGATACTTCCTCTCAGAAGAGGGAAAGGCAAATTCTATATTTCATCCAAAGGACCCCAAGACTGAGAAGTCCAATGCTGAACAGAAGTCAGGAAGGTTAACTTCAATTGGAATATAGTATATAAAGAGAGTGACAGGACAGATGTGACGAGTGCTTTTCCTTTATTTTCTCTGGATTCATCGGCTGTGCATGATGTACATTAATAATCATTGATGAGAGTAAAATGAAGACTCATCTACAGTAGGACAAAATAATTGGGTTGTCCTTCAAATCTTAGAATGAAGTAGGAATTGCTTGAAGATTTTCCGTACAAGTGTCATTGCAAAATTATTGAGGATTAAAGTACTTGGCATTCAGGGTATAGGTGTACTGTATAGTATCCTAAAAGTTGGGCACTTTTTGAACCACTAGATGGTGGTAGTCAACCGAACCTGTTACGTAAATACCTGTAGGTGATATAGAGTTGACTCTCAGATTGTGGGAATTTGGGGTGCAGGCCTTCTGATCTGAAAAAAAAATGCGTAAATAGCAAACATGTGACCGGAGCAGAGCAAAGAGAAGAGATGCAAGAAAAGTGAGAAACAAAGATCATTTGCAGGTCTCTGCAAGATATCACGTGAGAGGCTGCTGTAAACATGTTTGGCATCCCCCAAACCAGCACTGTAAGTATATTTTATGCATTTACAACTTATTAAATCTACTGGTCTTTGCGTGTCACCTGTGGCCTTCCCAATACTCCTAAAAGCTCCCCAAAAATTCCCTTTAATTTCTTATGCTGACTGCACAATATATCAAAACCGTGTCAGGGAAAGTTGCGATGCAGAAGGGTTGCTGTACTTTTGCTTGAACTTGTGCTGTGATTCTAGCAGGTTTACTGTGTTTATAAAGATTAATCTATCATGACATTTCATACGGGCTTAGTTGAGTCTTGGAAGTGCCAATCTTTTCTCCATGACTGTGCTTTCCTTGGGATTTTTCCCAAAGATTGATGCCAATGAAGGCTGTCAAACTCCATCTGCCTGGCATCCATTACGCTCAGCGCAAGACCAATGAGTCTGTTGGGCAGCAAATCAAGCAAGCAAGAGCTACTGTGAATGCTGTAACCTTACATGATTTGGCCATATTAACCATCTCAACTCTCCGGCTATGCCCGTCCTCTAGGGCACGGTAGAGCTCAACAACGTTAAAGAGTGGACTGGCCAAGCCCTTGGTACATTGCTGTGAGTTTCAGAGGACAGAGAACAGCGGAGATCCCTGAATGCTCCATCCATCATGACATCCCTACAATGACATTCAAGGGATTAGTAATAGTAATAAACTTTAACAAATACAATTCAAAAGTGAACCTTCATGTTGTATTTCTGCTGCCCCTGAAACACCATGATGTGTTGCACCAAGTTATTAGTAAATCCAGTGACATGTCGGTATTTACCCACCAAAGAGACATACCTACCAATGACCTATGAGAGGTTTGACTCTCTCAACGTTGTGACCAATCATGGATAGAAGTAGATCTGTCAGATGGTAGCCACAACTTATCTGATAGCACCTTGTTATCTTCCAGCATGGCAACAGAAGCTGAAGGACAGGCTTTAAGGGTGTATTTTCAACACTGGTAAGGCTGAGCATGTCCTTGACCTTCCTGACCTTCTTGTAATGATTTGTCAGTGTGTGGAACATTCACCATGTTCTGAAACGTCAGGCTATCAAACGCAAAATCGTAAGCCTTCGTGAAAGGGCTTTTGTTCAAGGAACCTATTAATCATATAATCCATATAATTACCTAATTTAAAATTAATTTGTTTCTGAAACACCAACATCTATTTGTAGTCATTCGAATAACGGTACCTGATCTGCCAAATTAATTAACTCCTTTTCTTTTTTTTTTTTTTTTTTAAATCAAATTACAAAGGAATATATATGAGTTTGCCTGGAGTTGTCCTTTTGGCAGTTTAGAGATGCTAGTTCACATAATGGCATGTTTTTGGATTGCAGGATGAAAAAGGGGTACATGAAGCAGTGGTTCTCTACCCGGTCCTTTGGGACCCCCACACGGTCCATGTTTTTGCTCCCTCCCAGTTTCCTACAAAAATGTGGACTGTCTGGCAGGGAGTAAAAATGCAGAAAACCAGGTTTAAAACCACTGATACAGAGCAAACCTGCACAACGCGGACCATGTGGTCTCAGGCAAAATAGGAGCAGGATTCAAACTCAGCCCTGGAGATATGAGGCTGTTTTGTTACCCACTGAGTCACTGTGAAGACTTATGGACGGCAAATCATGGGTTTCAACAGCAACAGTAACAGGATGAAGATGTGTGTCTACTGTAAAAACATGGCAGGAAAAACATCCCTAAGTGGTGCTGCTATTGTTAAAGAACTGGATTAAACTGCAGCTGAGAAATGTTTACTATTGTTATGTGGTAGGCTTATTAAAACACCTGATTGGTTTGTATCGCTCCAGTAAAGATTAATCAGTGTTTGTACATACAAAAACCAGTGACCTGCAGAGAGAGAGTTACTATACTGAGATATTTAAGGTTAAGGTTTCTTATGGTCAAACCTATACAGGCACATACTCTTCACTTAACGACCGAGTTCTGTTCCTTTAACTAGATTGTTAAGCCAGTTGGTCAATAAGCAAGGAGTTGCCTCTTACTGATATTTCAAGCACAGTGTAGGCTACTGGTAGTGGTTTTTGTCAACCATCTTTAGATACTGTTTTAATGTTGCATTTGCACCATTTACAACATTTTTAGTATATTTATAAACAAGCTATATGCTATATGCTATTTGTACTTCATTTGCAGTATAAAGAACATGCACTGTAATTTCTTATCATAGTAGTGCAAATCCACATAAAATACGCGCACGTTTGCGCTGTTACAATCTATTACTGCACATATTGCTTTTAAAGGTAAATGTGTACTTGTGTACCAGTTATGTGCCATAAATGTTTATGCAGTACTGTACTTTATAGTGTAATAAGCAGAATGGAGGAAATCAGCTCTAACATGCATTACTTAGGTTTGCATTCTGTAAATACAGGTAATCGTTTTTATTTATTCGGAATAATGAAATGGTCTAAAGGAAACTCCAATTTGATGACTTTGCTTTAATTAGCATAATATTATATATGTCCCCTAAGTATCTATATAAAGCTAAACATTGCATTTCCTGTTTCAGGATGTGTTGATGGTGTAGAATGTGCTGGAATGCCCCGGCTGGATTTCACTGGCATCGTTGGAAAAGGCTGACACCTTACTGGCTGATACCGGAACAACTGTTTTCAAGAAATAGCTACGTTGAAGCCTTTCATATCTCTCAGGCAGGGGCATTGGTGTTCATCCCCCTAACAGCTGAAGAAGTGTTAGAAGAAGGGACGAAAAAACAAAATCACTGGACCATATTTCCTGCTGACAAAGAGATGTGCTTTAATAGTTTGAACAACATATATAATGTCATGGCTAAGTGGGGCATGTGGAAGGTACTTGGACCTGGAGGCCAGTTAACCTTCTCAGATCCCTAGAGGATGAGGTAGAATATGCCAGAATGACACATGGTTTGTTGGGCTAAAACCACATGGCATCTTTATGAACTTCAGCTGCTGCCTTTACCTTCACAGCTGGTTGACTGCTAACCAAAAACATTTAAACATTTACCGACTAAGAAACATTTCCTTACATATTCTAATGCTATTGAAACACTGGATAACATTCAGGTGGATCAGAAACACAGAGAATGGTATTAGGGTGTCAACCCTTTCATAAATATTTGATTTAAGTATATAATTTACAGAACTGATATGAATAAATACTGTTTGCATGTTTTTTTTGGATTATTCAGGAAGGACTGATAGTTGTTCATGCTTTGTCAATACTTAAATGAAAAAAATAAAATTAAAAAAACTTTGTTCATGCGTTTCATTATTAAGTGCATTAATTAATGAGGAGACCTATCTACATATATATGCATTGTTCCAAATCAAAGGACCGATTACAAAACTAAGTATGAGTCTCTGTAAAACTCAAGTTACTCAGAACTGTGACTCGCCACCATTCCAGAGACATTTGACTATTTCTGGAGTGAATGTGACTCTTCACAAAGAAAATACCTGAAAAGGACCTGAAAGAAACTGATGTCTTGGGGATACGGATTTAAGCAAAGTCAAGTTGAGTGAGCTCTATTGTCGCACCATCCATATACAGGTATAGAGCGGCATGAAATGGCATTCCCCCCAGGACCAAGGGCAGGGCAAACGCAGGGGGGGGGGGGGTGTGCGGGTTAAATACACTGAAAAAAAGTTACTTTGAATGAACTCAGTTGCATCTCGTACAGTGGTTCCACACAACTAGAATGGGCATTTTAAAACGAAATATTCTTTTTAAACTGATGCATTCACTTTGTGTTCTGGGAACACAACATGGTTCAGTTAATCTCGCTATATATCGTTATGTATAATTAAACCAACTGAATTGCTCACTAGCCTGCATAACATTGAGTATTTATCAGGGCTGAGAGAAGATGTAGGGTATTTAGTGCGCTGACAGCCACGGGGTAGCAGCTGTTGCTGTGCCTGAAGGACCTGGCTTGATGCTCCTTTACCTTCTGCCAGACTGAGCAGGACAAAGTCCATGAGATAGGTAGGGGGGTCCGCCACAATGCTGGAGGCTTTGCAGGTGCACTGCTTCTGGAAAATACCCTTGACGCAGAGCAGAAAAGTCCCCGAGCTCTTTCTCACTGAATCTACACATCAGCTTGTCGGGTGGGACCCTTTGCTGTGTGATGTCATCCACGGTGTTGCAAGATGGATGCTGCATTCCGTCTTTGTCTATATAAACAGCAATTATGCAATATACAGTATGTTGATCAGTAATAGCTATAGCTCTGATCTGAGATTACTGTTCCAGGTTACAAACCGAAATTACAACAGAATTTACCCACCACACACTGAAATTAATAATTTGCATTTCCTTAAGTCTGTTTGTTTGGTGCATTTTACCTTGTTTACTTAAAACAATGCAATTTAATCAAAAACCTCTTGTAAAATGAAAGAGAGCCATTTCAACTCTGCACATTCAAACATTTACCAGGAATGGTTTTACAATGCAGCTTTATTTTATAGAAGAATAAGAAGTAACAAATGAGACCTACAGCAAGATTACTCATGACATAGATTACCATGAGCCTTCAAGAGGATAACTGGGTGTGGTTTTTTCTCCCTGCTGAAACTCTGTTATATTTATAATGTGCCATGTGGAGGGATATTCATTTTGGACAATGTGAACACGCACCCACTCCCTCCCAGTACCTTGGGACTGAAAATATAAAATGCAGTATAAATTGAAGTCTGTAAATTGAAGGAGTACAAAGATTGATGCAGAGCAAATAGATGTAGTAGTTATAATATATGGATAATTTAACTACAGATACTTTAGCCATTAAGAATAGGTTTAAGGACCCCCCCCCCCACACACACACACAGGTTTGTCCAAGGCCTCCTCCCTCTGAAAAGGATATAGCATAATACAGGAACCAGCCCTGCTGTTCAAAACGGATAATTATTTTTTCAATAGGGAGATCTGGTCCTGGTCAACTGCTAAGATCAGGACAGCTGAGGTGACTGGTACACTTGAGCATTACAGAGGATCTTCTGATGTATCAGAGGTGTAAGCAGAGGTGCAGTGGGGGTCACGAATACCGCAGCAGATTCAGGGGACGTTTCTAGGTATGCACCTGGGTGTAAGCTACAGTGTGCAGTGGCGCAGTAGAAATGCAATACTGACTCAGCTGATCGAGTTGCCCTATGAACGAGCTGAGACTATGGCCGGTCTGTACACTGGCACTGTGAGTGCCGTGCAGAGCGGAGGGAAAACCTCTGTGTTCCTCCCAGTTGATTCTAGGTTTTACCAAGGGTGTGTTCTTGCTCCTACTCTAATCAGTGCTTGCATGGACTGGGTGTTGGGCTCCGCTGGTGGAGAAACATTTACTCATCTTGACTTTGCTGATGATCTTCGCGTTTCCCTGAGGGTGATCCGGCTCACTGGATCCACATGGTTGAGGACCCGAGCGGCTGGACCAGGCCAAGGGGATTCCCACGTAACACCTGGCTGAGTCAGACGGACAGCCATTTTCTTCATCAGCGCCTGCTCCCCAACCTGACCTGACCTGATGTTCCATAACATCAGAATAGATCACAAAACCAGTTGTGATAAAAGTGTGTGGCAATTATCCTAAATGTATGTTATGCTCCATTTTGGGAATGCTGCCTCTTCAGGCCTGGAGGTGCAAGTGTGACAGAATGGACCAACAGCAAAAGGATTTAGCTCATCTTTACTAGCATGTGGATATGAATGATGAACATGAAACAAGGCAAATATATTTATTACTGTATTTAGTGAGGCTAAGATCCTCAATTGTTAAGATAAAAGCATTTTGGGACTACTTAGAGATGGCAGAGCAGAGACCAAAATCATTGTTCAAAAGAAATAATTATGTTCAAGATCTGCATATTTCCCTGGCGGCTGCACAGGAGACATTCAATGGCTAATATCTCTGAAAAAGAGCCAAAGTCTTGTTTTAGGAGTCTTGCACTGTTAATTACTGATGAAGGTGAATCGTAACAGAATAACAGAAGAAGCTTGGCGCAGCTTCTCATGGTCATACCGAAAGGGAGATAGAAACAATGAATCACTTCTGAACTAAGAATTAAAATAAATCTGTAAATAAACAGTTTAAGGGAAAACACTTCTCGCACCATATAATTAAAATGATTTGTGGGAAGCAATTAACTAATAGGCTTTTATACGGAATTACTGGGATATGTTTTATCTGGATCAAATTGTTGTTTTATGGATTTTCTCTTGATTTGACATTACAGTATTGTGCAATTCAAGAGAAGTGTACGCATAACAGAACAACGATTAATAATTAAAATGAAGGAAAATAACAATCAGTACCAGCCGATACTGAGAGTAGCCAGTATTCTGAACACAGTCCACTTCAAGTACTGGATGTTAGTTTTGGCTCTGTAGCCCTCAGCCAATCGTCTGTGTCTTTAACAACTAAACTCAGTCATAGCCCTGTTGATTAAAGATAAGCCTCACCCTGACACAAACAAGTTAGGCTGGTAATCCCATGGTATCCTGGTCAGGGCTGCAAGAGGGCCTGGGACTCATACCAGGCAGCAGAAGGAACAAGGCTGGGGTACAGCCTAGATGGGATGCCAGTCCATAAAGAAATGTTTTTGATTCTTTTATAGAGACAAATTTTATTTACAAAGCATTTTCCTTACCTCTTGGTTCTAGTCTCCGCCTGGGTTCTATGTGTGAGTTTGCATGATCCCCCCATATCATCGTGGTGTTTCCTCCAGCTACACGCTCAGGTTAATTGTAGTTACCAGATTGCCCATAGGTGTGCATGTGTGAGTGTGCCCTGCGATGGGTTGGTGCCCGATCCAGGGTTGTTCACTGCCTTGTGCCTGTAGCCTCTGGAATGGACTCTAGACACTCTGAGGCCCTGAATAGGACAAGCGGTTAACAGATTACAGATGGATGGATCTCTACTGTAGAAAGAATCTACTTTTTTGTGGATAAGTATGGGATCATTGCTCCTATAATTAATTTTTTTTTCTCAATATTCAAACTGGTTTCTAGTGTTAAATGAATGCAACAAAAAACTGTTAACTATGATGTGTCAAAAAAAAATTGCCCGTAGATGTGCTTGGAAAAAGAAAAGCATCAAACATACACATGAGAGATTCAATACAAGACTATGGGTGCTGCATTATATGAAAAGAAATTATGTTGAATGGGGGGGGAGGGTGGTTTTGAACAATAAATAAATCACTTATTGTTTTTGCTAAAGAGTCATTTAGCTTTCTTTTTCATAATATGAAATGCTGACAACCTACATTTACCCTGCGTAAAGTCTGCGTGAAATGATGACAATTTAACTTTAACGAAGACAGACAAAGGATGTTGTAACAATGGCGTCTACTGAAATTCTTTGAATACGTAAGATAGCAGGATTTGGGTTAGTCGTCCTCAGTGTGGGAATTTGTCTGTAAAACTGCACCGTGACCTTCTGAAATATTATCCTGGTCACGGTGGGAGGCTGCAAGGCCTCATCACGTTTAGCCAGACAGTCATTACGCCCTCAGCACGATGCTCCTACTATGTCAACATTGCATTTTTGGTTCTTCAGGCTACCTCTCGAAAAAGACGGACCCCTCTGAACTATGGTTCTTTTAAAGTGACAGTTACTCAGGCAGCTGTGTGGAAAAAAAACAAATATCCAAGTACGCCCACCCTGATGATGATTTTTCCTCAGTGAATTTGCTTGGGAACTACAACCATGGTGCTGTTTACTCCAATCTAGGAAGGAGGGTATCAGCTCTTATATGGCTAAAGTCTATATCTGAGAAAAGGAAAATACAACTGGGAGCTTGTATCACAAAGCAGGATTTCTTGCTTAGGCAAATAACTCGTTGGATTTAAGGTAGTCTGGGCTGAATGTATGGGGGTAAAGATAAAGTCTATTTAAACTAGGGAACCTTAAATCCGACAAGTTATCTGGCTAAGCAAGAAAATCAGCTTTGTGATACAGGCCCCTGTTCGCTGCTTAGTTCAGGGTACCCCAGTGGCCTGTACTACGAAGCGGAGTTACTGGCTTACTGGGGTAACTTGTCGGATTTAAGGTTGCCTGGGCAAAATGTAAGTGAACGAATATGAAGTCCATTTAAACCGTGGCACCTTAAATCCGACAAGTTACCCCGATAAGCCAGTAACCCCGCTTTGTAGTACAGGCCACTGAACTTCATCTTCGTTCACATACTTTTAGCCCAGACTACCTTAAATCTGACATGCTATCGACTACTATTGCAGAGATACTAACAACAGACAGGAATAAATATGTATGATTGTTGGGTTTCCAAATGTTTTTTAACCATTAAACTTTATTCACTTTACCTGCAAATTTTTTTTTTTTAAATTGCTTTTTAATTCATAGTTAGCAGAACTAAATTTAGTGGGAGATAATTGGTCTGCTAATGGTTTGCATAGTTAGCGGAAATGCTAACTTAAAGCAAAATAGTTAGCTTTGCTAATTAGCGGATAGGGGGTTAGTGTAACCCAGTAATAGTTTCCATAAATTTCCATTCATTACTATCTCTGCACCAAATAGGTGAAAAACATACACTTTAGGGACTGAAGCCATCGTGCACAAGGTTTCTTCAGTTTATCCCTTAAAATGTCAAAGTTTGGCGCATCCTGCTCCAGGGACCTCCAGGACATGAATTCAAAAGGTCACAGATAGACAGAAGTATTCAGTTTATGTTTGAAGGTTACTGCTTAAATAATGAAAGTGATGATTATCTTGGCTGAGTTTAAGCTGAAAAGAAAGACCCTGATTAAATATTTTATCAATCACAGGGACAAATGAAAAGTAGTCTAGGAAGGATAAGTGTTTGTAATTCTATTTACTCAGAAAATACAAAAAGGAAATGTAGGATTCACAGTTTAATTAAGAGTGTGTGCAAAACTTGGTTGGTCACTGCATAATAAGTTCTGGGTATTTTTATAAAATGGAAAGTCAAGAATAAATTTCACATCATTCTTTAATGGAAAAAACCCAATTAAGCCTCAGCTTATTGACATTTAGACTTGTGTTTGGAAAGTTTGTGGAAATCTATGCAGAATGGTGGACTTTGTTGACATTTCCTCGTTATTAGAATACACATGGAACTATAATCGATAAAAACCTGCTAATTATGAGCACTGCTTAGGTTTTACTGAGATATAAATATGACAAGTACTTCATATAACTTATTGTCATTTTTCCTTCACCAAATCATTTATGGGCCAGTGCTGGACAGATCCTTACAGATCGGATCTCCCTAATTGCTCCCAAAGATATTTGAATGTTATTTATGATGTGGAGGTCTCAGGGTGCTGATTAGGGTGCCATTGAAGAACTTCAGATTGAAGTCATTTGGAATCAGTTAAGCAGAACACAGGTGGCATCACCTTCTCACTGGTGCACTGTTCATTCCCATGAACCATCTCTTATTCTCTTTACCAAAGTGAAGGAACCATGTCCCCACCCAGCATTTAGCATTTCCGCTAACAATGCCGAAATGCAAAACAACCAAGTCACATGTCAGTATGTTAGTACGTCACCTGCTTTTGTAGACTCTCAATCAGCAGCTGTCAGCAGCTCCTCTGATTAATAAATGTTATCATGCACAGAGTGCAGTTTCAACCTGAAATTGGAACTGGTGTTATTGCAGGGGGACCTGTATTAGCTGATGCTATCGCCTTGGGGTACGTTATTTTGAATCTTGGCACGGAGGCTCAGTGAGTAGTATTGTAGTCTCACACCTTCATGGTTCATAGTTTGTACCATGCTCCACTGTGTATGTGAGGAGTAAGATCTCCCAACGCCGTTTTCTTCAGAAGTCAAATGCAATTATGCAAGTAGTTAAATATAGGCAGTTAAAGGCTAAACGGTATCTCAGTATCTAAGTTTGGAGTGATGTGTACTTATGTTCAAAAATCCACACGTGTTTTTCCACTGTGTTCTATTTTTCATGGTCATCAGTGCGTAATAATCCGGGAATCTTAAATATGAGGACCAAGCATATCAAAACAATTGTGACATCATCTAGCTTAACCACAGTTCTGCCGAGAGTCGTGAACATAAATTAAGGAAAAGGAACAAACCAAGCGCCCATCTGAAGTGTTGAAAGCATCTTAAAGGTTCTAGTCTAACTTAAGGTACATTTTCTGGTCATATATTTTCTATACTGTGCTGTTAGTATGTGTGATACTTAGTGCTAGAAAGTCTCTCATATCATGTATTATTAAAGGTTGGTTTGTAGGTAAAAATAATGTAAATAATATCAGTTTTTGTTCTGTGTTGGAGTAAAAAAGATTTCTGCTTATACTGTGGTCCTGTTGTACCATGTGGTCATTAAGTGGGTCTTATAAAGAATAAAGAGTTATGGGTCAGAGCTGTTCCCTCTATGCATTTCCTGCTACTCATTCATGCAAAGGGGAATATTAACTCTGGTCCCTTTAAATCCCTGTACATTCATCTCAGACTGGTCCAGAGTGCAGCATAACTTTCCTATGCTGAAGAGAGCGATCAGTCTTCTGGAACTGCAAATTTAATATATGTCTTTCAATGCTGAAAATGTGAATTTCAGAATGGAATCAGTATAAAGTATGCTTCTATTTTCTTCAAAGATATCTGTCCAGGAAATTACTTAAATTTTTGGCCGCATTCAAAGAGTTTCTGCTATTCACTTCATGGGTTCAGCAGATTTCAAATAAAGCCGAAATTAACTGTACAGCCCTGAGTAATGTGGTGTGAGTCTTTTCCCAGAATGCATCCCCGCATCCCTTGAAGAGCAAACAAAAATGAGCCTCCAAGGAAAGTATTATCCCCATGTGCAGTGCCTATACGTCAGATCACTGCTGGAATCTCCTACCCAGATTCCCTGACACTGAACCAAATGGGGTTTTGTCACACCAAGGGAAGAAAGAGGGATAAATACCAAGTTTAACTCTCACACCATAGTCATGTTTGTCAGGTGCCAGTGCTGAAAGCCATTTATCACACCCAATCAGTGATTAAGACTGGAGTGTTTGTATGACAAGTACAGTATGCAGAGAGTATGGCATTGACAAGAATGATAGGGGCACATTTCAGTGAGCTCCACTCTGCAGAATGTAGGAAAACCTACTTTTCCAACGTGCAAGACAATTTAACCAGAGGGAGTTCCACAAACACACGTTCCACTAGGTGGTGTCACCTAAATGATCTCATTCTCTGGATCACAGTCCCTACTAAATTACGATAGGGTCGAAGAACAGAACATGTTCATCGCCATCCGCTGAACCTCGACTGGCTTCTTCAGAACCATATCCTTACCTCAGAACCAGTGGTCACAATCATCTTAACGGGCTTTACCATCTTAAAGGAACATTCCGACAATCAGAGGTTCCGAGCCCAGCTCCATTTAGTATTTCTAACAGGTGCACCCTTCACGAAAGCTGCCCATCCGAAAACGACAAGATTCAGCCTCTTTTTTTTGTTAGCCAGTGATGGATTCTGTAAACATCAATTATATCTTTGTTTATGAAAGACTAATTGAGCCTATTTATTTCTGGGCATTGTCCTTCCAGCTGCCTGGAACCCGGGCCCACTTGCTGCTCCAGTTTATGTCGTTATTATTTTGATGATGTAATACGAATCAGCTGTGCTGTATACAGACTGTATTACACATAGTGCATTTTTTGGACCACAGTGAATTGGAGTTGTCATATTCTGCTTTTGTGACTGTCTGGGCGATTGGTGTCTGTGCCTTCCCATGGGTTGGCCCCCCACCCTGGGTTATTCCTTACCTTGTGCCTATAGCTACCAGGATAAGCTCCAGACCCCCATTACCCTGAAAAGGAAAAGAGGGAATAGAAAGTGGATGGATGGAGGGATAGATATGTGGAAAAATGTTTGTTGGTTGTTTTTGTCACAGAAATTTTTTTGTGCACAGAAAATCCAAATTATATCTACGATGTAGGTACTGAACATTCATTATACATTTTTCATGGCACCGTTTTAAAAAAAAAGAAAACTTAAAATTTAGGATCTAAGTTCAACAAACCGTTTTACTGGATATTTGCCAATGAGACTCTCTCAGAAAGTTTGGAATTATTTTGTCAGTGCATGGACTGTAGCTGATTTATGCCCATAATAAGTGGCTTGTAGGACTGCATTGCTCTTTGCCAGGATATGTGGTTAGAAAATGGATGATAAAAATTAATGGATTAGTGGCTTGTAGGACTGTTTTGGATATTTCACATTTCATTCAATATTTTTAAAAAGTTTTTAAATGTTTTTTTTTTCTAAATGAATAATACTGGATTTAATAATTTGCAAATTCTAGTCTTCAAACTCGTTTCACTGAATTTATGACAGACTTCATAGTTGTATCACCTGACCTGAAGCCATGCATTTTGGACAATGCTTAATTTGTGAACTGTAATGTGCCAGAGCTCATAAAAAGCACAGTGACCTTCTGTGACCGCCAAAGCACACTTACTTTGAATGACGTCACATACAAATCAGTCTTTAACAATGACAATGGGCTATTAATTACTTAAACACATAACAATGTAATATTTTCTATCGACACATCTTAGTTACCTCAAACTGTAAGACAGACCTACCCTATTAGATGAGTTTATGCTCCAGAAGGTAACCTTGTCTCTTTTCGTCGCCAAAAGTGGTTTTATTGTTGCACGTTTGGTGCAGTTTTTCCCTTTAAAAAGTGAATGAAAAGTACTAAGCTAAAGTAGGACCAGCTCTATATTAATGCCTGTAGATTTAGAATGGGATGTCATAAATGTGGGTGGCATGGTGGTGCAGTGGTTAGCACTGTTGCCTCACACCTCTGGGGCCTGGGTTTGAGTCTCTGCCTGGGTCA
>JAODJW010000039.1:6070786-6108930 GCA_026777045.1 Hyperopisus bebe | reverse complement strand
TCCAGGGTTGTTCCCTGCCTCGTGCCCATTGCTTCTGGGATAGGCTCCGGCCCCCCGCGACCCAGTAGGATAAGCGGTTTGGATGATGGATGGATGGATGGACTCCACATCCCCGACACAAAACAAGGTCGTTTTCAGTGGGCATTGACCTCTGGCAAGAGTGTGTCTTTTCTCCACTGCTGTTAGTGATTTTCATAGACTATATATAAATATAAAGTTGTGCTTTTGGCCTCATCCAATCAGGTGTATAGTTCAGAGGTTCAATGCCGACTGTGAAGTGGTGGAGATAAGACCAGCATCTCCAATTATAAGGCCATGCTACTTTCTCCTAAGAGACTGGATCTCTTTTTTCTGGTGTCCTGGGTTCTGCAAAGGGGGGGGGGGGAGTTCCAAAGGCCCCTGAGTGACTGGGGGCCCTAAACGTTTTGGAAAATAATTGGATTGGCCTGGGTTGGGGGCCCAAAATGACTTGCTTTCATGGGGCCCAAAATCTCTAGCAGCATCCCTGCTTAGCAAAGGACCCTTGTGTCTTCACGAGTGATGGAAGGAGGGAATATGAGATTCTCAGAATCGGTTCAGTGACTGTAATTTTTGGGGCACTAAGGAGGACTGTGGCGGTGCAGCAAGAGTTAAGTTGCCAGATGGCCATGAGCTGTTGAGAGTATGAAAGGTTGAGAGTACAAGTAGCTGAAATGAGGTTTCTCTGCAGGGTTCCTGGGCTTATTATCTGTGATGGGGTAAGGAGCCCTGAAATCCAGTCCTCCTTCCGACTGACAGGAGCCAGTTGAGGTGGTTCGGGCATCTAATAAGGATGCTACCTGGTTGTGTTATATCAGGATGCGATGGTTGGATTATGTCTCCCAGGCTGAGCTCGACACCATAGAAAAAGGTCTGGATAGACCTGCTCAGCCTGCTGTCACTGGATGGACCTGCTCAGCCTGCTGTCACTGGATAGACCTGCTCAGCCTGCTGTCACTGGATGGACCTGCTCAGCCTGCTGTCACTGGATGGACCTGCTCAGCCTGCTGTCACTGGATAGACCTGCTCAGCCTGTTGTCACTGCAACCCTCACTAGGGCAAGAGGTGTGAAGATGAGATGCAGAATCCATGAACACAGATTCCCAAACTGCATTAAAAGTAATAAACAATTTTTTTTTAAAAAATGGCAGCATAATGGAAAAGAAAATGGAAAATGCAGGGGAAAGAAGTGGGAATCCGATTCACAGAGCGAAATCTCTGACTAGGACACAAGCAGCTTAATCCTGCGACTTGGGGCTGCATCCATTAGCACCGTGGCATCATCTCTTCTGGGGTCCCCATTGATTGATGGCACCTGAGAGTGGTTATCACCGCTGAGCTGCAGTGGCAGGCGGCCAGGAGAGGGGCACGTCCCCTGCGGCTGCTCCAGTTGGCTGTGTCATATGCACTGCCGGCCATTTTAATAGGCACTGCCACCCGGGGAGATTCCACTGGCCTTTCCAAGTGTAATGCACGAGGAGATCACCAGGTTCACGTCGAGGATAAAGTTCTCGTCTTTGTAGAAATTACAAAATGTATTTCAGTGAAGAGTAGGTAGCATATATTACATATTAATGCTTTAACTGTGCTTGTCTGTTCAGTCTTTTGGTCACGGTTTACATATGATAAAAAGCTGAATAAAGTCATTCATGTACATAAAATCTGTAGTATAATCAGGGGTGTAACTAGAAATTCTGGGCCCCTGGATGGGGTGGGGGGGTGCATTTTTCGGGGCCAAATGGTACATTTTGGGGCCCCTAAAAGTACTGCAACACCCCTCCCCCCCCCAAACGAAACTTCCAGGGCCTCCATACCCCTCCAGTGCCCCCGAGTCGATTGTACTTAAATTCTGCAATGAACCCAATCAGGATGCATCTCTTTCTACATCTTTGTGGGACAGGCTGACCAGCTCCCTGTACTGTATGTATATTATACAGGCATGTACATTATAGAAAAATGGATGGATGGATGGACGGATGAATGACTGTATCACATTATACATAAATGATTCACATTTTCCTATTTTCACTAAACACCTCCTTACCAAATATTACATTTTCAAATTCCCCTCAGCGCTGAAGCTTTCACGCCTGGAAGAAAACTGAAATTTGTCACGCTCATATAAATGACAGACTTTAGCTGTAGCACAAGGCTTAATAAATGCCTACTCATTTTGCCTCGCATGGCCTGGACAGCTGTAATTTTATGAAAGGTAAAAGTTTATCACTTTCCAGCCTTTTGACTGCTTTTGGATGACATGCAGTCAGAGTGACTGGCATTCTTGCTTCTCTGTGAAAAATGACAAGTAGCCTGTTCATAATGGTCACTGTGGTTTCTAGGATACAGGTTACAGTACGTCTGGGGTTGTGGCATAGCTTTGGCTGTTTGCAATCCACTTCATTAAAAAAGCAACAGCCGTAATTTCCTTATGGTAATTAAACACCTGATATTTTCAGCCTGCTGTGCACAGAAAATGAAAATGACCAGCATGTGCTGGATATGGAAGTGACTCATGGATGAATACATTGTGTTCCTGTTTTTCAAGGCACAAGCTGTCAAACCCCTGTCCAGACCTTTTGCTGTGAATCACTTCTGCGTCTCAGTAATCTCTACCTGCACAGACAACAAATTACGATTTTTTTTTATGCAATTGGTGCAGGTGTAGTAATGGCGGAGAAAATGGCTGCTGGACTGATGCATAATTGGCAGACTCGGGCGAGAAAGCGATGAATCTGACTGGACAAAATGAGTACTCCTCATTTCAGTGAGATGGGCAGCGTCTAGCTGGTGCAGGTATTACATAAAAGGAAGCCATTTCATGTGCCACATTTTGACCATACAACTTTTATCAAGACATCAAACTATTTTTTAAAGATTAAAATCTAGTTTAGATTATATAAAAAGACAGAATTGTTTTCAAGTTGGCATGGGCAATATTACTATAATCAACTTCACATAGCTTATTAAGATGGATCTACAGAGCTCGGAACATGACAGTTTGACTCATAGTTTCAGCCCTGATGTATCGCTTTGCGTTTGGAGAAGTGTGTAATTCTCAGAAATGTAAGATCATTCATCTTCATCTTCTACTGCTTATGCCGCTGGTCAAAGTTGCCTAATATCTATCCCAGAGAGCAACGGGGTCCCTAAAAAATCAGAACTGAATTGGTCTAGGGTGGGGGCCTAAAAAGACATGCAGTCATGGGGCCCATAATCCTTAGCGGCGTCTCCGTACACAGTTATACTTCATGGGCAATTTAGTGATAGCGAAAAACCAGACAGCATGTCTTTGGACAAATGGGAGACGTGTGAGGTCATTGTGCTCCCCAGCAGCCCCTCGGACCTCCGTCGTCAGTGACTGTGCATCTAGTCAGCGGTCACAGGGATCCAAGTCATGTTCTGGAAAGCATAAGAAATGAGAGTCTGGACCAGTCACAGAGCACAAAGGCCAACCCCCTGAAAGGCATGTATGGTGTTAAGAGATACTGGAGTCACATTGGACCCAGTAACCCCTGAGGAGCTGAGGTGACGTGTCTCACTCTCACTCTCAGTCTCGCTCAGGCTCTGCCATCCCCAAAGAGTAACAAGTCACACTGCATCACACATCAACAACAGAAAAATGTGGTTTTAAGCTTTCTTTGCACTTCGCTATTGACTTGTAATAAAATATACCTGGCAGCATGCAGTACTTATTATTGATACATGGTTCTCCTTTTTTGCCCTGTGGCAATTGCTTGATTCCTTATGTGATGTAAGGTGCAGCATTCGATAATAATTTCACAGAGCTTATCCCTGGCCCATTAAAGGCTGGTGTACCCCCTACCTCTCTGAAAATTGATTTGAAACAAAAGAGTGAATTCAGGTAGAAAAAAAATAAATAAATGCTTAACACACATACATTTAATTCTTACTATCCTTTGTAGGGAATATATCTCTGTCTTCCTTGTACAGTAGATAGGTAAAATCTATCAGGCCAAACCCATTTATGAGATTTTTTTGCACGAAAACTAAAATCTGATCATTAAGACTTGCATTATTGGTAGCTTTGGTGAACACACATATATGTGTGCCTATATGACTAATGTAAAATATCCATCCATCCATCCATCCATCCAATTTTCATGCGTATAATGTTCAGTACCTAGGTAGTAGATATAATTAGGATTTTACTGTGACAGAACTGCTTGGCTAACAGTCTAACCAACAAGGATTTTTCCACATTTCTATCCCTCACTCCATCCATCCATCCATCCATCCAGTTTTCTGTACCCGCTTGTCCTATGCAGGATTGCGGGGAGTCCGGAGCCTATTCTGGAAACTACGAGCGCAAGACGGGGATCGACCCAGGATGAGGTGCCAACCCATCACAATAAAATAAATAACTCCTAATTACAGGAGCATTTTTTTAAAGATGTGCACATACAAAACCCCTCATTTTCTTAAGAAACAACGATGGATGTAAGCACTGTGATGGCAACTTGTTAAACTCACTGAAGAGTGTACAATACTGCAGACCATCCAAGTGTTGCAGTAGAGATGGTGACCTTACGGGCAACAATTAAATTCTGTAAAACCCAAATTCTGATTACTGTGTTTCACAGATGATAGACCTTGATGCCAATATAGCTGTTCTGGGTGACTCAGTGTTACAGTTTTTCTCGATTGCTTTGGCAGGTTTCATGAAGCATACTTAACATTCCCAAGACTATAAGAGCATTTCTCAAAACAGTTCATGCACATAGCACAACACTATGGTTTAGCTGCAAAAGCCAATTAACTCAAAACAATTAACTCATATCTCAAAAGCAAATAATTCTGCCAATGAATTAGTCAGTGCCACCAAAATGAAAAGTACAATCAGCATCCTTTTAATCATGAGAGTCAAATTGCTTAGATATATTGTGAGTATGTCAGTGTAAGTATGTCAGTGTGAGTATGTCACTGTGAGTATGTCAGTGTGAGTATGTCAGTATAAGTATGTCAGTGTGAGTATGTCAGTGTAAGTCTGCTCCTGAGCTCCACAATGCTGAATGATAGTCGGTTCCCACTTTCTCATTGTCAATGACTGATCATTTTTCCATTAGCAAATTAATACTTATTCATGTCAGAAACACCATTTTCAACATCGCAAGACTCTACATTACAGTAAGCACTTACATGCACATGTAACTTCTTCAGATCTCGAGACACATTACAATAGCAAACAGAGGAAGTGACACAGCACCGTGTAACACAAAAACAGCAACATGGCGATACAAGAACAACGAAATTATGTGCTATGGGAACCAAAAACACACCAGTGATGTACCATTGCAATTTATGGGATGTATTCTTAAATAATTTTGAAAGCTTGGTTGACTGTTTTGCACGTGGTGAATTAACACCATCACACTGATATAGTTTTGGGTGTAAAATTATTACAATGAGCAACTACATACTTATTTTGAAGATTAAAGTAAATGAAAATTGTGCCAAATGACGTCAACTGTACAAAACCGTTTGCATATATGTACTGAAACATTTGGAAATCTGTGTCAACCAATGAGAGTTGACGTTCTGCTGTGCAGAAGTGACATTACGGCATGAGGATTACACTTCTTGCTTTGCAAATGCTAATTGTCATTTGAAAAATGCTGCAAGGCAATCGAGAAGAGCTGTAATAAAAATCGATCCAACCCATCCAGGCCAGGAATGTCATTTTGGCAGCATGTGAATATTGACGTGCCGGTAATCGATGGTTTGTGCACTGATGCTGCTGTTTCTTGACTTCCTGACTAGTGTCATTGTAGTATAGGACAATGTGATTTTTTGTTTGGCCATTCCTGTCTTCGCTTGTATGAAAGGGGTCTGTCTGTGGCTCATGCACGCCTCAGTGGTCGTCATGTATAATCATTGCCCATTGTAACATTCCTCCATGCAGTGAATCAGCATTTATGGATGCTTTTTTCCCCCAGCTCACTATGAAATTAACATGTTTGTGGCAGTGTTCATGTGAATGAGAATTGTTGAGCTCTGAAAATGGTCCAAGGGTTCTGAAAAATGTTGTGAATGAAATCAAAATATAGATACAGAAAAAGAAACAAAGAATGGATAGTGTCCTTCCTGACGGAAATGATATATTAAGTCGGAAAGCTGTAATACATAAATAAAAGGTGTTCCTTCAGGCAATGTGTGTGAAGAGGCAAAGGCCAAAATGGGAAAGTGAGCATGTGAATCACTATGAAATTAAACCTTCAGCATAAAACATGAGTGGTTAACATTTCTCATATGAAGGTCAAAACTCACATTTAACCACAGGAAGGACAGAGTGAAGAAAATTAAATGGCCATGTAAAGTCCAAAGATATGCCGCTAACTTCTACAAAATACTTCAGAACTGACTGAAGACACGTGTGTCACTATTGGAAATGGAAATGGTATTTTTCCTGGGCTCAGGCTATGTAGGAAATTTGGAATTCAGAACAAAGTGACTTGATGCAGATTAATGGGCATCCATCCATCCATCCATCATCTATCTGTTAGTGTTTTAAAGTGCCTTTAAGTGACATTTAAAAGAAAAGAATTTAAATAAGCATGACAAGCACAGAAAAAAGGTTCAAATAGAAAATTAGAGGTCTTAAAAAATGTATAATGATAATTAGAATAAAATACCACCAAAAACTTGGGACATGAACCACCCCCCCTCTCGGCAGGGGACTTTATGCCACTCTCTCTGGTCTCTGTAGGGGAGCGTCCTCTCTGGTCCTCATGCAAGGGGATTCAAACCCCTGCCACACTGGGACCCAAACCTAGTGTTCCCTAGGGGACTCAAGCTTGTGCATAGTGGATCAGTGCACTCAATTAAAGTGTTGCCAGGATTTTATTAGGATCGAGCCAACAGCATGAGCTACTATGTGGGCCATGTTTCGTCAAAGCCTCTAGCTCAGCTTGAACACACACAGCTTAGTTAGCGAGCTAACTACCAGACTAGTCTACTAAAAAGAATCTGAAAATGAAAGGATCAAACTCAAAGCTCAATGACGACGACTCTATTTACATTATTTACAACAGCCTACGGTGAAAGATGACATACGAAAAGAGAAACTATCACTCTGGCTTTCAGCGAAATGCTTCTGTGCCCCCTGCATGTGACAGAATGAATGAACGCTGCCAGCCAACCGCGCAGACAGCATGTGAAACCTGTCAGTCATGAGCATTAATGTTATCGAAAATTTATCCTGTCTTGTGCATAGAAGCCTGGCTTCCAGGCGGGTCTGAAATGTCTGACTGCAAGTCCATCTGTCCAGTTAACGCTGCGTAAACAAAAATCATGTATGAAGTCCTCTTAGACTACCAGTGAAGCACAGCATCTGGGCGGGCTCCAAAAACAGTCATCGGAGCATATTAACCAATTAGCTTTCATCTATTATCCATTTTGACAAAGCGAACAAGAAACTTCCATTGACTTCCAGTGAAGCACGGAGCCAATCGGCGTCTCCATTAAAAAGAGAGTACAAGATACTTCCATTGACTTCCAGTGAAGCACGGCATCAATGGGTGTCTATGGGCTGTATTTATCCTAGTTTCAAAGGGAAAATTATCAGCGATGCGGTTCAGTTAGTAAGACAGATTGCACTTTGAATTGCAAATAAAATTAATTGGTACATCAACTAATTTGATTCTTTTGGAAATTTTATGGGGGAGACCCAGCTTCCTGTGTAGTTTTAGAGCAACCTCATATGGTGTCCAGGCTGGAAACCTTTGTTCTGAAAACTAACAAAAATGTATTTTTCAGGAATAATGGTATCTGCTAATAAACTCTCAGAGTCTGTTTCACTGTTTACAGTTTCTTCTGCTCGGTATACGTGCTGAAAACCATAGAAATTACATTCTACCCACTGGATCAAATGAGACGTGGATTGCTCTGCAAATGCTGATCAAGCAAGAACACCACATTTTTGTGTGAAAAATTACCCAGGATTCACAGTGTAAAAAAGGAACAAATGACCCCATGCCAGGCTTTCACAATGAAGAAAAACTGAATGGTCACCAAGAGAAATGTATTTGCCATGTAACTCTGGGACATAAGAGAGCCGGCTGAGAAGTTGCGTTTCTACGCACTAACAAGGCAGATTTGTTGAAAATTTCAAATAAACAAGGAATTTTCAAGAACCATATGACGTGAAGTTAAGGAATGAGCCATTCTGCTTGGCTGTAAATGTTACACCTTTATGACCTTCAGGTGAACATGGGAGAAAAGGGCTGGAACAGGTACAGAGGGGAAGAGCAATACTAATGGACAGACTGTGGAGCATAGCTTTGGAAAAAATTAAGAAACCACTGCAAAATTTTCAATTTCACCGACTTCCCAATTTGTTGGGTATCCGTCTGTGTAATATAGAAGGATATATAAAAATAAATATTACTCCAGCCTGGCTCTTCCCTGCTTCTCATTGATGAGATACTTCTTCTTTCTTTATGGGTCTTCAGTTCTGCTTCTATGAGCCTGACATGAACTGTCCTAGCAGAGCACTTCACACCTGCACTTAATGTTTCCCATTCTTTTTGAAGGTCACTTGAGGTCATCCTCTGGTTTATGAGGTACTGTGACGGTCACCTCTGGCAGTAGAAAGTTACTTCTGCCCTCTTCCTGGCTGGGTTTTAGTTATTGCCAGTGTCTCTTGCTTCACCTTGTTCCTGTGTGCTGCTGTCTTAGAAACTTTGAGCCTGGAAGCAGCCTGCCTCTCAGTGTAGCCTGAAGTTTTTACAGAGCTATATATACAAGAATAACGAGGGAGCTAACAAGAGGCAGCTGGGAGTGATTAACATGAAGGTTAGGAACAAGAGATACAACAAATGGTCATGCTGGGGAGGAGACAGGAGTGTCAGGTGCACATGGTGGCAGGACATGATAAAGCCTAGACACTTAATGCCTAGAAACCTTGACATAACTAACACAATTTGTGACAATTTACTTTCGCTCTCACCTAACTCCCCACATAAAATTAAACATATAATAAAACACTCATTTTTTATTAAATACACTCATGGCAAAGTACAATCATTCTGCACTTTTTAATTTGAAATTTTAACGCCAAGTCGATTTCAATGATAGATTTTTAAAATGTAAACTTAATGTAAACTGAAAATTAAACATAAAATGACTTTCTGGGAGCAGACTTGAATAAAATTCCTTTCATGAACGTCACTTTTGTGGACGAAAAAAACGTACACTTGTCATAAATGAAATTAAAACAAAAGCTCAGTTTTGCAGTCCCCACAGGATAATCCGCATCGTTACTGCAGTTTTACTGACATCTAGTGGAAATATTTAGATACAATATAGATGCCACTGTAAAATTTCCACGAGTTAGTCTCTCAGTCATTACCAACTTTAACCTTTGGACATCACATAGAGCAGTAACTGCTCAGCACTATATTCAGTTATTCCAGTTTATGTGTATATATCAGTTTTATCAGTTTATATCTATCTATCTATCTATCTATCTATCTATCTATCTATCTATCTATCTGTCTATCTATCTATCTATCTATCTATAATAACAACTAATGACATATACTTACGGGACCTGTGCCAAAAAAATATAAAAAATAAAATTCTCTTACTTAATTCTCTTTGCGCACGCGAAAGTAAGACCATTTTATTTTTTTGCACAGGTCCCTTCTGGGGCTCCGTATATAGTCACGTAATGAACATGATTTTGAAGTGCATGAGAAAAGTCACGCATGCCCGGCGTTTGGTGAGACGTGCAAACATTGCATGCTGGTGGCCTGAGGTCTCTAATAACTGAAAATACTACAAATGGAAAATATAACCATTAGCAGGAAACACTGTTCCTGTTACCTTGAGTAATTTGTCTTTAAGTGAACTCTCAAATTCATATTTAACATGAGGCCAGATTACCTGGGACACATTCACACAGTCTAATTTGTTTAATTTACTTAATTACCACACTAGGTTTTATACGCATGCAGCCTAATCTCCTGCCATATACTACTACAGTATATCTCCTACGTCTGTGTAATATTACCATGGTATACAAATATATATAATATTAGAGCATGTCTTTAACAGAGCACTGATGACAAAGATTTAAAGTTTTTACCAGTTACGTTCTTAGTTTTAAACGGCGGCCACCTTTGTCTGTCTAATGGATTTTCTACCATGCGCAGTACCGGTCATAGCCGATGCGGCACCATAGGCGAGCGTCACTGTCGGCGCCCCCCGTCCGAGGCAAAGTAAAACTGGCCGGCAAATCGGCGCCCCTGAATTTGGCGCCCTGGTCGCCTATTGTGTTGACCGGCCTTGACCATACGCAGATCACCTTCTGGACGAAACATTTGCCAAACAAGCAAATACATTTAAAATGCCTTACTGCTAGGGGGCACTGTGTGTCCATTTTTAAACCAGTCTTTCTGACAGTTCGCAAAGCATTTATTTTTTAAAAAAAGAGTTATGAAGTCGTTGAAAATGTTAACCCTTTCCCATGAAATAATATATAGATATATAAACGATGGAATTTTCGAATGCAAAGATACAAGTTACATGCTTCTGTTCTGGTAATGCGTCAGCTTATAGTGTCATTTCCTGACGAATATTTGTTTCTGCTTAAATCTTCCGTTATCGATTAGCCATATGCACGTGCAGTGGGGACTGCTTTCGGTCCTTAATTATTTCCATGACTTATGAACTGTCTGACATGAAAAGCATTCAGAAATGGATCAAGACATGCAAGTTAGTCAAAATTCCCCATTGTGATTCTGGAATTCCAAAATGTAATTTCGATCTGAATTATCTTTCCATTGTCAAGATTTAAGCAAGTAAAATAAAGAAAGAGATCTTTTCATACAATTCGGAGCAATCAGTATCAGTCTTTGCTGCAAGTATTTCACGTTGAAGTAAAACGCTATAAAAAGTTCATTTTTGGAAGGTCACGTTAATAAAAGGTGCAGATGTAAATCTGCCTATCTTGATATGACCTCAGCGTGAGTGGCGATGTGTTTTCAAACAGACTTAAGCTGGGGGACATTTTGCAAGCTTTATTCTTTGTCTCCTTCAACTCTGATTTACAGGTTGCCTAGCAACAGTGACAGTAACAGCTGGGACAGCCTTGATCTTGTTGTTTAAACCATTAAAAATAGGTGATGGAAGGTGGAAGCATTGGAAAGAATAAGGCAGCTTGGGAGCAGGTGTCTGGGCTGGTACAAGGCGAGTCTTACGACGTCACAAATCCAATATAAAACACTTTGCTGCAAATCATGTCAAATTCACAGGAAAAGATTCTCAAAACAGATTCTGTGAAATGCATTTAGTATGCTTGAGTGCGATAATTGTCTACAGTCTTGTAGAGGTTAATACTGCACTTTTCCCAGTAGGCAGACTTTTCTTTAAGGGTTGAATAAAAGGGGTAATTTTGTATAAAACTAATTTTGGTGAAATAAAAAAAAAATGCTATTTTTCTTTGGGTCGACAACAGCATGTTTTTTGTATGTGAGCGGTTTATATACATACTTAGTGTTTTCTATATGATGTACTTATGTGACTTGGAACGGAGTTAGAAAATTGCTTGGATTCTTGGCTGAACCATGTTACAAAGTACACGATGGTCTGTCTGGGATATGAAAAATAGATGAATAACCTGATGTTTGCCCTAGATATTATTTTGGGCAAAGGAGAAAAGTGTAGTTAGGCATAAACAATGTCTTTTTGGGGAGAAAAAAAATACTTTTTATTGTCTTTATATGTTTCATCTAACATAACCTGACACACCTGACCCGTTATAACAGAAATTTGAAATATGAAACCCATTTAACTAATGAAATCAATGTGACCCAACACCGATTGCGATCTGTCACTTTAAACCATAACGTGAGACGGCTGAGATGGAAACGGAGTATCCGGCTTACGGAGACGCGTGAAAAGCGACACGGCGGCCCTTCGCCGCGTCTTTCCGGGCGCTTTTGTGATGCCTTTCGGTTCTGTGATGGTACTGTATTCTATGCGTTATGACCTGTTGATATTACGTCAATGGTTCCTTGGGTTTCCCTCTCTCCTGTGTTTTTTTCATATCCGCAGAATTACTCTTCATTGCTGATAATAGAGCGTTTTAGTTCACGACTCGTTTTCACAGCACTCACTCACATAATGAAAAATACAGGTATTTTCTAATACTCTGTTTTATAATACCTGTTTTTATTTAAACAAATAATACTGCTAAATAAATATGTTTTACTAACAGAATGCGCTACTTTTCCTCTTTCACTTAAAGCCCTTTATCATCTTTACTTGATTTAATACTTTTGGGTGGAAAAGTACTTTGTACCGTAATATTATAAAATATCTCATACTGGAATTTAATGCATTCAGTATTATTACAAACAAATTACAAATTTATTGAAAACAAAAATGTGCAACGCACATGCAAAATAGCATGATATATAAAACTAACACATCATTACTTGCCACTACATTGCTATTGGTGATACAGAATCACAGAAGAGAGAATGTGGGTAGGCAAATAAACAAACAAAAACAAACTAACTAACAAACACGCAAACAAACAATAAGTGGAACTGGAGCACATAGATTGGGCCATGGCTACTGTTTCCAGAACGAAAAAGGGTCACTTCTAGGTAAATAGACAGAGGTTAATGAGGATGACAACCTCATTCCAACTGGAAAGTCAATATCTGGCAATGCCTGAATGAATACCTTAAGAAGGACCCTAGTATACCTTATAAGGCAGACACTGAAAAGGACACCAGCTGGGCAAGTCATAGCAATCAGCATTGCTGTCAAAATCTAGCTAACTGTACAGGCACTGCCAAGTCACAGAAAACGAATAAAACAACACACTGAAGTGGACAAATTTGGCGTATTATGTTCGCTAAAGAGATCTTCAGTTCCTGACCCTGCTAGGTCAGTAATAAACCCAGATGGGTTTATTACACATTCGTTGTTTCTAAATGTGTTGAATATCAGCAGCAGAAAAATGCTATTTGGTATCAGTTTTGGTTATTTTTTAAAGAAAGAAACAAATTCCCTTGGCTGAGGTGAGACACTGTTCTGCCCTATTTAACCCTGTACTGGCAAAGGGTTAGAAGGACATCGTGAGGCAGCTCAGTACTTCTCAATTTTACGTTTTCGCCAGAAAACACAGAATCATGGAGCAGATTGCAAACTTACAGATGTTTCCATATTAAACAAATGTTTTACTCATTTCCAAGTTTATGATTTTATCCAACGGAACTCAGGAAGCCCACAATTTCTCCTTGTGTCGAAGCCAGAATATTTTTAAGTAATTTATGTGAAGCTGCTTGCTAGCTGTTTATTCACAAACTTTGTTAGATTTGAAGACTGGACTGTATTTCCTTCGTAATGTTGATCTATCCAAACTTCTGAGATGTTTATTCAGTACAGGATCAGGTTAGTGGGTGTGTCAAGGGGTTAGTGGGTGTGTCGAAAGGTCAGTGGGCGTGTCATTGGGTTAGTAGGCGTGTCAAAGGGTTTGCGGCAGTGTTGAAAATTTTGTGGCTGTGTCGAAAGGTGGGTCTTTTGACAAGTAAAGAGTGTGGCAAAGTGGGTCATTTTTTCTGCTTTCTGGAAGTAAGGCAGTAAGTGTAAACAGTCACAGGAAATGTCTTCCACCATATTAACAAGTATGAAACAGGTATTTAATTACACATGTCTGTTAATCATAGTTATTGCTTGACCTTTATGCATAGTAAATATCTGGTCTCATTCTGAAATAATGTGAATTGCCAGCATTTTCGGCCAATAGTAATGACCTTTCAACATGCCCATAACTCCGTCTTGCAGAGACTCATGTCTACAACTGTTCCCCAGCTATTAAGTGGTTGACTGCATATATATATACTGTATATATATATATACTTTCTTATTTAGACTATGACCAACATTTTCTGTAACAAAACAGTAAGAACAGTACAGACACATAACTGCTATGTAATAACTCCAGTGTGATTTTCTTCTGTGCTCGAATGCTACTGCTACCTTGTTTTTGCATGCACACACACAACCTCCAGTGAGCTGGCAAAAGCTACTGCTCCACAGGCACAGTGGGGTGTATATAAACTCTGTGTAATGTACCAGATTCCTGAGTTGTGAAAACTAAACACTAGCAACCAAGCAAAAGTTGGTATATTACTATTTTTAACAACACAAATTTACTCCAGTGTTCCCTGGATGGTATATAGTGGATATAATGTTGAGTATTATTCTTCCTAAGCTCCAATGAAGCTCTCACCTATGATGCACTATACATACCTTCATAATACATTATACTGGTGAGTATAAGAATTAAGGATCCTTCATACTGCATTATGAAGGTATCTGTATAGCATTACAGATGAATGCTTCATAAGGCATTCATAATGCATAATAAACATGGCTATAATGTTTTGTGGCTATTTATTAATATTTAATTATAATAATATTAAAATATACAATTTATAATACATAATTGTATATAATATAATATTAAATAAATGCTTTATACAGTTGACCTTTTCACATTGAACGAGTCGGGGGCACACGCCCCCACAATGGGGAAAAACCATGTTAAATTTTTTGATCTTCTTGGTCTCTTCGCTGAGCGAAGCAAACATGTGAGCAGAGCAAAGCGCAAGATATGAGGAGCGTGAGATACAAAGATCACTGCGAGATCACTATGAGATCATGAGATATCTCATGAAAGGTTCCAGTGAAAACGCTTGGTGTCCTCCAAACCAACACTGCATGTATATTTTATGCAATTGAATTGTGAGTTACTTACATTTTTGTGTGTTGCCTGCGACTTTCGCAAAACTTCCAAAGATAATTAAATAATACAATTCTCTTTTAAGTTCTTATGCCACCCCCACGATATATCGAAACCACGATGGGGAAAGTCACGATGCAGACGGGTCGACTGTAATGTGCTATGAAGGTGTTTATGGATTTTTATAGACATGGCATTCATGCAAAGTCTTACCAATGCCCCCACAATAAATATTGGCAAGTTCTCCACAAAAAATTTCGCTGACCATCTACTGGACTGCTAACAATAAAATTACAAGCTTATTAGAATATTCAGGAAATCATGTTGCATCCCACAGTTTGAGAATCACTGACCTGTACAATGTTCCTGGGAAGCTGACAAACATGCTTTCAGATTTCAGATTGCCATGTTCACAAGATGGTATCTGCAAGCCTCCCTTAATGTCCTCTGCTGCCACCTATCGCTGCTGTTTCTGTCCTCTGCTGCCCCCTATTGGTGCCTTTCCTGTCCTCTGCTGCCACCTATCGCTGCTGTTTCTGTCCTCTGCTGCCCCCTATTGGTGCCTTTCCTGTCCTCTGCTGCCACCTATCGCTGCTGTTTCTGTCCTCTGCTGCCCCCTATTGCTGCCTTTTCTGTCCTCTGCTGCCACCTATCGCTGCTGTTTCCGTCCTCTGCTGCCACCTATCGCTGCTGTTTCAATTTTTGTTTGTTCTAGGTGTAGATTTTCATTCATATATTTTTTTTTTGTGAAGCGGTAGTAAGATCCATCAAAGATCAAACAGAGTTAGTAGAGTGATAAAATCTACTACAGTTGTCCTGTCCACAAGGTCAAGCATCTTATCTAAGTCTCTCTCCTTAGTCCCTAAGTGCCATTGCCTCAAGTTTAGTGTGATATGTCTCAAAATTTGCCAGATCTTCACTGACACAATGTGAAGTTTGAAAATGATCTGTCAAATACTTTTGGAGTTATCATCTTAATGGGATCAAGCATCTGGCTATGACTATGCAGAGCTGCTTCAGTTTTGGGGCAATCTGTTTAAAAGTTTAATCATTTTCAGTTCATCACCCATATAATGCCTTTGCAAAGTTTTAAAGAGCTGTGTCAAATACTATTTGAGTTAACATCTTAACAAGAAAATGTCTGCAGCAGGGGTGACCTGCTCCCAAACAGATATGCATTAATCTTCCAAGGAATACAGTTAAATCAGTCAGTATACACACACCAACTGTTCTGTACTCTGTACATGAAACAAAGCAAAAGTATTGAAACATTCAAAAGATTTATTGTCATTTGTGCAAGTAAAAATAAAATGAAAAGCTTGTTTGCATATCTCCCTGATACTTAAAAAACATATAATCAAGAAGAACAATGGCAGTAATAGTAACAGTATAGTAAACAATAACATGCAATATCTATAATATACATACAATATACAATAACATACAAGGTGCTGAGGTTTCAAGTAGCAGTGGTTAATAAATTACAGTGGTGAGAGAGATTATACTGCAAGTTGTCAGTATGCATTTAACATTCTTATTACTGTCGAGATGAAGCTGTTCCTTAGTCTTGAAGTACAGGTCCTGATGGGAAAAAGAATGATTGGACACAGAAAATATGAAGTTGAGGGCAGGGAATCTAACTGCCATGGAGCAGTACAATTAGTATTAAATAAAAATATTATGCCATTTACCACTTGTACCTGCATTTCCCTGTGGTCCTAAAGATAAATAGACAGACAGATTGACCGACAGATAGATAGACAGATAGTTAGATAGATAGACAGACAGATAGACAAATAGATAGATAAACAAACAAACAAATATTTTGAAGAGTTTGTCAACAAGTGTATATTATTATACTCTTGTAGATAAATATCCATTGTGGGATTGGCTTCTTTGGGTTTCAGACGTATGCTTGTAGACGTATGCTTCACACAGTTCATGTATCAACTGCAGGGCTCACGAGATAAAACAGAATGCCGAAATATGACACTTCCCCAGTAGTTTTCATTTCATATTCTTGTTATGATGTAATTTACATGACAATAAGTTCAAATATGTTCAGCTTTAGCTCCTTTCCTACAAGTAGGGCAAAAGTCATTATCAAAGGACCTCAAGGGCACCAAGGTGTTTTGGACAAAATGATGGAGTTTCTTTGCCCGATTTCCTTGCATGCTGGCTGTTGTTCTCTTCCTGGGTCCAAGTCACAGTCACTGAAGGCGACTGTCTTTATTGCGCAGATACAGGAACGGCTCCACCTAGATCTCTGTCGTGAGGTTTTCATGTTGTATGGCTCAGTTTATAGGCGGAGGGCAGAATCTGGGGTGTGGATGAATTATTCCATTAGAAAAGTTATTAAATTTCATTTTGTCTGCTGTTTGGAATGGAGAGAACTATTAAAATCTCTTGAAAAATCTCCTCCATTCCTCTTTTCTCAGTCATTTACTCATTCAAATCTATAATATCCGCGTTGCAGTACGAACTTTTTTTTTAAGGAAGATTGATGTTTTTATATAGGATTGTCACGGTAAACCCTTCAATCGCAAACGCTCCCCAGTCCACAAAGTATTGTACTTCCCTCACACTGATGTTGATGGACTGAGCCACCAGGGTGAAATAAATAAATAAGCAAATAACTGGACCAATAACTGCACAGACGCTCTCTCAGCAGGGACATAAAATTGTGGAGAAATGATGCAATGGTCATCATTTGCTCATTCAATAATGTGCCGCAGATCAAAGCCGAACTGTAGTATGAAACTTCCATCATAAAGCAGAGATGGTTACAATAAAATATACATGAAACAAGTTTGGAAATATCACAATGTGTGCAGAAACAATTATTGACATTAGCCTAAACAATAGCCTTTATGAACACAGTAGCTCTGTATTAATAGTACCAATAGTGCTATATTAGTAGTGCTATACATTCTATAGCACAATGCTATATTATAATGTGTACAGAAATTACAGTATATAGCGATAGACATTACCAAGATAAGCATAGTATTGCCTTGGATGAAATCCACGTAAAAAAATTAAGTTACCAGCGTTGCTTGTTTAACTGCCTTTCATTGCTGATGGATTCCTGGGTGACAAAAAAAAAAAAAATGAAAGTCGCCTCTCAGTTTTGTTACCTTTGGCAATTTAACAGAGTTCTGAAATAGTAACAGTGGATTTGGCAGGAAGTCAGACCTCGTTTCTGAGGAGGCAGCAGTGAGGTTTGGTGAGCCAGCGCTGCAAGGCCTCCAAACGTGGCTGTGCTCATTAGATCTATCCCACCATCCACGTATGTCCGTGCTGCGCGTGTCAGAACGTGTGTCCGTGTATCTGTCTGGGCCCCGTCGTGTACACAGATTATTCAGCCTGAACGGGAGCGCTGCTAATACACAGACAGCACACTGGTACCGAACACATACCATCATAACTTCTCACTTATCATCACTACACAGACACAATATTTTTTACAGAGTTTAATGCTTTGCTCGTCTTTATATTTCTGTAATCGAATGCAACTTCAACGCATTTTAACGAAAAAAAAAATCACTAACGCACAAAAGTGTTTATCAATAAAATACATTGTAACGGTGGGTTCCTTTTAAGAGCTACATGCAAAGACCCGTCTGTTGTATGTATCATGTGTCATATAAAGAGTATGAGTTACTTTGCACCTAAGGAACAAAACACACCAAAGCAAATCCATTCTACATGCAAAGTACCCAGCAAAATAAAAGAGATTTTCATTAATTCTATCAGTGTGCCGTGACTGAAGCTGTGTAGCCAATCCTTAGTATAAGAACGTGGAAGGAGTAATATGTACTGTGATGTTTCAAGGTGGACGCTGGCTTTTGGCTAACTGCATGCCATACATCCGCAACAGTTGCAGTAGGGGGGTCATAGAGAAGCCTGCCTGGGTCAGTGCATCTCACTGGTGGGGGGTGATCTTAGACCCCCCGCCAGGCGGTGGCAAAGCCGTCCCTGGGGGCACCCATCCCTTGTGTCTCACGGCTGGGCCACACAGCGCTGGACTCAGCATTGTTGCTGCCAAGTGTGCATTCTTATGCAGATGGGAGCCCCTGGCATTCCCGGCGATTCTGAAAGGAGCCCTGAGCCGCAGCCTCTCCGTTCGGTGTGGCAGCAAGGCCACTTCATTAAGCCGTTCAAGCAAATTAACTGTAATCTTTGATCAGACTCTGGTCCTCCAGTGTAGGGATCAGCACTCCCGTTCCATTATAAACACCAAGGAAGGTAAATCCCGTTCCATCATAAACGCCAAGGAAGGTAAATCCCGTTCCATTATAAGCACCAAGGATCCCGTTCCATTATAAACGCCAAGGAAGGTAAATCCCGTTCCATTAGAAGCACCAAGGATCCCGTTCCATTATAAACGCCAAGGAAGGTAAATCCCGTTCCATTAGAAGCACCAAGGATCCCGTTCCATTATAAACGCCAAGGAAGGTAAATCCTGTTCCATTATAAACACCAAGGAAGGTAAAACACAGACATTCAAAGAGCCCAAGTCATGGCCGGGAAAAGATATACTGCATCCAGTGGCGTAGCTTTGGTTTTAACATCAGTAGGGACCAAGTCAGCGCCGAATCCCCCCCCACCGAACACACACGGTACAGTAGCAGTTTGGACATGTCTGTACCATCCAAACCCAAATCTATGTCCTTGCCTCCATCACCTATTCTAAATGATGGGATTTTACAAAACACTTCCAAAAAAATGTAGAGCAATACCTTCAGTTTGTAAAACCTCAGAATTTCCTGTCAAGCTATTTAAGAATTCTAACTTGTATGTTTCTGGACTTGTTCTTTAGAAGACAATCATAAAATCAATAGCATCTTCACAGGAGACATTTGTAAACCTCATTCACAAACCACAGGGTCCCATTTTCACTGAAACTGCCGGTCATGGGAATCTCCTCCAAATATGAATGCAGGAAGACATTCATGCACCAAGTTAAACACCTAATTGCTCTTATCCAGTTCATTTAGAAGTGTCACCCACCAACATCTTACAGAAGGCTCATTTGAAGCTGAAAAAAGTTTCTTCCATTTTCCAAAGTGACTCACTGATATATTTGAATCTCTTTTATGCTGTTTATTTTTCCAGTAGCAATTTTAAGAAAAATAATTAAGATAGCACTTTGCTGAGTTAAAATGAGATACATTATTACTTTAGGGAAATACGTCCGTAAGCAGTAATGCTTTCCTATGGGGAAAAAAATGAGAGTTTTTATCATCTTTTTATAATACGCTGTTGTTCTACAGTTTAAAAGATATAAATGTTTAAGAACCAAACTAAGATGCCTCAAAGTTAATTGGAATACACCAGCTTAACTTCGTTTAGTCCTTGTTTTCTGAGCATATTTCTTTTCCGCATGTAATTGCTTGTTCCTGTTGAAAGTATATTTCCACTTTATATTTACGTTTCCACTTTTCTGGACCTGCACCACATTTTACCTAAAAAATTGCCCCCCCTCGATTGTGCCCACCCTGCCCACAACACATTTTGCTGCATTTTCAGTCGAGTTCCTATATTTCCTGTTATGTATAGGATTACAAATGTTCTCATTATAAATTTGTATTAATTAGATGTCTTGCAGGATTCAGGTCATGTGATAGCATTCATTAATTTAGCACTGGCAATACATTTTAATTGCTTTAACCAAGCAAAAAAGTTACACGTATTACTGATATTCAAAGAGATTCCATCAGTTCATTCCATCAGATGTGAAAAAAATTACTAATGTATTTGTACTCTTTCTACCTTTAATTAATTGGTCCAGAGCTAAAAAATTAGTTATCACTGATTAACTGACTGTCAAGGTCAGCTCCTGTTGTCCCAGTCTGTATCCTTTGGCCCGTTGTCCCAGTCTGTGTCCTTTGCCCCGTTGTCCCAGTCTGTGTCCTTTGGCCCGTTGTCCCAGTCTGTGTCCTTTGCCCCATTGTCCCAGTCTGTGTCCTTTGCCCCGTTGTCCCAGTCTGTGTCCTTTGCCCTGTTGTCCCAGTCTGTAGTGATTCCTCTGCTCCCCGTTGGCTGCGTGACTCAATGAGCAGAGCGTTAACCCCTCTGTTGTGTGTTTGAATCCCACCTCCTCTGTTTTTGTATGTTGTTTCCTGTGCCTTGTGATTTGCATTTGGTTTTGGTTTCGTTCTGTTTTCCCCGTGCTTGTGTTTCTACCTGTCTCTTATTTCCCCAGTGTTAGATTTGTTTTCCATATTTCTTGGTTAGTTCTTAGCTTTAGTTCATTGAGTTAATTGTTCCACCTGTTGCCTGTTCCTGTTCCTGCCCTTGTGTGTTTTCCTGATTGCTTGTTGTCCTGCACCCTCCTCTATTGGATAGGTCTTTGTCTCACTCCTGCTGTCTCGTTACCCAGTTCAGTTTTAGTATTTAAGTCCTTGCCTGAGTTCTGTTCATTAGTTGTTTGTTGATTGTGATTGTTGTATGTTGGATATTGCTTGATGTTAAATGTTTACCTGCCCCGTTTTGTAATCAGTCTTTGTTCATCCCCATTTACTTTTGACCCCTTGTGGTCCTTTGTTTTTGTTAGTGTTTTCTTGTGTTTTTTTAGTTCAGTTAATAAACGCTTATGTTGTCCTGTGGGGCCACCAGTGGGCCGTCCACCATTTCTGCTTGCATCATGCCTCTGACTAACGCCAAATTCGTCCGAGTTCATGACACTGACAAGAAATACTGAACACTGGATTAGTGATTTAAAATTTTTTGCTAATAATTGCTAATGATTTGGTTAAATGTACTGGAAAATTTAGTATCCATGTATTATGTTCAGTTTTATGTGATATTAATAAACACTATCTATCTATCTATCTATCTACAGTATCACATTTCAGTGAGTAATTTTATACTCTAATTATATTCACACAGAACTCCTAGAATGCTACATACTACCCGCTACATGTACTGCAACATTATATGCAATCACAGAACACAATTGCCCTACCTGCTGTTTTCATTAAGTCTTCAGGGTGATGTTGATTTATATGCTCCAAGCAACTAGAGGAGATGGGACCAACCAATCAGATGTCTTGGTCCTGTCTCTCCTAGTTGCTCAGACCCACCTCCTCTACGATCTGATTGGTTTTTTTTCTGAACTAATCATTTTTTGTTCTGCCCTCAGGTGTGGCCTTGAAATGGATGGTGCAAAAAGAGAGATCCGAAGCATGAATCCAAAGATACACCCTGTTGCCTTAAGAATAAATAAGAAGGGAGATTCCTTGACTGATGAAATATCACTTGTGTCACATTCAAGATCTGGAATATCCTAAACACTTCTACCCATGAGTGATCTTCAAGCAACCTAAGAGAAGTTCTGCCAGCCATAGGAAAACAAGATAAAGGATTACCAAAAAGACTTACCACAGGAATACTTTTCTGTTAACAGTAAATTTTACATCCATCCATTGCAGGGGAGTCTGGAGTCTATCCCAAGTAATATTGGGCACGAGGCCAGGGTGCACCCTGGATAGGAGGTCAGTCCATCGCAGGGCACATACACACATGCACTCACACATATCATACACTATGTGCAATTTCAGAGAAGCCAATTGGCCTAACAAAATGAAGAGAAAGACTGAAGAGGCAAGACTCAAACAGCAAAGCCTATAGGTGTGACACAACTGTGCTTTTTTATCCAGTCATGTGGTTTGTAATGTTGTGATGAATCTAACGTGGGTAATGTGAGTGTGAGGCTCAGCAGGCCTAAGCCTCTGTGCCCATAATCAAAAGGTCACTGGATTGAGCTTAGCCTGGGCCCTCAAGCAAGGCCCCTAACCTCTAGCTCCCTGGGGGCCCCGCGGTGGCTGCCCTTTGCTGTAACCCCCCAAGCTTGATCTCACCTATATGGAGAGTGATATGGGCCAAAAAGAGAATTTCTCCATGGGGATTAATAAAGTACCTCTATACTAAAAGTTTACTTAAAATCTTTGCTAACTTTCTGCTGTATAAATTATAAAAATGGCAACAAATTTAAGCTGATCACAAAATTAAGGATTTCTTAATGATTTGTGCCATATCCAAGATTTAATATGCCATAGTTAAATCCCTTGTTATTTCCTGTGTGAGCATTATGATTTGGAAGTACTTGAAGGGATTTTAAGTGTTTGTCACTTGTGCTCGAATTAATGTGACAAATTGATTGACTCAAGCAACGCCATCCAGATGGCAGTTTTCATCTGAGTGATGCTTGAAGCGTTCACCATTAAAGATGGATTCTGAATGATATTTCCCTCCAGTATATTATTACATACAGGGATGTAGAATTCTTCAAGAGCAGGGAACAATTCACCAAGTGATGTCATGTCGGTTATGACCAATACATCTTTGATGATAGACTCCTTTAGTCTCTTGGCTGCTGTACATTAGCAATCAATTTGTGGGAAAGGGGATGGTGCTCAAATTCTACTGAGCCTCAGTAAATTTGATTTGTGAATGAGCTTCACAGCAGCAACACCCGTTTAAAAAAATCATTTGATGATCTTCTCTCAGAAGAAAGCACCTGCCACATGCTTGTCTGTTGTTAAGCAGCATTTTTGGACCTTTTTGTTTGCATTAGTGGAATGTGGTCTTAATGATAATAATAGCTGCCATAATTTCTGTTTATAGTTACTGTATTTACTTTATCACCCATTGGGGATGTAATAGTGCACCTAGTAAAGGGAAAGAACAACATCAAAGGAAAGATTTACTGCATATGCTATAGGAGCCGTACAAGTTGGCCTCATATAATGTTTTCATAGTACTACAGATGTTCTAATCAGTGATATAATGGCAAAACGGGACAAGTACACTAGTCACTGCAACAATATTACAATTGAACTATAAATTGTTATGAAATAAATTTAAATAGACAAAAGACTAATTAAACAAGGGCCAGCATGGTGGTGCAGTGGTTAGTGCTGTTGCCTCACACCTCTGGGACCTGGGTTCAAGTCTCCCCCTGGGTTACATGTGTGTGGAGTTTGCATGTTCTCTCCATGTCATCGTGGGCTGGCCCCCTCATCCAGGGTTGTTCCTTGCCTCATGCCCATTGCTTCTGAGATAGACTCTGGACCCCCTGTAGGATAAGCAGGTTGGAAAATGGATGGATGGACCTAATTAAACCTGAGAAATGTTCTGTTATTGCTGTATATCTCTAGGGTCGTGAAAAATAAGCCAGATAAAATTGAGTAAATTGGAGTAGCAAAAGAGTGTTTGAAAGAAATAGCCTTTGAAAACCTATTATGCTTCTGGAGGATCAGATCAAGTGCCATCTCTGTATTCTCTTCATATAGAGGCTATCTATAGTTTTGTTATGTGTTATCTATGCTGCCCCATATTGACACACGTTAATGGGCTTTCAGTATGACTGAATGGACTCCTACAGTCTAATAGAAATCTGCAGCTTTACAAGGCAAGTAGCACTTCAGTGAAGTTGAACAGCACAGACTTTATTTGTGTGCAACGGGCTCCACATTCCTTCAAACCGGCACTGGCACGCAGAATATTCATTCCTTGTAATACCATACTTCCCTTTTGTTACACTGGTAATGTTAGAGCTAAAATGCTTTGATGCAATTCTCCATGTTGTCATCTGGTGTTTTTTTTCTTCTTCTAGATGACCAGCACTGTTGATGCATCATCTCTATTGCTCACAGACCGTAGAATATCAAATTCCACAGAAAGCAATATTAGATATCTATTGTTCGCTAGAAACAAAATACTGCTTAAAAGCAAATGTTTCTCTTTTTTTCCAACAAGAAAGTATTTACACACCTGTGCCCAAGATGGTTTATGATTCAACAAGATCATTACTCCATGTTCCTATTTACTTAAGTAGATCTCATTTTTCCAAACTAACACCAATGGTGTTCTTCTGCTTTTTACATTCCCCTCTCTGTACATTTCAACCTCAAAATACCTATTTAAATACATGATTTGTCAAAGAAGTACCTCAAATGGGCGTTAGGCCTCTTTGTTAGGCTCGCCATGTGGTCTGTTCAGCCTTCAGCAAAGTAACTGCAGAAGCTCATTGAAATAACGATATGTTAATCCCCGAAGTATGAAGCGAGGAGAGAGCTCAGCTTTCCCTTAGAGATCCACTTTACATCCCTCTGACAGAGAGAAAAGACTAAAATATTTATCCACTCACACTGTTGAAGCAGAAGGCAATTATAACGCTGTGGACACAGCGGCCACATCTAAAAGGTCCACTAATGTAACGCATGCAACGCCCCGAGCGAGACAGCTTTACAAGGAATGATGTTGTGCTTTTAGTAATTATGATTAAATGTCTGATTACTTCAGCGGGTTTGCAAGTACATTAACTCTAGAGGTCGGACCCGTTTGAAGTTAATCTTTAATGCTGTAACAGATACTGATCTTACCTTAACCCCAAGTCTGGGTTTTTAACGTGCGGACCAATTTCACATTTCATTGTCGAAACCTCAATCCAGAGTCATAAATTTTGCTACAAAAATGATGGAATACCACTCTTTTAATATCGGAGCCTGCTGAGGACATAGACAAAGACTTACAAGGGGTATTTACGAAAAATATATATGAGTGTAAATGGAGGATAATAATGCTAGGGCCAATCAAAAGCAGCATCCGTGTTTAGCTGAAAGCACCACGGGATCAGTCAGATGCAGTCTATGTCGCTTTTATTTGTCTGTTATCTTCTAAACTGATCAGCCTGCTGTGTGTGATGTATGATTGTTAGACTTTAATTTACAAGCGTTTATGGCTCCATTTACAACTAATGAATGTTTTTCTAACGCCGCCACCAGTTCCCATGGAAAATGAGCGTGCTGTTAAAGGCACTGAAATGCAAGCTTATTCATTACACTCTGTTTGACACTGTTCCAAAGAGATGAAAAAAATTGCATTTGGTTTTCTTAAACATAACAAAAACAGGTAATACAGCATCAGAGCCAAGAACCTGAAAGATAGCATAGGCAATAATAGCTTAGAATTAATAAGGAATGTTTTATGTTCTTATTTAGAACACACAATACATAACAAATGCTCGTTGTACTGTTATATAAGTCCTTACCTGAGCGTGCTGTATTAATAAAGGAACTTATTGAATTGCATATAATTTTATGAAATATGCATGTTCCGAACCCTTATTCTAGGGGCCTAGAGACTATCCCAGAATGCTTAGGGCACAAGGAAGGAGTGCATCCTACACAAGATGCTGGTATATCACACTATTACACGACTCATACATATGCACACTATTAAAAAAAAAAAAAAAACAGAATTAAGAGATTAGCCAATTGGCATAACTGTGCATCCTTTAGGCTGCAGGAGGAAACCAGAGTACCTGGAGAAAACCCATGTGACATGGCAAAACATGCACCCCCCACACCCCCCAACCCTGGAGGTGTGAGGCGAGAATGCTATGCACTGAGTCACTGTGCCTGATTCAGAATTCATTCTCTATATACCAATTAAACAGTAAAGATCACAAGAACATTTTATGAGTGTGAAAGTGATGGTAGTCATGGGCAGTTTGGAATCAGACCTGAGTTTTTTTTTTGGGGAGGGTGGGGGGATTCACTTTGCTGGGACATGCAATAAATAAATGGTTTTTGTTAAACAAGGGGGGGGGGGATTCCCTTTTGGGGGCATATAATAAATGTTCCTTCAGTCGGCTGGGAAAAAAAAAAAAATTAGGAAAACTGCACAAAGCCAAATGCCTGCTAGAGAAAATGGAGCTCAGGTCTAGAGTTACTGCCAGAAGAACAAAAGCAGATCAGACACAACAAAGCAGAAGCAGGAAGAAGAAACGCAGGGAACACAAACAGTTACAATCCCCCGGTTCACCCTGTTAACATGCACAGCAGATCCCCTCCCTTGTTTCTCACACGTGTAATATGACTATCCACTTGCATTTCGCATTAATGTGATCCTGCACTCTTATAGCTAAAGACATGCAGTGGCTTTATCAATACTCCCGGTTTCTAAATATGCCGAATATACGTAAAGATTTATAGATGCTGTGCCCTGGAGTCCATCAGAGTGAAATTTCTCGAGAGTTACAATTTCACTGACTGTTAGGTTAGTAAAAAAAGGAGTGAGAGTCTAACGGAGTGGGAGTCTATCCAATTGATTGGAAACTACTGAGAAACACTCAGTTGGGAAAATGTATAATGGAACATTATGATTGTAGTTTACGGATAATTTAAGTCATAGTCTATGGAATTAGAAACTTCAGCACATCAACAGGGCAACGCACAGAGATGTAAACAATGATTACTCTATAGGGACTGGTATTTATATGAACACATTCTTTTCCCTGGAATTGAAAACTTCCATTAGAATGTTCCATGTGGATGATATTTTTAGATGTAACAGATTGAGTGACACTATTCAGCAAAGACTCATCTAAGAACTTTGACAATGAAGAGGATACATTTCGGTGAAGGAATGATTACAGCAGCATGACTGGTGAGAATGTAGCAAAAATGATAACATTCTTGTCTTGTCAGATGGATACAACGGAGGATGACACAGCATACATGTCTTGGATTGTCATTGTCCAGGTGGGGGATACACAGTGTAGGTGGTTGAAGTGGCTCCCCATTGCTTCTGTGAAGCGCTTGGGGTGTCTTGAAAAGCGCTACATAAATGCGACTTTTATTCATTCATTCATTCATTCATATTCATACATATTTAGTGGAAACCATGACCCACACCCTCAGGTAGTGCAGAGAAAGCAAGTTTATATTTTCAAGGAAGACCTGACAAGAGAAAAGAGAAGATCTGAATGCTCAAAATGATTCTTTCTTGGGAGAAAATAACCTTGAGATTCTTCAGTTTTGAAGGCAGTATCCAGAAGAAGCATAAAAGTGAGCATTTTCCTCACCTATTGCTGGGTCTGGGTTTAAGCCCCCGAGCTTCCCTTCCCGGCCAGTTCTCTCCATCCTAATCCTTCCAGGTCAATAAAGGTATCAGTCAATCAAAGCATCCATATATTTCTGATCATCAGTGATTCAATTGTGTGAGTTGTGGATTTAAAAAGAAAAGCTGCAGTTTTCTGCTTGACTTGCATTGTAGATGCTGCCCGAAAGCTTCTATGCTGCATAAACTCGTCAGGGCATTTAGAGCATATTCTAGAGAAAGACATTCAACTTAACAATTTTAAGCCTTTTAAGTCACTTGTCAACACTCTGCAAGCACACGGACTGAAGACAATTTTATCAGGATCCACAGAGAAAACGAAATGAAAGACTTAGCAGTCATATATCTTTGAATAACTGGTTAAGGAAATAGAGCAATAATGACTCCAGTTTTATTGATGACACTGACACCCTCTCAGCTTGGACGGGTTGTTACAAGAATGACAACCTGCAACCAATTCAGGCTTTATTTCACATACTGATTTTAATCCAATGGCAACAATATTTTTCACACTGACTGCAGAAAATTATTATTATGGACAGCCTGGGATTTTCAGTAGAGTTGTGCTTCTGCTTTTGTTGAAATCCTTGTTCTTATTGTCTCAAGTTTTTAGACAACATGATTGATGTTGTTAGTTTGGGGCTGTCTAATATTAGATATCTGTATGTTGCATTTAGTGATATTTCAAGTTAAAGATAATAGGTGTGCTGTTCCCCTGTAGCAGCTGTATTTTTATATTTGCAGATTATAACTAAGATTGTGCATAATCCTTTATCAACCAATGGGCTGTGAAAATACTTTAACATTAGAACGAAGGCAGCCACTGATCTTTTTGCTTCAGCTGAAGGCAAAATGCCAAAGGTTGTGAGATTAAAAAAAAGATCTTTTTACCTGAATGAAAATGAGAGACGAGTAATTCAGCAGGACTGTTTCAGATGTAGATCTTATCTTCAAACAAATTTAGAAACTGAACAATTAAACTGCTTGAGTTGCTACACGTCCTTAAGATTATTGGGAATATCAAAAATCATTTCAAGGTGCCTTTTTCACTATGGGTCGACTGATCGTGAAATTCAAATTGCTCTGCTCAGTCTTTAAATGACCACTCATTACCTAAATGGTATTTCTCGACTGTTTTAAATAGAAGGTCATTACTATGACAGTTTATATGGCTTTGATGGTCATATGTCAAACGGGTGTACCATCTCTTTCAAAAATTCAGAATATCAGCAAAAAATACAGCGTAATAGATGCTTTTCTGACTGGTTATTAAAATTAAGATTGTAGAAATTTAGCAAGTGATATTTATCCTATTGGGTCTATTAAACCCATTGTCGTGCAATGTGCAAGCACGGACCAGGAAAGCATGAACAGGAGTCGAGGGATTGGGAGAATAATACGGAAAACACACCACGTTACATAAAACAATGTCAGTGACCGGACTGGGGAAAACATACCTAATGCAGACTTAAATACATAGGACTAATGACAGTAACAAGAAACAGCTGGTAAACACGGGTAATCCACACAGGGTAAATTAGGGGGTGTGGCACACGGGAGGAGCGGAAGATTGGATCACGACACCTATTTTGAATCTGCAGAATATTCATACTTAGATATAAATTCTGCTTTTACTGCAGCAGGTCACAGTATGTTCAAGTAACTTTATCATATTTTGTATAAAGTTGACTCTGCGAAGTTTATTCTGTATGAAGAAAAGTAAAAGAAAAAAGTGACGTCCCTCAGGGCTCTATCCTGGGGCCTTTATTATTTCAACTGTATATCCTGCTACTTGGGGATGTTGTCCAT
This sequence comes from Hyperopisus bebe, assembly GCA_026777045.1. NCBI lineage: Eukaryota > Metazoa > Chordata > Actinopteri > Osteoglossiformes > Mormyridae > Hyperopisus > Hyperopisus bebe. The sequence goes on along the minus strand of JAODJW010000039.1, from coordinate 6,079,412 downwards.
TGACTTGGGTTTTCGTTTCTAAGTTAGAATGCTGATGATGTTCAGCTTTATTTTATGGAGATCTGACGGCAGTTCCTCAGTAAAGATGCTGAGAAACGTTCGCCTTATGTTAAAACTTCCACCATCCACCTGTCTTCCATAAGCACTTATCCAGTATGGCAGGGGTCACCAACTCCAGTCCTGGAGAGCTACTATCCAGTATGTTTTCTATCCTACCTGGCTTCTAATGAGCCACACCTGCTCCTGGTATTTACCTGAGAACTAGTGTGGCTCATCAGAAGCCAGGTAGGATAGAAAACCTACTGGATAGTAGCTCTCCAGGACTGGAGTTGGAGACCCCTGCAGTACTGGGTTGTGGTATCCCTGAAGCCTATCCCAGGAGGAGTGGGTTACAGTGTAGGTGACACACTGGACACTATGCTGTCCTTGGCAAGACACCACATGTCACCAGTTCACCTACCTGCATGTTATTACACTTCAGGGCAAACTTGAGTACTGAGAGGAAAACTATACAAACGTGGGCGGAGCATCCAAACTTCACACAGAAAGGCAGAGGAAGAATTTTAAGCCCCCAGCCCTGGCACTGTGCTAAACATTAAGCCACCAGGTGTTAAAATGTATGTTTCAAAGCTTGCATTGTCCTTATCTAGTGAAAAATAAACTAATACATTATCCAATGGTTTGACAGAGAATAATATTCTATTTGATAAGGCTGGAAATTTAAGCATAACCACTGACTCTGAGATGAGCCTTAAGAAAAGAGTGAAAAGTATATCCTTTAGTTTCCTTTATCTCTGAAACTTATGAATAAGATCAGTTATTTTTACACAATGCAGAAACGGCTGCCCACGCTCTAATTTTATCAGGATTGAACTAATTCAATTTGCTATACCCTGGTATTCCTCATCAGTATTTTTCTTTCATGTTATTAATATTTACTTATGAAAACTCAGTGCTTTTGTTTTTGTATTTAATCATTTTCATAGCAGTTTCAACAGTATCATGCAAAACACCTCTAGGAACCTGTAAAATACTATAAATACTCACATCTTTTTGCTAAAACAGTAAGACAAAAATGAGCAGCTGTGAGAATGGTGATTCACTGCTTTGATGTTCTTTACTTGAAAGTTGTGGCTGAAGGAGGAGGATAGAAAGGAGTGATATTAGTCATTTGAGATTTGAAGTACCAAGTACAGGAAGCTCACTTTCGTCACCGCTAATCACAACCAAAGCTTGTGGACAGAACATGATTGACTACAGACATATGATTATTAACAATTTCAAACAAAACTTCACTAATCAATTCATAGATTATACTGAATATGTATAGTGGATTTGTTAGTGAATCACCAATTGGTGGGATTTCCAGAAAGACAATGCATGAAAGAATCTGTGCAAAATACTGTGCAAGAAAGGATCAGTATTTCCAAAAACAAATCGAAATGGGATCATAACAGATTTCCATAAAATGTCTCGAGTCTTTAAAATGAGCCCTGTGATCTCTCTCACACACAAGCCCTTAAACCATGTGACAGGCATGCTCATTACACACCTTTAAACAATGAGTTGTCAGTTAGAACCAAATTGAGGGGAAATTAATGCAAACACCTGTGTTTCACCAATCAATGTGAGCTTGTGCTTGAAACAGGATGCACGACCCCGAAAAGATAACTCTGTCATGTCTCCAAAGTGGTTGCAAGAATTTCTCGACTACTGGTATAAATAGAGAAAATGTTCATTGTGTATGGCACGCTTGGGTCTGAATGACAGAGAACCTCAGTTACGATCCATTCTGATCTTGAAGTGCCTACAAATTGAAGTTTATTTCTTTCTTGGGAATCCACACTCTCAGCAATAGAAGACATACAAGAAGAGGGTATAATGAAACAGAGTGAAAATAGTAACACGTTATCTATTCAGCTATTTACACCTGGCCTTCTCGGTCCCCGCCCCCTGTAAACACTGTTGCATGCACGGTTGCACGTCACTTCTATGGCTGATGGCGCCAAAGTGGGATACAAATATGAAAGGTAGGGTACATTAAACGCAAAATGTACCCTTGTTCTAGCAGTACTTAGCTAGCCGGAGGCACACAGTAGTCTTGCTAACTAGCATTAGCACTAGCTACAGGGCTTGTACTTCATTTCTGACATTGGCGGAGAATTCCCCTTTTATGTATAACACATGGAGGAGCAATTTTAGATTTTTTTTTTTTTTTGGGGGGGGGGGGGGCAAACAGCAGTGATTCAATAGCATTAGCCATGGAATTTCTAGTGGAATAGCTTTGTTGGCTACAGACAACTCGGTGCATCTTCCATAATAAAATCTGCCAACATGCCATCACTTGACCCAGATCTTCAAGTTCTCAGAGCTATACAAATTAGCCTGTCCAAGCCTTTTGAAAAAAAAAAAAAAGAGAGAAATGAGGAGGGGAAAACATTTCCCTATACATTAATTAACACCCAAAACTCTGCAGTCAAGCTCTTACATAGCCAAAAGACCTTGTTAATAAGCAATACTTCCAGGTCAGGTCATTGGGCGCAGAGGGCATCAATAATGAACGATCATGTTAACTCGGCTCCCCCCACAGGCCAGGAGGAGACATAACACAATAACTACTGATTATATAAAATTGACTTCTGTTATGTCTTTTTGACCAAAACAGATGCCTACATCCGAATGCCTGAGTCTGTATCCTAGTGTGGGCTTTTACACACATCCTGAATGCTGTTACTTGTGCTGAAGCTGAAATGGCAGCTTTTCTGATTCTATTCTAACATATTTTTAGAGTACTCGCTGCTACCATATCCAAATTGTGTCATGTGGCTCTGCTCTCCATTCTGCCCAGCGTAAGTTTGATATGAATCATACTAAATAATATTTTTATTTTGTTTTTACAGTTTACAGATTCATCAATGTATGAGTAATGAGAAATCTTGGTTTCTTTCAGTGCCATTTCTCATGTGGAATTTTCACCCAAAATTAAATCCTCTGCACAGTATTTTTATTTGTTTTGACTTGTGGTTGAAAATTCTGTTTTTGATATAATTGATTATCCAATGGAAAAATAAACAAACGAATCTTGTAGCTGGCCACACGGTAATACGGTAATGTGTGAAGACGGCTTTAATAGTGTGTGTGAATAAGATATGGTTGAAGTGTCACCAAAAATCTGAGAATGTCAGCATCTAGCCACAGTTTGTTGCTCTGATACACAGAGACCTACACACACACACACACACACACACACACATATACAGTTGCAACACATCTTAAAAGCTATTAAAGTCATGCTCTGAGCTTTTGTGCTAACCCCTGAAAAAAATTAATGAGATGTAAACACACTGAAATGTTTTATTTACACATGGACGCGCTGGGAAAAGTAGTTAAGGGGGCTTTATGTGAGTCTTATTAGGGAGTCTGCTCACATCCACGCTCCCGCTCACGTCTCAGATTATTCAGGGCTGCAGTGAGGATCTGCACTTAGCTTTGCCGTTGCACGGGGGCTCATGGTGAATGCCGGTAACATTGTTGCATCACGTTGCAGGGTTTTGGGTTTGAGTCTCACCCTCTGCTCTGTGTGTGGGGTATTTGCGTTCCCCCTGTGCTGCATGAACTTCCCCTTGGTACTTCAGATTAACCCCCTCAGTTCATACAAATACAAACGGGTGAATTAAGGGTTCTAAGTTACCCTGTGATGTTCTGGTATCCTGTGTGTGGAGTTCCACCACTTGTGCCCTTTGCATTCTGGGTACAGGCTTCAGGTTCCATGTGACCATGTAGTGTGTAAGTGGCTATGAATGGATGACATGGCTACATGATCTGTATTTGCTTGGAAGCTACTGCCATGTACCATTGGTGATATTTTCCCTAGTATATTACACTTTGAAATCCATCCATCTATTTTCTGTAACTGCTTGTCCTATTCAGGGTCATGGGGGTCCAGAGCCCATCCTGGAGGCTACAAACACAAGGCAGGAAACAACCCAGGATGGGGCAGTAATTTATCACAAAGTGCACTCACACACCATTCACACACACACCTATGGGCAATTTGGTAACTCCAAATCAGAGTGTGGAGGAAAGCGAGGTACCCAGAGGAAACCCCATGACGACACGTGACGGGCAGGCAAACTGCACACGCATGGAGCCATGGCAGAGACTCAAACACGGGTGCCTTAGGTTTGAGATGACAGTGCTAAGCACCATGCCGCCATGCCGCCCCCCACTTTGTAATATAAATCATTCATAAAAACGTTTCCACCCATTCACATACATATTGGCATTAGAGAAAATTTCGCAAAACAATCGACGTTTTTCTCTCCCTCAATGTAAAAATTTGTTTAATTATTTTTGTGTTTGGATGACATATTTCAAAGAGTGAAGGATAGAATGATTACTCGTATATAATAATTATGATGCATTCATATTCATTCGCTATTCCCTTGGGTGACCTATGTATCTGTCAGCTTAATATTTTTACCTGTATCTTCCATATCTATATCCACATCTACAAGGTACCAAAGAATCACCTCTGTCGGCTGCAGAATCTCTTGGTTACAATTTCAGTTCTTTACCCATCTGGCTGCCAAGTGCCGGAGCTGGAAAGGGTTAATTTAAGTTAATTTGTAGGGATTACAAATCAGGCCAATAGGGCTCATTATTCATAGTCTGCTAGTATTCACACTAATGGGAGAGTGAGATTTAAAAGGATAAAAATAAGTCTGAAAGATAGTGACCTAGAAACCAATGTTTCTGCATATATTAGATTGCTAAAACAAATAAATAAATGACTGCTTTGTTTATTTAAACATTTAAACATAAACTGTATGTGTCTCTATATATAAATATATCTACCAAAATAACATAGTCCACATATATGAAATGGCTTTGCACTGTTTTTAACACTCTGTTATTTTTTCAGCTTGGGTCCGTCATTCTTCAGGAAAATCGCACGTACCTGGCACTTCCGCCTTCCGCGGCAATGTGAAGAAAAATAAGAAAAATGCCATCACTCGCCAACCTCAGAAGTCAGACCGTACAAAATGCAAGTGGCACATAACCAAGGCACAAAGAACTGGCAGCGTAAGATACTGCCAATTAATTAAGCATTTAGTTGAATCTAATGCTGAACCAGTAGTATTTCCTGGCTGATTAATTGGTACTAAAATAGAGTCTTAGTGGTTGATCTGAGTTGAATTCCCCTTCGTCATTTCTGCCGCCAGATGAATACAGTCCAGGTTAAAAAAACTAAATGTCACCTAGATTATCAGTCAAAGGAGATGTGAAGCTCAGGCAGCTAAAAACCAAGCCTGTTCTGCTCCTCTGTTTCCAGATCCCCAGCAGAAAATTCATTGTGTTTTATTGTTCTTCCAGATGGAAGACTTCCCTCATTAACTCCAAGCAAAATCATTTTTTTTGCTAATTCTTCTCAGAGCATTGACAGCATCTGTCAACACATAAGAGATGTGTTACAGCAACACTTCTTGTAAAGGCTATACTGGTACCCAGCTAATCATGAATATAACTGGAAAATTCACCAGTTAACTCATATCTGAAAGACAATGTAATAATCAATCAATCAAGCAATCATTAATCAATTAATAGATTAATCAACCAATCAATTAATTAAGTAATTAATTGATTAAAATAAAATTAATTAAAATAAAATAAAAATCAGGGCTGTTAAAGACCATATGCAATGTATATTCTTAAGGAAAATAGCACGTTTATTCTATGAGAAATAAAGTGCAAAATCTCTAATAGCCATTGCGCAAAAGATAGGTTTCATTGAAATATGCACCTTCCCATAATCCCATGCATTGCATTTTTTAGCACTTGTGCTTGTTGAGGGTGTCTGGCTGCCCTACAATATCCTGGCATGTGGCCCAGGATGCCCCCCTGCCACGTGCCCTACACTTCCTGTGGCTGGTCTCAGACCCACTGTCATCCTCTACTGGATAAATGGTGTGGAAGATGGATGTATGAACGGGTGGATCTACTTGTAGATACTTTGGCGGCAAAAGGTCACTTTCTGATGTATATTTTTTGTTGTAAAAAAAAAAAAGTTGGATTTGCATTTCTTATAGTTTGCTGTTCTAGTGTCACATCTAATGCAAAACAAAGCTTGGTCTGAATCTCATCTTACTCCTGGTTGAATTTGTCCATCTGCCACCCTGTGCATCCACCCTTAATTTTGTAAGCGGCCGTTACATGCGTAAGGAGACACAGCTGACGTATCGTAAGAGGGGAAGATGGAACAGGACAAGCGTCGTATGGGACAGTGTAAGCTCCCTGATTGATGACCCACCGCTGAAGTAACTGTTCATGTGCAGAGCTTGATGGCGTATTTCAGGAGAGGAGACCGTAGAATCTGTAACAATCCAGTTTCCACTACTCAAAAGCAAAAAAAAAAAAAAACCCTGAAATGGTTATACATGGCAAAGAGGACACTTAGAAAAAGACGAAGCCAGGCAAAATATTACAAAAGCACTTTAAGATATACAGATATACTGTAAATGCATTAACATAAACAATTAAACACTGCTTTAAAAAATACATATATAAGCTGCTGTCAGATCATCTTGACACTTACATGCAGAGTGCAGTCTTATATCACTGTGTCTTCATGCCCAAGCAGTGATTTTTGCACATTAATTACATGCAGTGCCACTTGTTTCTGAATATGTAATGTAGTTTTTACTGCAAAATCCTTTTTTAATCAAAACCAGGAGGAAACGGTGCATGTAATAAAACAAAAATAGGTAAAGACTTGGTGTGCAAAAATAGGTGACCCGTAATCCACATTAATTCTCTTAAGTATATTTAAATTATAATAAATAACTGGGTGCCTAGGTAAACAATCTATAAGCTAATCACTGGGATGAATTTGAGACCACCCTCTCGTATATAATGTAGCCTGTCTTACCTATGAAATGTAGTTTTATAGACCACAATATACAGACTCCTTTAGGCAGACTGCTGTAAATGTTTCATTGTACAGACAGTTTTATAATGCTATTGTAGATCCTTTTGTGATTCATCAGACCGCTGTAAGACAGTTTATAAATGGGGACATGCGCGACCCCAGTGGCTAGATGCGTACATTCATCAAAATGATCCCACAGAGAAACAAGAGAAGTCACATGGGATGCCCATAGGATCCATATGACAGCACCCAAGGATTTGCAGATGTCCATATTTATGTCTCATTTGTATAGCTGGCCCACCTGTAGCTAAATGATGTATAAATCAAGCAATTCTATTTTTTTCACCCCAGTAACCAAAGCCATAGTCTTGCTGTCACTGTCACATCCTATTCCAATCCAATACTTGTTTTTTTGGTTCCTTTGACCCTAATTCCCATACCAAACCCTGATTGGCTGATTTTTAATTTAAATTTTTTTTATTATTATTTCTTTGCAACCCAAACGGTTCATTCTTTTTTACCCTTCCTTTTAGTTTAGATTGAAGAATCAAAATTTCATTGTCATATTAAAAAAAACGCAATGAAATTCACACGCTATTACTGATATTTATCTGTTATTATTCACTATATCTACTTTTTCCCGTCCTGCCCCTACCTGTAACACCCCGGAAGAAACTGCCCGCTGCTGATTCATTTCATTTCACTCGTGTGGTTCTATTTGCTGTCTTGACCAAAGGGATACTCACAGTTGCATTTGGTGAAAATGTAACGCTGCCAAGAGCCAGAATAACTCTGTACCAGCTGTCACGCGTCATGGTGGAGGTGTCAAGTTGTTGGGCTGCTTTTCTCCTGTGGGCCTAAACAACTTTTAATGACCAAGGAAGCTACAAACTCAGAATAATACCAGAATATTCTGACAAAGAATACTTGCCCCGCCATCTCTGAGCTTAAATTATCTAAAAAAGTTATTTGAACACGGATAAAAAATAATTCAAACATTTTTTTAGACTTATTATTTTCCCTTTCCTTTCGGATGCCACACCAAAAGTACATCCTCCCCCTAAAAACTGCATTCAAATATTACTAAACTTTCCCCTTTACCACCAACCTTCTAGAACACCTACATCCACGTTTCTTATGTTCGTCTTCTTCACAATGTGACTTTCTTGTGCATTTGAATTAAAAGTTCTGATATTGTACCTTTGACTAAAAAGCTTTGACTGATTTACTGGAATACGCCATACACTGATTTACTGGAATGTATGCTGTAGATTTGACTGTGGGTCACACGGTGGGTACGCTCATGGATCTGGCATTGTAGCACTGAGAAATTTAGCTCCTGAACGCACACACTGGGACCATATAAAAGACGGAAATACTAAAATGAGGGGCCATTACACAAGTCAGAAACATGAAACACATAAACCATACCGAGGCAAGTTATAATGAATACAACAGAAACATGTAGTTCATATCCTTGGTCAGAATTACGACACGGGGACCTCAGTGTCACACGTGGCACGATCTTATAAAGCTCATTCATCATTATATCTAATATCAAGGTCTCAGCATATCGGTTTTATCGTAAAAGATTGTCTGTCAGGCAGACCCAAATCAAATCAAAGCGACCCAGCCATGTGTAATTAATATATGATTAGACAGATGCAGAGGACAGGCTGTTTCCCAATGGAGAGAGGA
>JAODJW010000039.1:6051745-6068777 GCA_026777045.1 Hyperopisus bebe | reverse complement strand
CGCACTCATAAACTGAACCACGACTGATTGCAGCAGATAGAAGCGCATTGATTGTATACTTCAATCAGAACACACACACACACACACACACGCACAAACACACACACACACAAACCATTAATTAGACATCAGAAACGAAGATGACTGTGGCTTGCAGGCTGGTCCTCTGTCCTCTGTGCTTTGCAGCTGCTGGAGAGGCAGCGGGAGGTTAATACAAGGACTCATCAGAGTGCCTGATGCCAGTCTCTCCGTTATTAGCGGGCAGGTTGGCAGCGAGTCAGACGGCCTCACAGCGAGATGAGCTTCTGCCCATATCCATTGTAGTGTTATTACTGATAATGGATGCCCTGTTGGCCCATGGGAGTCCCTGACTATGCCTGCTATTAAAACATTTACATCAATAAATAAACCACAAATTAAAAATGTATTTATCCTACAGCAATAAATATTTAGTTATTTGCTGTATTACTACAGTAAATAAAGCAGTTCCTGTGGTTAATATTCACCCTACAAATAAACATTTCGGAATGGCACTTTGAAAGGGTTCTTCTTTGAAGCGGAGGTTGGGTGACCTACTTTGTTTCTTGAATTCACACTTTACTATAGTATGTTCAGTTTCCAGCAAACTATCTCCAGTTACCCTGGCTTGCAGACACAGCAGCCACTCTGGGATAAATAGCTTTTTAGAGAGTGTGAAAATCCACTTCCCTGGAATGAGGTATCTTCAGGCTTTGAGATAGACCTGCCAGTTCTTCATGCTGTGCCACATTATCCACTTTGCATGTTAGGTAGGTATCTTTGCCTCTCGATCAAGTACAGAACTGTATTAAACTCAACAATGAGTTTCCATTGGTTCTTATGAGTCAGTAGGGGATTTAACAATTAACCAACTGCTAATGCTCAAACTGATTGGCATTTGACAAAGGAAGACTTCAGTTACTCATGTAAACCATTTACTTTCTAATTAGAACTTACCCATATAATTGGGGCAGACACAATTCGACCTCAGGGTCATTGCTACTGTGACACTTTCCCGTGAAAAGCTAAGCATATTTTTTTGTATCATAGGAACAAAATGCAGCCCATTAGACCATTTTATTGCAATGTATTAGCATTCAACAGTAAAATATACATTAATCATGGCAAAATAATTTGAATTGTCTTTTTTTTCAGGTATTCATCTTGTGGCGCTTGTTAAGACAAATGACATTCAAACATCTTATCAGACGTTTAGTAGAACATTTGCATGCTGGTTAATGTCAGTATGTTGAAATGGCTGGCTGAATTAGTATTTGCAAATAATATTAATTTAAATTCCTGAAAACAAAAAGATTGAAATACGCCAGAGGTTTCGAGAAGAGTGTGATGTAGGTGAACATAAATGAACAGAAACCTGGACCATAAACTGCTATCTTCAGGACACAGTAAGTGCTGGAAGTGTGATTCCATATCATCTACACAAATGTGACATTCATGGCAAGTGCAACGAAAAAAAGTCATAAAAAGACCCTGATTTCCTGAAATATATCTCGGTCACAACTAGAAGCAAATATTTTGCCCATATTCAGAAAAATGGAAACATATCCACATGCTAATTTTGATAGAACACTCATGGCAGCTTATGGAACGGTCTTGGTTCTGGAACTGTCTTTGTAGGTGTGTGCGTCCAGGAGGTCTTAGTCACAGGAACTGAAGCCTAACAGAAATCTAATTATGGCCAAACCAACAAACATAAGAATGAATGAAATAATGAATGGATTTCACTGTGGTGGGGATGTCCTTTCCAGGAGAATTGTCATCTAGGCAATGCCAAAGACTACCAAACTAAAAGAACTATAATGCTTATTTCTTGAGTTAAGTTTTTTATTGGCAAGCATGACAATGCCTTATCTGATGCTTCTACAAACCACAGTAAAATGTTCTTTTTGGAGTGGCATATTATCTAGCATGGAATCCTTTTCTTATTACTTGTACCTTATGGTACACTTTAATTGGGAGAATGTATGATTATGGAAAGCAATGCACTGCAGGTTATGGGTCTGTTTACTGCAGTAGGATTTCAATTAATCATTAATATTTTCCTTGTCTGCCACTGGAGAACAATATGGCTTGATGGATGTGTACCAGTATAATATGTCTACAGAAGAAAGCTCTGATGTGATTATATGATTTGCGCAAACCCCATCATGTCTTATAAATGAATAAAAGGCACTTTCACATTGACCCTATGTAAATAATACATTTGCAAGAAAAGATAATCAGTTTAGATGTATTTTTTATGAACTAAGGAAATACCCGTATTCAGTGGGCAAGACTCTTTTCTGCAGTATCTCAATTTGTACCCCAGGAAAATGCAGTGACATGCAGATCTGGTCAGTATTGTATTTTAACGTTTCAGTAGAATACCTGTCCTTTCAGATGATTTGCTTTGATGTCTTTACAAGACTAGGGACAAGCAGCCACAGTGGTAATGTATTTTCAGGCTATTGTATTCAACATGTTTGAACAGGACAAGGCAAAATGGGTTTCCAACATGTCTAATTTTCGCACAAGAGCTGTCATATACACCCGTGCTTCCCAAACCAGGAGGCTTTCCCCCTTGAGAGGGAGTCTCAGGAATTCTCCATGAGGCAACAAAAAACATATTTCTACTCATTGTACGTATGATAGCTGAATAGAAAACTGCGAAATGTGAAAATGATATTCCGCTGGAACATTCCAGGCCATCCTACTCGGAAGAAAAAAAAATGCGACATTCCAAAAATATGTGCATACGCATTCACACATATAAGGGATGAGAGTGGGAACAAGACTGGGATATTAAATGAAAGGAAAAGCCTTTCAGACCTAATGTAATGTGCTTATGAGTGCTGTTTTAATCATAGTCTATATTAACATTTTTCTGCACATGCTGATTATTGTTATTGTTGGCCGAAAGAGGCACAGTACAACACTTTTCATTTTATTGCCTATGTTTAGTTACTCTCTTGCAGTGCCTATGAATATTTATCATCTGTATAAGATGTTCTCCAGTTGACCCATGAATATTAATTAATCATTTTAGATGGTCTTCAGCTGACCTACTATTATTTATTGCTTGGCATTTTATGTGAGAAAATGTTGACTCTACAATATGAATTCTCATTTACAGCTTATTTTTTTTTTTTATTTAAATTCTCACTGATAAGAAGTGAACCAATCTGATGGGTTTTTTTTTTCTCATTTGATATAACAATACACATAGATTCAGCTTATTTTTTAATTGTTCAAGCCTAGTCAAGTGGACTATATTGTCATACCGTCCAAGTTCAGGTATACAGTGGCACAAAAAAGCACTTAAAGTATGAAACAGGGATGCATACTGCAATGTGTATGTAAACAGTCATAAATAATACAGCAACATAAAACGTGAAACAAATGAAAAGTTCATTTGCAAAAATTGAAAAATGCAACTCTTTTAAAACCATGAACCGGCTGTCCTGAGTTATTCTTATCCATTGGTGAATAGGGTTCCGCTAATTAGCAAAGCTAACTTTTCAATTCAATTCTTTTATTGTCAAGTACGAGTACCATGTACAATGAAATGCTTGCTTGCATGTGCTCCTGCAGACAGTGAACATAGATAAGACGGATTCATTAGCGGATTAGCATTTCTGCTTACTTTGAAAACCATCAGCGAACCAATTAGCTTCCACTAAATTTAGTTCCGCTAACAGTAAATCTGCTAACATTTTTCACAGATAAATAAACTTTAACTGTCGAAAATGTTTGTTAATCCGTAAATTGCACATATTTGCTCCTGTCTGTTATGAGAATGTCTGCTATAGTCTATCTGGCATGCTGTTCACTGACTACATATAAACACAAGGTGTGATAGTTCTATAACTTGACATATTTATGGTAGCCTGGGCTAAATGTAAGTGAACGAAGGTGATGTCTATTTGACCTGGGGTACCCTGAACTAAGCAGAGAACTGAGGCCTGTATCACAAAACTGGATTTCTTGGTTAGTTGCAAAATTTGTTGGATTTCAGGTAGTTTAAATGGACTTTATCTTTTTTCATTTACATTTAGCCCAGGATTTAGCCAAGTTTTCTTAAATATGACAAGAAGACAAGAATCCTGCATTAGCCCCTGGTTATTCTCCTTCATTTAAAGGGTTCTGATTGATAGTGGTATAGAAAAATAAAGACATGACACCTTCCTTCCTAGTTCTGGATAAACGGCGCCATGTTTGTAGTCTCCAAGTGGCTTCACTGAGGGAAAAATGTCAGCATAGGCCAGTCGAGGGATAGGACTCGTACATCTCAGAAATGGATTATCATTATATCATTCAAAGAAAATTTATTCCAGAGTCTCTGCACAATCCAACGATCCCCAATTGAGTTAGTCCTAAATATCCCCAAGGTAATCACTGCAGGCTTACGGAACTAAATTATAAAACCGGTTAGAATTTCAGCTGTCTTGGCATGTTTTAGGGGTTTCAGAGACCAGAACCAAACTAAAGCTAAACATAATAAAAGTTAGCAGTTACTGTTACGTTCCATTAATTTTTTTGTGGTTTATGTGTCTTGCATTATCAGTTTAAACTTTAGAGTTACCAGTCAAGCGGTTATCAAAGCTAACTTTTTGGTTAGCTGTACCCACCACTGTTCTTATCACATAACACATTCTGAACCCTAAATATGTTTTGTCACAATCGCTGTTATTGTCCATTGTCAAGGCATTGCAAGTTCACATTTTACAGCAGAAAACAACAAATGCTAATGCTGTTTTTGAACACAACTCGATAAATTCATTCAGTGAATCAGCGAGCAGTATTCAGGTCAGGTGACGTAATTTGGCTACAACTCTGTTCAGCTGGAGATGTACAATCTGAAGGGGGATTTCTGCACAACTTAAAGTCATGAATAAAGATCAACAATTTTGACGAAACAGAACCGCGTGATGTTATCTCCATTAGGGAGTATAAAGAAGAGGAAAGCTGAAATGTATTCATGTAACGTTAATGGAATACTGTAAAGTTGTTCATGTTTTTCCAGGGGCCTGTGTCAGAAAGCAGGATTCTTGCTTAGCCAGATAACTTATCAGATTTAAGGTAATCTGAGCTAAATGTAAATGAACAACAACCTGATGGTTTTCTAGTCTGGGTCGGATTTTCCAAGGTCTGATCTTATCAATGTCAAGAACTTGGGAATATCTATCACGGGGGCAGGGCATGGTGCAGGCAGGTAAGAAAGTGACGATGCACTTGCGGCTCACAGGAACACGGGGGTTTAACAGAAACTGAAAGCACTGGGAACACTAACAAAACGGACCAGAAGGGGTCAAAAAGCAAATAGGGAAAAACAAAGACTACTTTAACTACAAAAAGTTAAGGAACAAGATTCAAGAACAAGGCGACAAGGGCAAGACAGGCAAGGAACAAAGTACAAATATAAAACAACACAGGGTAACATTCTGAAATACAATGACCCACATAAATACACAAACTGAACCAGGTTAACGATGCAGGACGAAGGGTACATGACAATGAGAAATCAGATAAAACACATGGAGACTGGCGCAAGAAAACAGGTAAAACTAATAATTAAATCAAGGAACTGTAAGATCAACATGGAAGCTAAGAAACTGACAGAGAAACGAGGAAACAGAATCTAACACTGGGAAAATAATGAAGGCAGGTAAAATAAATTCAAGGTGGAAGTGGGGTTTGAACACATAACAGGGGTTTATCAATAGCCAAATGCTATGCAGCCTGCTGGGGAGCAGAGGGAACACATGGAAAACTCTGACAATGGGGAGGACAGCATGGCCAGCGACACCTACTGGCCAAATGGGGAGGAGACATGAAAGACTTAGACAGACGGGTGCTGACACTGACAAACAATGTTTAACGTTGCCCATTAATGGACAGTTTTTGTTGAAATTTTCAGAACTATACCTACTTAATTTACGTTAAAGACTATTAGATTGTTAATATAAATGGTAAATAGATGGCATTTATATAGCGCTTTTCTACTCCTATGAGTACTCAAAGCGCTTTACAATACATGCCACATATTCACCCATCCACACTCACATTCATACACCGGTGGCAAAGGCTGGCATGCAAGGCGCCAACCTGCACACCGGGAACAATTTGGGGTTCAGTGTCTTGCTCAAGGACACTTTCATGGGGTCAGGAAGAACCAGGGCTCGAACCTGCAACCCTCTGGTTGCTGAACGATAGCATCACCATCTTCCCCATTATTGATATAAGAAACATATATCTAAACATATCCATTAAGGGAATGGGAGATTACACTCTGATTGGTTTCACATATTTTACACCCCAAACAAACCCATGACTACCTACTGTACGAGACTAGGTACAACCCTTTTGAAACATGCGCTTGATGCTTCGGCCAGTTTTCTGCCATTAACCTAGCAAAAGTGGATTTGGCAACGTCCTAAATGAACTCCATGCAATGCGTAACTAATTTTTAATAAAATGATTTACTTTTTTTTTCTAACATATTTATCCTGGTGAATGACTGGTTGTCATTCACCAAGATAAATCATACATTCATCAATACTTATTTTTAAGTATCTGTTATATTATGATCTGAAACCTTTGCCTCTTGGTAACAATATTCCTCTTATGATGTCCAAGAGAAGACATAAAATGGTATAAAAGAGTATTATCTTAAGTATTAAGAGTATTAGGCAAATGGGTCCTGAAATCATCTTGCATTCTTTTGTCCTCTTTCACATGTTTATGGAAGCAAGACAAACAATTATAATTCTAGTGGTGGTCAGCTTTAGTTTCCTTCATACCCCCTGGGCAGGCTACGAAAAGGCCATTTCAGGATGAAGTGAGTCCACCAGTGGACGTCCTAAAAATAAATCTGCCCTCAGACTGCATTTTCATTTCCCTAGTGCCTGTGCACTATTGTAAATTATCACTTTTAACTAGCCGCGCTTAACCACTGCACCAAGGAAATATCATTAACATTTGCGATCATTGATTTTTTTTTTTTTAAGAAGAGAATGCTGTGTGAAATATAACGAAAAAAGCAGCAGCCATGTGGTCATCATAAGTGAGAAAGAGCATCGATAGGATGGATGGACACAACAAGACAACAGAATCATTAGGGACAGTAGGCATGCATATGATAAATAATGTGGTGACAGATCTCCGTATTGCCATTAGGTGTACAAAATATTCATTAGTTCCATGATTGTTAAAAAATTTATCTTAAAGGTTTCTACTAAGTTTCGTTATTAGTTACATTGCTGTGGCGACCATATGATAGTGTAGAGAACAAAAGCAAAGTATAATCAAACACCTCATTTGGAGGTCAGACAGGCAGTCGTCTAACAACATTTTATCTAACAGATGGTCTCGAGAGCCAAATGAAGTACTCTCCTGTGCCCTCAAGTTGCAAGAAATTATTTAAGCCTTCTGGTTGTGGATTATGTTACATTTTCCATTATTTCATCACTAAGGGGAACAGAAATGAAACAAGCATTTTGTTGGTTAACAAAGTGCCCATTAAATTCAGCCTCAGTATTTTTTTTACTGATCTAGCTGGGTAGAGTGATTTAAAAATGGCCAATTTCAATTATTATTTAAGTATACAATTATTTCAATTACACAAACACTCAGGTCCTTCCTACTTTGGGAAATAAACTGACACATTTTTGTTTTACTCCAGTACTGATTATTCTACAATATAAATGCCATGGACTACAATGGGTACAAATTTATACTTAATTTCAGTGAAAAATTAAGAACAAATATAATGTATTTTGCCATGTGCCATAGTTCACTTGTTTATTTTTCAGAAGCACCATGGACAGCAATTACAGCCTGTTAAATCTTTGGATAAATTTATACACTGGGACAGTGTAATCTTGACCATTCTTCTTAACAGCTTTCCATACGCTCTCAAATTACTTGGCGATCAGTTTTGGATGGCAGTTTCCAAGCTGTTCCACAGATTCTCAAGGATATTCATATTCTTATTTGTAATACCAGTATCGCTTAGGCCTTTAACGCTGGCTTATTGCTTGTATAAGACCCAGAAAGATTCTTGTTTAAAGGAGCGTGCATATAAAAATACAATAGCAACACAAGTAGGATCCATTCGAATCCATAAGGATACCCTTCAGTACCCGTTCTTTACATGATAAGTAAATTATAATGTTTTGTGTTTGTTTAAAAACCTGGAAAATATAAAAAATAGCAAATACATTTATGGTGCAATGGCCACAACAATGAAATGTGGTGGTTTTAATTAGTATTACTATTACATTCTTAAATTAAATCAATGCATTGTTTAGCATTTTATTGTATTCTACTCTGCATAGTAATTAAATATTTCTAAATATGATGAATACTTTTTGATCTCTGTGAGGGTTATCATTAGTGAAGGAGGTTATGAAGTCATTTTAATTTAATGGATTTATTTGATATTGACTCCTGTCTTAATTTCTTGTTTTTTTATGTATTTGCTTAAATGTTATTTCTAAGGTCAAGGACTGAAATACATTGTAATGACAGGCCGGTTGTCAGTCTGGAATAAATTTTCCCTCTTTTTTTCCAGCTAAGTTAACCACATGAGTGTGGGTCCAATTTTAATGTCAGCTTTAATTAATGTTCTCCATAACGGTGAATGCCATATGTCAGGGCAGCTGACTAATCAGTCATCCAAATCCATTAAATGTGTCCGAAAGTTCTTACAGCCAACATGTGCTGTCCAGTGCGAGGGCTATGGAGCTCTGGACCTACGAAATCCCGCAGAGATCAACGGGATGCAACAGCGCTTTAGAAGAATCACTAACCTCCCCCCCCCGACATCGACTGGCCTCCCTGAAGTATTCCTGAATATGCATACCCCTTGAAATCACACCCCTCTTGTACATTTCATAGCCATTACCGAGGTCATTGTTGACATAGCCTAGCGATTGAGGAATGAACGTGAAGAGAAAACTGTTATTTCACCTTTGATATTTATATATCCAGGCATCACAGGTAGGTTAAAAGTGGTCTGTGAACTGTGCTCTCAGCCGGCAACATTAAAAAGCTTGGTTCTGCTGTTAGTCATGTATCACAACCTATGCAATATAGGAAATAACGTGTAACAGCAGAAAAATAATAGAACATAATACCAGTGAATGACGTGAAATGCATAAGGACAGCACAGTGGTTCATTCAGTAGCGCTGTTGTCTCACACCTTTGGGATGGGATTGAGCCCCCTCCCTTTATGAGTGGAGATTGCATGCCCCCCCATCATCTCCTTTAGGAATTCTTATTGCCATCTTCCTTCAGTCCAAACACAGCCAGTTAACTGGGGTCTCTAAATTGCCTATAGTGTATAACTGCATGTGTATGTGCCCCAAGACCGACTGGCGTACCCCTTCCTGAAAGAAGCTCCTGGCCCTCCCACCCACGACCCTGACCAGGATGATCCTTTAGAAGATTGATAGGTCAAACATAAAGCCTGAGAACTGAATTTGAAGTTAAAATTGACTACATAAATCAACAGTGAATGACAGGTTAATTGTTACTTATGAAATGGCATCTCCATCTTAACACTGCAGTTGGTATAAAGATATTGATTTTAATAAAGTTACAGCTGTGTGAGATGATCATCCCAAAGCATGGATAAATATTTGAAAATGAGTAATAAACATCAAGTCTTCAGGCCAGAGCAAATCTGAAAGATAACAATTTAGATTAAACAAATTAAATCTGAATACATTTAGATTTTTTTTGGTTTATACATCATCCTTGGTAATTCTGACATGTTATTACAACATAATACGCCTTTATTGGAGTTTATTTAGCATATGTGAGTTTGAAAGGGGTGGATCCTCGGGCTGGGAAATCGGGTCTTAAAATAAGGGACTCATCCTCTTGATTAGTTTCTGGTGATTGTGGCAATACCGTGCAATACCTGTTACTGACATAGAAGGACGCATCAGCCATACCACCTGCAGTTATGACTTGTCTAGGTGTGGAAGCTGTAACAGAAAGGGAAGAGGAAATGGGGTCCAACAAACACACCACAAGTACAGATAAAGAGAAGGTTATATTTACAACTATATATATATATATATACATGCAGTATGACTCCAAGCAACAGTGTTACACAGGGCAAGACATAAGTACAGTCAAGCAAAAGAGGTCAGTAAATACCAGAGAGCTCCAATACAAAACCAAGCAAACTAAACAAAGGGATAGTCCAGAAATCGTAATCTAACGGGGAAGTACACATCAAACACTGCAAAATCAATCAATAACACAAAGGATTCAAAATGGTGCCAAGTGAGCAAAAAGGCCTGGTTCTTCTGCCTCGTCTTGCTTTATAGGCTGCTGCAACAAAATAAAGGAGAGGCAAAGACTTCTGGGAAATGGTAGGATGGAAGATGTGGACTAGCCTGCCTGGATTGGGTGACCTATTGCACAGAGGAACCAGAGGTTGTAACCCTAGGTAATCCACCTGAAGCTAAGCAGGTTTGTGCCTGGCCAGTACTTGGATGGGAGACCACCCAGGAAGAGGTGTTAGTGTGGCCAGCTGGTTAGCCTATCCTGTGGCCTGTGTGGATCCCAATGCACTGATGGGGACACTGTGCTGTGAAAATGGTGCTGTGCTTCAGATGAGACATGAATCAGATTCTGACTCTCTGCTGTCATAAAACTTCCCTGGACGTCCTTTGAAGGAGTAGGGAGTGGTACCCCAATGTCTTTGCTAAAATTGCCGACTGTGGTGCTATCAGATCTGGCCTCTTACACATCCTGTATATAACTGATAAATTCTCTCCTGCCCATACGCCGCCTTAGCTACTGGTGAGTGTACTGGCGCAGAATGGCTTCCAGTGCATCATCCAGGTGGGTGGTGGATGCAGTGGATCCCCATTGATTCTGTAAAGCTTTTTTGGATGTTTTGAAAAGCGCTAAATAAATGCACCATTCATTCATTCATGGACACGTTAAAAGGGGGTTTCCTATATGTGAATTAACTTATCTGTGTTGATATGTGCTGTACTAAAGCCAATCGTCTGGACTGTGCAAAGGCTGTCCAGAAAGCGAATGAAAATGATAGATTCCAAATATGAGATAAAAACAGCTGTTGAGAGACCATGTAATGACCCCAGTGAATCACCCCCAGTTGAGATCTAGTGGAGTGAGTCAGGGACATGGGGGCAACTGATTGTTAGCTGAGCACCGCATTAAAACATGGCCTGTCAAAAAATAATAAAAAAAAAAATAAAATAAAAAATGTAGCTCACTGGGGAAGTCATTCCCAGGGCACACCATGACTGCTGGAGAAAAACAGATTCAATGTCAGTTCAGGGGTAGACTGTCCGGCCGAACAAAGCAACGCGGTCCTAATCAAAGGCAGGGCGCTCGGCGTTCAGCTGGGATCTCAACGTTTGTTTGTTGGCTGATGTTCCAAGGTAAAATGTCAGGGGAGGATCACTCTTAAGTGTCATAAGAAAACGCTAAGAAACGCAGAAGTGCAGTGGGCGAGCAACAAGCTTCACATTACCTTTAATGCCCTTGTTAACCACGTGACATAATTAATGTTTCTCTCCTTAATGAAATAGGCAATATATAACTAGTGGCTGGTCCCTCTGGAAATATACTGGTGTGACTTTGTTTCCAGTCAGCATTGCTTAAATATGAATAAGTTCTGGAATCCAAAGCATATTTGTCCATTCAGACACCTGCTAACACAATAAATTGATATTTTGCCCTCTGACATTCATATCCCCTGTGTGTATGATTGGACATGGATCTTTCAGCAATGCCTTGTGTAACCTTGGTGCTGAATTCAAGGTATAACTTTCACTCCTGGGATTGGTATAAAACATTTATTTATACAATGGGATCTGAAGACTTCCACAGGTGGAAATATAACAGGTTTAAATAAATTCTGGTGAAAAACCTGCAGATAACCGTGTAAAACAATGGTTCCATTTATACTGTTTGATGTAAAAATATATTTGATGTGTTTTCGGGTCAGATCAACTTAATATGTCCAGTAAATCAGTTTGGTCTAAGTAATTTGGAATATTTTTTAATTCTAAAAGTTATACAATTACAAAGTTTTTTTTTCTTCATGTGCAAATCTATGATAACAGTATAATTACAACGTAACGCAGTACACATGATGGGGATGATACTATTGTGTTAGTACCTATTGTCCTGTGTGGTTTACTTTAGTAGGAAATTCTATGGGTAAAATGTCGGTTGCTCTGAGTGGAGTGTTGTACTTTAAGCTAATGCTAACACTGACCTGGTAATAGAAAAGCAGTTCATCCTCTATTTTGGACCACTGATGCTGTGAACAGAGACCAGATGGCTGAGCATTTCAGCTAGATATGAGACCATATAGGGGCTCAGCTAGACTATTGTTTGTTGTGCCAGCAACAAAAACCCGCATCGCGATGGCATACCACCAGAGGTCATTGCGAGTGGACGTGCCATTGCTGCAGTACCTGAAAGCTCATATTTGCCTATGCTGGAGGCAAAAACTTGTGCCAGATGATATTTGTGTAACGTAAATATTATGACACTGCACGACAAATTATACGGAAATGACATAAAGCACTGAAGTGACCACCACTGCAGAATTCTGCACTTAACACTGTTGGAAATGGCTTGGCTTTCTGCCTTGTCCAGATTGCACATTCTGGCATGACACATCCACAGTGAGACCTATGCGAGCTTCACAGCCGACCCATCAACTGTTGATGTGACCTCTGCACAAACTGAGCCTCCGATGGGAGCAGCTGGAAAAAGAAATCGCCGAAAAGATTAAATAAGCAATTGCCCATTGTCTTGATGGACGTGTTAGCATGAGTGATTTCTCTATACAGCTATAAAAATGTGCCTCTCGACAGAACAGAAGAGTGTGTGGGACATGTCACAATGAATCAGAAGCCTGTTTGTGTTGTTGCACCACATGGTCTCGGTGTGAGCTTTTGAACCCCAGTCAGACATGACTTCTGTCATATACTCTGTATATAGCTTTTCTCCCAAAAATAATTTTCACGCAATATATGAGAGGAAGTGGGATCTACCATATCCGGGAACTGGCAGCAGGTCAAGCTTTGCTCCATGCTTGCTGGACAATTCTGGGAAAATCTATGTATTGGTATAACTGGTTTGACTTTGCAGAAGGCAGCTACTTGTGTAGCAGGCAGGATTAAAATGCTCCTGAAGGCGGCTTCATTCAGGGGACGAAACTTGCAGACGATGCTGTTTTTCCCTCTCACACTGAAGACCATCTGTGGCAGCCTGCAGCTTGTATGTCCCAGCCTAAGAAAATGACTCAAGTGATCTTGCTTCATTTTTTGTACTATATAGAAATATTCTCCTCATACCTGTGTAATAAAAATTAAAAGATTGACCCAAAAATGCACAATTTGTATTGCATATCATTGTAAGCAATTTTTGTTACATTGATATTTATACATTTTTAAGTTATTTTTTCTTAAATGATAATTAAAAAAATGATAATTAGCCAGCAACAAGGGAGCCGATGTCATCTTATAAGAAGATAACAGGCGTATGGGCAGATACAGTATAATGACTTTAAAACTTAGCCGCTCCGAATGTGTAACCTTTAAATAATGGCAATTAAAAGGGTTTTACCCATAGGGAGTACTGGGCTGGTATAGCGTGTTCTTACTTTCGGGATCAAATTATAATTTTAATGTTAACATTTTGACGCACAATCGCATCAGGTCTCCGCATCATGGTAGACTTCATTTTCTTCACGTCGGCAAAGGTTTAGCTGAAACAGTTAAATATGAGGAAAAAGGCTTCTTATTGAAGGGATATAGTAGCGTATCGTAATCCTTGAGCCATATGTTTCGTGCTAAAGGTCGGAAGAATCAAACAGCTTAGCAGAAGGAAGTCGGAGAACTTCTTTGTATCCGAGATTTCACCTTCCCTCCGGTTCCTTCCCAAAGCGACATTTGGACCATTCAGCATGTGGTAACAGGCTGCACTAAACACACCTTCACTCTCAGGGACTGAGCCACTGAAAGCAATTAACGATTAACAAGCTAACCACATTGGGGACAGGTACTGCAAGGCACTGTGCAATTAATCCTATGCAAATAACGAGCATGAGCAAAGCTTTGTTTGTTTTGCATGAAATATGTAATATTAGAAGATACATATGTCAACACCCTTTCGACTTCCTATCTCATCCATATCGCTTCCTTCTCACAAATGGCTTATGGCTGACTTACAGTTATCCAGATTAATAATTCAACAGCATGTGGAATGATGAAAAATGTCATTAAAAACTTTTATCTCTGCTCCACTTAGTTGTACTTGTCTTCTCATGCATCTTGAATTAATGTAAAAGCGTGTTAAGCAGCCGTTACATAATCATGTACTGTGATCTCAATAATGATGCTTTGTCTGACACACGGCTAAAAAGATTTGCCTAGATGGCGTTGGCATTTTTACTGCTTCTGCAGCATTTCTGTAAACGATACCTGTATAAAAGCCATAATTTTGTTTCCTGCAGTGTGACGCCTTTATCACTGACTTTTATAATGCCCTGTAAACTAGAAATCATATAGATTGTTCAGGCACCATTCATACACATACCCGACAAGATTCTCACTGATGCATCCAAGCACTTGATAGTCACAAGGTTTTGGGGAATGGGGGAAATGCAATGTGTGGTGGAGTTAGCTATCACTAGGCTGGATAGTTAATCAATGGAATAGAAAACAAATCGTCAGCACGAGCGAAATGGCAATGTCGCCCTTTCTCCATGAGTCTCTGTGTGCGCTGTGCAAGCCAAGTGTTTCTTCTGACACCCTTCAGCCAAGACATCGTTGAAACGGTTCTCCTGTTGAGCCAAAGGCACCGAGCCAAACTGTCTCCATTAGCAACGGGCATCTCATCATGACAGCAAATACTGCTAACATCAAGAGGGATTTCATTTCCAAATGTGGCTTCTACAGTGATCTACAGAAATGGGAAACTATGCAGAATGCTGTTGACTCTGCAAAAACACACTGAAATAAATCAAGTATATGCACATTTTAGAACGAAAAACAAAACAAACAGAGACATAACAGACAAAACACATTTATTAAACACTGATTCCCATTAATGTTTTACTTAGAATTGTAGTTATTTGAGTCATTATGATTATATTGGGAGCACATGAATGCTTAAAATACATAAAGTTATAACTCAGAATGAATTATACTTTTAATGAGAGTCCATAATTCCTGTCCTTAAATGTGGGAATAGCATTAATATCATTATAGCTTAAATTTGCATGAAATAATGCCTTTTGAAAAGCTACTTTGTCTATTCATTTGTATTCAAGGGCCCTATCTGGAAAAATTACCCAAATAAATCTGAGGGGTATATCATTTCACAGAGGAACTTGCAGGCATGAAAGAAATTCTTAAAAATATCTAGGACATTTCAGCCAGAAGGAGCTTTTCAAAATGAACTTTGAAAGAGAAATGGCAGCTTAACACTCTCCTTAAAGGCTATATATTAACTGTAGATATTAAGAAAATATTGTTTATACCTTGTTTGTGCACTGTCTAATGTGATTCAGTATCCCCTTTACCCTGAGTCACAATGTAAAAAGAAACAAATGTTCTCACTCGCTCTGTCCTGCATTTATTATAGTAATGGGCAAAAGTCACTGTAAAATGAAAGTCAGACTCGAGATTCAGAATGGGAAATGGACACCATGAGGCAAAGTCACTTCATCCATATGTCTATCTAATACTTGCACAGCCATGCATTTAGCAGTGATATACAATTATCGTAATGCATACTTGAACACATTCAAGCATTTCTGGTCAAAAGGCATCAGTCTCTGGAACACAAATGTAATCCCCTTTACTGCAATATCATTATTATAGACACTTATCAGACGACACACAACATGATCACTGAGCTTAAGGTTGAATGAACAGTGAAGGCGACCTTTAAAGTCTGTTTTATGTATTTCTACAGTAAGATAAACTATCACAGTCACTTAAGGCTCTGGTGACTTTGTTATGAGGCACATGAAAAAGGCTCTATTTTGCCAGAACCATATCCTACTCCAGGGAAAACATTACCTAGAAAGCGATATATATGTATGATATATATATATGATATATATATATATATATGTGTGTGTGTGTATATATATATGTGTGTGTGTGTATATATATATATATGTGTGTGTGTGTATATATATATATATATATATAATTTTATTTTTTTGCTCTTAACAAGATGGACAAGTCCTGGGGTTATTCAGAATTAAGGCACAGATCTATACGTTGCACCAGATTACGGCCCAAACAAGATGACAGGGTTGCCCAGAGTTTACTCATGTGTACCCCACAGCACAACCCTAAACCCACATCCAGCACAGATCACACTAGTGAATGACACAGCAAATCATAGCACTATAAGAACAAACCCTGTGGACAAACCTACACCTGGACTACGGGTGCCAGCTGGCGCAGACTGCCTAGTAATCAACCCAGGGGGGTATTCCACGAAGCAGGATTAAGGGAACGTCTTGCTTATTTTGATAAGCCTGTCTTACTTAAGTGAGAGTTCCGTTCCATCAACGTGTCTTAAATGAATCCCCGCTGAATTACCAAGGTAATTTACACCTGCAAACAAGCCTGCTCCGGACCAGGTTAACTGTCTCGCTTAGTTAAGTGTTGTCTCAAAGAATGTCCGATGTGTGGGAACAGATTCCTAAAAGATCATTCCCTCGGACAAAATTCTGCGATCTTACTACTCATGTCATGTAATCTGTTGAATTATGTGTCCTCATCCGACATAATATTTGACATTATCTGACTGAATTATTTTGTTAATCTGTACCGTGTACCAAAATCACATGATTTTGTTTGAGTTAGCGGGAGAGTGAGTCTTGTATATACGTATATAAAAAAATGGCACCCTGTAGTCAGTGCTGTGAGTAAAAGCAAGACGAGAAAGCAGAGAATAAAAACCATCTTTTCTGAAGTAAAGCTC
>JAODJW010000039.1:6021724-6051645 GCA_026777045.1 Hyperopisus bebe | reverse complement strand
ATATATATATGTGTGTGTGTGTGTGTGTGTATATATATATATATATATATATATATATATATATATATGTATAGCGAGAGACAGAGAGAGACAGAGAGAATTTTATTGACAAATTGGCAGTGAAATACATGGTGATTTGCACCACTTTTCAATAACTGCTGATCCAATTAGGACAACAAGGACTCCAAAGATGGACAGGTCACCAGGCAGGGTAAACTGTTGACCCGGTCAATGTAGTGTCAGTATCTATCCCGAACCACTCATTTTGGACCGTGGAAACAAAAGACTGCACTAAATCCTCAGAGAGGAGAGGATGTGTAGGACTGTGGGTTGGGTATTTGTGCCTGTTTCTGGATTGGCTGACCCTGGGTTCTGACCCCAGACTTTGCATCTCTGTGTGTCTCATAGGACAGCAAGAAAGGATAGCTGGGAAAAAAAAGGAAAAGAATTGCTATGAACCTGCAGTCATGCTTGCAGGAATGGCAAATAAGGGTATCTTTTCTTTTATGGGGTCAAACACACAATTCTGGAGGTGGGAAAAGAAAATAAAACACACTGTGCATCAAGAGAATTGCCATACATGTCATAGGAATGAATTGTAGTACATCTCTGTTCATGTCATTGTTAGCACAGAACACTTCTGTACTCTGGCACAACACAAACCAGTCGTAGGCCTTTCCCATCATGCATTTCACGTTTTATAGAATGTTACATTTTTCTGTTGTAGAACAAATGCAAACAAGATGGCAGAAAATGGTGCAATAATCCTTTGATCCATCTTTTAACTGCTTACCACAGTCAGACTTGTAGGTGGAGGCAGAAAATACCCCACGCAGCATGCGTATATAATATATTACAATCCAGTATTGGTGCAGTGTATAATGATCATCCAGCTATTTAAACACCACTTTGAAGGTCTTGACTGGCTCTATCTATTAGCCACACTGTTCTGCTGCCTGTATTGGTCCATTTCTCAACAGCAGCTCTCTGCTATTTGCTGAGGAACTGCTTCTGAGTTGTTGAGCTCTCTTGGAAGCTGTGCCACATTGATTCCAAGATGTGCCTGTCCCATTGCGTTTAAGGATTTATTAGGTGCTGCCAGAGTAATAACTGCAGATGTTAAACTGAGCTACTGTGTGATGTAGCAGTTGTGAATCTAGACTTCAGGTTTATATCCCAGTTGAGTACTTCTCTCCATGTGTGACAGTTGATTAATCAGGTCTGTTTTAATAAAATATCTGGCTAAATGAATGTAAGACTTGCATGCGGATAAGTGCATATGTTAAGCAAATGAAGGTTCTCTAATTAAGATTAACAAGCTATCAAGGAGATCTGAAATGCCAAAAGAGGTGAGTTAGAAAATGGCACCTTCTTGGAAAAGATATTCAGTTTCTTTTTTATCTATTATGCTGCGCATTCATGCATTTAGTAGTGATACATAGGGTATATACTCGTAAAATTATATAATGTTTTATTATTATTATTATTTCAATGCGATTTAATGTGTTGTGTCCTCCCACAAAATAAATTAAGCAAAAAAACAAACATTCATGAACAAGTTATCATGGTAAAACTTGATTAATGGGGCACAATTTCACTTTCTCCATGTGAACTAAACCTACTGTCATATCATTAGGGTTTAATGTGCTTCAAGGATAAAAACACCTATGCTTGCTTTAGTCCTCAAACGATAAGTTAAAAATGAATTCTAATTTAAAAATTTAAATTGGGAATTGATTGTACTACAATATCATGCAGTACAATACAGATTGAAAACTTACTAGATGATAATGGCTCCTGCAAATAATGGCAACGATTATCCTGTTTAATCAAACACTTTACACTGTGTTATAATTGATTCATTTATTCAAATAAGCTGTTAGCCTCTCAACCATGAAATTACAAGACAGGGGAAGAGCCGGTCCTTTGATACATTCAATCAATCTACTTATTTACGGTCCTTCTCTAAGCAAAGTGATTCACATGATTTCGATCGGGTAGTAAAATACAAATCTGGTTTATTTTTGTTGAATTTTCACAAATCACAGTATGTCCATGATACTGACATTCTTATGGTATTTCATAAGAAATGGAAACAAGTCATCATAATGGTAAGTGACTGCAAAGAAGGGAAAAAAAGAAATGAATACGCACAATTATTTACATGGTGTAAAAAAAACTAACAAGGTACATTTCAGGGTGAGTTATTGCAACAATCATGCACAATACTGTAAGCATGAATTTTAATATTCCGTAAAATGATTAAGTTACATGTCTTTCCCCTTTTTATTTTCTCTAAACTGCCTTGCACGCCATGCTTGTTTGGAATGTGTAAATAAAGATAAATATATCCTTATGATGCCATAGAAGGCCAGTTAGTTCCATCTATCTATGCATCTATTCAATCATTCATCTTCCCTGCAGTATCATCCATCGCAAGGTTATGGTGAGCCTGCGGTCTGTTACTGGAAGCACAGAGCAGGGAATGCAAAGGCACGGATTCCTGTCCATCACAGGGTACATGCCCTCATAGTTTCTCAGTTTGCATGCACCAGTTCACCTGAATCTCGTGCCTTTGGGCAGTGGGAAGAGAAAGAGTCAAAGAGAAAACATGCAAACTCTAAACTCGCAGAGCAATGACCCTAAGCCACAGCTGAGGAGTTGTGAGACCGCAGAGTTACCCTCAAAGCTACCTGCTAGCCCTTCATGTTAATATACTGTACACTACATAGACAAAAGTATTGGGACACACCTATTAATCACTGAATTCATTTGTTTCATTCAGACCCACTGCCACAGGTATATAAAATCAAGCACCTAGGCATGTAGTCAGGTTTATAAACATTTGTGAAAGAATGGGTCATTCTGAAGAGCTTAGTGAATTCAAGCCTAGTACTATCATAGGATTCCATCTTTGCAATAAGTCAGTTTGTAAAATTTTGGCCCTGCTAGATATTGCATGGTCAACTTTAAGCAATCATTGCAAAGTGGAAGAACAGAAACTCAGCCACAAAGTAGCAGACCATGTAAAGTAACAGAGCGGGGATCCCTGAATACTGAGTCGCGTTTACTCAATAACTGCAGAGTTACAAACTTCCTCTGGCATTAAGCCCAGCATATAAACTGTGCACCGGGAACTTCATGGAATGGACCAATCAGCTGCATGCAACCCTCACATAACCAAGCGCAATGCCAAGTGTCGGATGGAGTGGTGTAAAGCACGCTGCCATTGGACTCTGGAGCAGTGTAACGCACGCTGCCACTGGACTCTGGAGCAGTGTAAAGCACGTTGCCATTGGACTCTGGAGCACTGGATTCGCGGTCTTCAGAGTAGAGCAGAGTCTGGCAGTGTGATGGACAAGTCTGGGTTTGGCAGATACCAGGAGAACATTACCTGCCCGACTGCGTTGTGCCAACTGTAAAGTTTGGTGGAGGAGGGATAATGGTATGGGTGTGCTTTCAGGGGTTGGGCTAGGCCCCTTAGATCCAGTGAAGGGAACTCTTAATGCTTCACCATACCAAGACAATTCTTTGTTTCCAACATTGTGGGAACAGTTTGGGGAAGGTGGCCCTTTTCTGTTCTAGCATGACAGTACCCCTGTGCAGAAATCAAGGTCCATAAAGACATGGTTGGGTGAGTTTGGTGTGGGAGAACCTGACTGGCCCACACAGAGCCCTGACCTCAACCCCATCAAACACCTTTAGGATGAACTAAAATGAGGATTGCTAGCCAGGCCTTCACCTACAACATCAGTGCCTGACCTCACACGTGCTCTTCTGGATGAATGGGCCAAAATTCCCACAGACACACTCCAAAATCTTGTGAAAAGCCTTCCCAGAAGACTGGCAGCTGTTATATCTGCAAAGGGGGACCAACTCCATATTGATGCCTATGGATATAGAATGGGACGTCATAACAAATCCCGTGGGTGCAATAGCCTCGTATCCCAGGTACTTTTGTCCATATAATGTACTTAGTCATTTCAAATTCAAAATTAACACCTTGTTTTTTGTAGGCAAAAATTGCCACGTGTTTATGTATAAGGAAATTGAAATGGAGGTTGTACATAAAGTGTCTTAATTGTCTGTCTCACTGGGCTCTTTCAGGTTTGTGAGTGACTGGAAACTAGATCATTTACATTCTCAAAAGCCAATGACGCTCTTTTCTGTTCAGTTGATTGTCCACTTCTATGCTCTTCAGCTGTCATATGCAACTACCTACCTGATGTCTTTATTCCTTTTTTGTAACTTAAGAGGCAAAAATGGATAATCACCCATTTAAATTGATTTGTCAATGTAAAAATGCATTGTATTATAATTATTTCTATTGGCACAAATCACATTACTAATATCAATATGGAGCCCCAATGGAAAAATTCTAATTATACTTAGTTAAAAAAATACTACTTTTCTTACTCTAGGAAATGACTGCTATTGCGAGTATCTGGTCAGCCATCTCTTATATATTAATGTATTCTTTTGAAATGTAAAGCCCATCAGACACCTGAGATTGACATAATGAAGGTGTTTACATGGTTATGACTGAGTTTTACTGAAATTTAAATAGAATTTAGTTTCTTTGATTTACCCACCTTTCTTTACACTTAATGTATATTATATAGCACCCTTCTCACCACGGACACTTACTGTAACATCATCATTATAGATAGAGACTTTGTGCCTACCTCGCTCTCTGCAGAAGTGATGACCTCAGGGAAATCAGAGAGAAGATATGCTTAGCAATGTGGAACAAGATGCCATGTCAGGGAGCATCACTGATACTTTCCTTTACAAAATGTTCCTCAGGCCAGGATAGCTTGCAGTACAATTTCGATTTACCATAATTTCAGACTTCAACAAATATCATTATGTGTTCAGGATATTTCTGGAAATATTGAAATGTGTGTTTTGGTGACGAATAAAGCAGAAATACTGATACTAGCGGAGAAAGGTTTTTTTTTTTTATTATTCATTTCTGTGATTCTGTTTTCATGGATTTTCTCCGTATTTGTTGATTGTTTCTAGTTCCTGAAGACTTCCTGGAATTCAGATGAACATCGAGTTCTGTGGGTGGGATGCAGACGGTTATTATCTTTATGGGAGTAAAGTGCTCAATGACTATTACACAGAAATAAATAGCTACTCAGAGTACTAAGGTTTGTAGAAAACAGCCAATGTGCCATTTTATTGGCATATTTCATCCTATTTGAACTGAGTGAACATTATGCCAATACAATGCAATGATATATTAAAACACTGTGCAATTTTCAGTCATTGCCACATACAGAGACTTGTAAAGAAACGTCTATTCCCTGATTTATAAACAATATCGACAGAAGCACAGGGACTGACAGATAGTTGTTTCAGTCAAAAACCTTCCTCGAAGCTATGTAACAACACTGAGGAGAAGAAGAAACAAAAGAAACAGCTTCACAAACTCACCGTGATTGTATAAATTTGTCATGTTTGCAGGCAAGCATAATCATTTGAATTCTTTATGTAATTATACCTTTAAAGTTGACATAAGCTGCCATACCTGTTTCTACTGAGCTGTCTCAATAACTGAGGGCAAAAGGTGATACAGTGGACATTCAACATTTTGAGTCATGTTTACCCAAAATTATAGGAAGAAAACAGATTAGGTACAACTCTAAAGTTAATTTTGGCAAAATTGCTTTAAGGATTATGGTTATGATTAGAGTCAGGCTTAGGTTAAAACTACAGGACTAACACATTATAACAAACCAAAGTAAAATATATCAAGATTTAACAAGAACCAAAACTTGAGACTATCTAGTAAAAAGCATGCATAATCACCCAAAAACAACAGAAACCTTAACCAAAAGCTGCCTACCCTAAAACAGAGCATAACCCTAAAGGCTGACCCTAAACCTAACCCTAAAGGCTGACCCTAAACCTAACCCTAAAGGCTGACCCTAAACCTAACCCTAAATTTAAGATGGTTATGGACCCTAACCGTAGCTTTATAATCGAATCATTTAAAAAAAAAAAAATTGCGGTAATTTTTGTATAAACTTTTAAAATCACTTGTTTTTGTATTGTTGCAAGTTTGCTTTTGTATCACATGGTAGTGAGTCCCACTTCTGTTTTTTGTTGTTACAGAGGGATGAAGTAAAGTCACTTGCATGTACGATGCTGCAAAACACTGTTTTGCCATTTTGTTGTAGTGTGTGTGTGTGTGTGTGTGTGTGTGTGTGTGTATAAACTGGACAAAATAAAGTTATATAATCTGGGCCAAACCTACAGTACTACAATCAAGTGCATTTGTTGACAGTGCCTGAGTTTTGACTAGAATACCCTTGTGGTGGCAGATTTCGCATTGTGAGACATGACCTGCCACAATGCATTTTCATCAGCGTTGTCCTAGAGATGTGACTTCATGACACACACATTTACCTGAGTTCCCCTTTGCTAGGACATTTTGTAAACCATATCCAAAAGATATTCATCACTTAAAATTAATACAGGGGTCCAACCATAGTGGTAATTTAAAATCCAGCTATTTATGATTTTCAAACTCAAGATTACAGTATTACATGCAGAAATTGAAACAAAAAGCTTGCTCCTTGTCTTACGTAATAGCTGACCTTTACACCAGATGCTAATTTTAATTAGAAACTATTAGCTTGCTGTTTTTGGAACTAATTTTTATGTGTGGTTTCTCTAATGATGCCCGTCCTGTTCCAAGTAGAATTTTATTTTGATCTCTTGCCAAGGCCCGCCGGACCAGAAACATTTTAGAGGATCCTCTGGTAACTCAGAATCATTAAACGCTGATTTTCCAGTATCTGAGGTATAATAGCTTGTCAAACNNNNTAATTTACTTTTTAAATAAAGTAAGTAAGAAGACTGTAGACAAGACTGTAGTCAGTATTCATTATCCAAACAGGAATCTAGAGCCAGGAAACTTAGGAAATATGCCTTTGTGCACTCTGGGCAATGCAGTAGCCCAAATTTGGCAGCGTAAATTTCCAAATCGGTGGAGGAACACAATAGATAAAGGTGCATGTCCCAAACTGATAGGAGCAGTGTCCAGTGCTGGGAATTTGTTATCAAATTGCATTGACCTTTGTATTTTGCATTTTTCAGTATCTATCATCTTTTCCAGGTATATTTCCCTACAATTTTAATGACTAAGAAGTGCTTATATAAAGCTATTGCATTCACTTTTATTGCTACGGTGTGTTCTGCTGAGTCTTTCCAAATATACTTCCGTCCCGAGACCTATAAATCACAACTGCAAGGTACCAGCATTCAGAATTCGGCCAAACTGTGAGTGGCAACAGATTCAAATGTACAGCAAACACAGTATATGTCCAGTTAAAACACATGCTGCTCGCATGAGTAAAACCTTTGCTTAAGTTGTACGCCAGCCAAACATTTAGAACAAATACATTTCATCCTAAAAGCAGTAAAGAATGACATTCTGAATGGGGATTTGTTTCTCTGCTGCAGTAGCTGGTACCTAATCAGCGAGATTCAACCAGTAAGGGAGAAAAATGCAGCACACAGCACTTCTCTTGTAAATTCTTGACCTTGAACGCAGTCGTGCCAAATTCCAAACATATTAGCAGAAGGCCTTCCTGCTGCGTGCTGCTTTGTGCTTCCACGTATTTCCCTGGGTCCCATACGTTCTCGTGGGCCTTGGTGTATTAAAACAAGAGTTTGACTTGCAAATGCTGATCTTACGGGTGGTGGATTTGAGATGCGCAGAAAAGGAGACGGCCACTGTTATTTTTTTTTTGGAAACTGTTTTTGATTTAAGATTTCACTGCAAATCATTATGCACACTCAACATCTACTTATACCAGTAATTAAATGTCATTATTAATATGCACATACTGTATAACAGCGCATCTCCATCGTTCTAGGTTCACATAAAGCTGGGGCTACTCAAATCACGGTCCTCAAGGGCTGAGCACTGCTGATTTTCCAGCCTTCCTTTACCTCTGAATCTGGTGTGAAGAATCTGGCCAATCAGAATTAGTCATTATTAAACTAAGTACAGGGGGGAACTGAAAACCAGGTTTGGATTTGGAATCGGGGTTCAGATTTGAAGATCCCTAATATAAAGGGTATAGATTTAGGTTTGGATGGTAGGGCCATGTCCCTATTGATACTGTGGGAGTTTAGGGCTGATTTGGCCCCTACCAATGTTGCAACCAAACCTATGCTCCTGATTCAAATTCCAACCAACTACTTGTGTGTGTAGTTTACTAGTCCTCCCTGTGTTTCCTCTGGTTACTCCAGTTGGCATGCAGTTCAAAAAAATGCAGCGAGGTTAATTGGTGTTTCTAAATTGCTCGTAGTGCCTGATTGTGAGTTTCTTCTCCATAATGGACTGGCATCCCATCCAGGTGAACAGCTCCCAAGATTCCTGTGCTTCCTGGTACTAGTTCCAGTCTTACTACAACCGTGTCTGAAATAAGCAGGTACTGAACATATGGATATGTAGTCATGCGTCGTTTAACGACGGGGACACATCCTGAGAAATGCATCGTTGCGTGATTTCGTTGTGCAAACACAGCGTGTTTTTATCATCAGTATCGTGTACCGTACAAAATTGTATGTGCTATACTTTTATGAATTGGCAACGTGGTAGGTTTATTTACACCAGCATCACCACAAATATGCATTCTGTTACAACGTTATGACAACTACAACGTAGCTGCATTTCTTGCATTTGCATGTCTATTGATTTGAATGATGTTGCTCTTCCACGTTATTGACTGCCTATAATCCACATAATTACCTTGTCACTCCGTTCACCGGTTTCAAAGCCCATTGTTGCAATTTCTGAAGGTGGCCTTGATAATAGTTGTATTATTTTTTTAAATGATCATTATTCTTCAATGATCATTCTTCCCACTCTCAGGGTAAAGTATCTTATATCTCCTCTAACTTTTTTCATCAATTCTATTCTTTACAGGCTTTTCATCCTCACTAACTGTAACCTATGTGAAATATATACCTTGGTGAGGGAACATACAGACACATATTGTCTTATACAAAGGATTGTTCTTTTTTTTTGGCCGTTATTAGGGGTATACCCTAGACAGGGTGCTAGGGCATTGTAGCACAATCACTCTCCGTAGCCCCTACGTTGTACTTAACTGTAAATCACTGGAGTTTGGGAGTAGCCAGTGAATACAAGGAGAACATGAAACCTCCACACACAGACAATGGGCATTATATGCAAACCCGCATCCCCACTATGATGTAATGCTGCAAACATTTTCTCAAGTATGTCGATTTTTTGGTTTCCCTAAAAAAAGTAACACTCTTTATGAATGCCTTATCTATAAGAATTTATGCACTCATTCATAACACATTAAATGCATTCATAAGGCATTATAAACGTGGCTATAAATATTTATAAAAAGGCAAAACACATTACAGTCATGTTTATTATGAATTGTGAATGCTTTGTGAAGCTCTCATCTGTAATGCCCCTTCATAATGCAGTGCAAACTATCCTTCATTCTTATTTCAACCCATTATGGCCCATTATGAAGGTGCATTATAGATGAGAGCTTCATTGGAGCTTATGAATTATTATAATCAACACTATAATGCCTTATGACTATCCATACAAGATGCTGTATTGCTTTATTAATTTTTATATTTACCATAATAATGCATTATGAAGGTAAATGGCACATTATAAATGAGAGATTTAAGTAAAGTGTTACCAAAAATACTTCTCAGTACTTCTCAGTGCTGTTCCTAACTGGAAAATGGACTAAAGCTTGCTCTGAGTGCAGCTTAAAGAGAAAAGCCATCACTACAAACTAGAAATAACAAGATGTATTTTCCATTGTCTAATTAATGCATTTCGTTTTAAATAAGTGAAGCACAAAATGAATGCTATAATTGGTTTTAGCATAACCTTGTCTAGACATCTCTTTTTCCTCCTAATTTTGTTCCAGATTGCTTTAGATAGGGATGAGGTACAATTAATTTAAACAAATCTCTTTTTTTCTAAATTTGCCATTATTTCAACATCTCATTTTCCTTCTAGACCAAAGACTTAAAGCTGCAGAAATCACACGCTGCAGCAAAAATCATTTGTATTTTGAAAGCGCCAGTGCTCTGAGCAGATGGTCTTTCATTAAACAAAACACTGGCAAAATTATCCTCTGAATTGTTTAGTTTTTGCTATGAACTCAGCTGGTAAAGGATATTGTTTTGTTTACAGGCTATTCTCCAAAACCTCCACAAGTTTATATAAGCTGCCATACCACACTATGTTTCCCAAGACTCTTGTTATTGTACAAATATTTACTAGCACATAATTTCACAGTTTACACTGCATTTTTCTATAATAAATTAGTATGCGATTGATATAACAAGTATGTACTATGTACTCAATATTACTGATTTCCATTTCATGTTATGTTGCAGACAGTATATTTACATGTTCTGTAAATGATACTGAAATCAGCCTGCAAACGTGTCATCGTCGTTTTTTTAAGGCGTCTGTGGGACTGGGACTCTATGGGAAGGTCAGAGCAAGGACAGGGTGATTAGTGAATGCAGTGCTTAATACAGTTTGGCATTATCTCGCATGGAATCCCAAGACCAGCACTGCAGTAATCTGAGAATTACTATCAAGAAGTGCTCATAGTAACTTATAACACTGAGGCAGTATTTGGAATTTCAGTGCTTGTACCTTTGTATTTTATGCAAATCTAGTAAAAAGCTTACTGTGAAAGTGTATTCTTTCATAATGAGCTGAATAATTATTACAAAGCTGTGAAGTGTTTGTGAAAAACAAAGCCTGCCTATTAACACACACACGCAAAATATTTTTGTAGGATAGCTCTGATTATTCTTTGAAGAAATCTTGAGTTAAGTTCAGACTGTCAAAGAGGATGGTTAAACTTATTTGCATGTGTCTGCATGACACTACCCCTGAGTATTAAAGTGGAGAGATGGCCAACTGCAGTTTGATGCAGCGTGACGCCTGGAAGTTCTTAAATAAACGCTGCGGTCTGGGTATTTAGTCAAACAACATTCCCAGGGTCTCACATCCTGATTTTTTTCCCCTTTAACGTATTTTTATTGGCCGAAAGCTGAACAGAATACCAGTAACACCAGTGTTGTATTGATTTTTCAAAGCGTTAGCCCCGCCTACATGGACAGGATATAACTATTCATTAAAACTGTCACACATAATATCGATCTTGTGTATCACAATAGAAATATAAGTGGCTTGTCTGTGACCTTACTGTTTTCTCATTTGTGTTAGTTATTCAAGTAGAATCATTCTATACCTAGAAATAATAACTGAACATGTGTTTAGTTAACCAGAACATCAAATTTTCATTTATTGTACTTTGTATCTTGTATCATTTATATATATATATATATATATATATATATATAGGATATAGAATATTTATTATTTAATATATCATTGTGACCCTCTACTAGATAAGCATTTGGAAGATGGATGGATGGGTAGGCTTATGGATGGATGAATGGATTTTTTGTTATGATACTGCAAGACTATTTTCCAGAACACCTTAATGTTTTTTTTACACTTTGGTTTGAATTTGACATTCAACAGATCAATACTGTCTTCCTTATAGCGCCTAATATCCATGAAAATACATTAAATTTAACTAATAAGGGAAGTAACATTACTTCTGCTACCTAATTAATGGCAAATTCTACATGTATTAGGTACACTGAGCTTCTCTAACATGGTGATTATATTCTGGAAAGCTGTGCTGGACTAATCGTTATTAGAGGAATTAAAAAGTTTATGAGATTAATAATAATAATGTGTAAACATGGCTTTGTGCCTTCTAGATATACAGATTTTTACACACACTTTGATGACAACCAACAGAAATATATTAAATCTCTAAAATGCATTGGTCAATAACAATGTTTTAACATACTCAATATCATCATTCCAGTGAATAATGAATGAGGATGGCCACTGCACTCAGTGGTAAACACTGTCCTGTGCCAGTGTACTATATTACCACATAGTCACTGTACTATGAAAACCGCGTATGTCCACTTTTTCAAGATTGTGACTTACTATATATGTAATACACCCATTGTTCTCTATCTACTGATAGTGTTTGACATGCAATTGACCAATGAAAACGTGCTTTATGAAGTCATATGTTTAAGTAGTGTCTGCACTGGGTGTCAAAAGTGGAGGTCAAAACTGTGTATCTCCTGCCCTGTGTGTAATTTACCTCACATTTGTGCTGTCGAAGTAAAGTTACACCCTAAGCTTCTTGCTTGAAAACATAATTTATGTTTGTACTAGTCAACTTTTGTGTTTATGATTGTCATTTGTATGGATTACATCACATCATATTGTTAATTTGGACAACTTAACACTAATAGGCAGATAAAAGGGAAAGATGTAAGAAAACCATGCAAGTACGCATTCGCTGAAAACAACCCATGTTGTCCATCTAAAACATGAAACCGTTCAATGACAGCTGTGCAAAGACAGGTCTATATCTGTGGAGCTAAGGGTGTCTCATTATGTTGTTTTGGGTTCATTTTGTAAAGCAGTTTTTGAGAAAATGCATTTTTTTCCCCTGCTCCCGAAATAGTGGGTTTTTGGAGATACGTGTTTTTCATTGGCCAGCGATGATATATATGTCAGGAGCCTCATGGGCCCCCGTACACCAACTAGTTGACAGACAACAGCATTCACCCTTCAGAATTATAGCCAGCTGCTGCCTGTCAACAGTTTAGCAGCAGTGCTGCAGACACTAGGGTGGCTCATGGAGACAGACCGCACTCATAACAAGGCCTGCCTGGCAACCGCAGTGCGGGGCCAGCTGAGGACAGTGTGTGGAGGACAAAGAAAAGAGATAGCAGAACAAAAAAAGAGAGTAACCGGCTAGAGGGCAGGCCTGCCTGCTAACGTCAGCGAAACATTTAAATTGACGTACACTTTTTTTTTTTTTGCCCCTGCGGAGACACTGAGAACTCAGAATAAGATATTACTGAATGTCCGCTGCTGAGACGCCAGCTGGGATGTCCACTGCCTGTACTCAGGTTCCCCTGCCCTTCTTCATGACTTTGAACCCCTAACACCCCCCTCCAAAGCCTTGTACTCCTCTCCCCTGTACCCTGACAAAACACCAATCTGGGAACTTAGTGGGAAGCATCACTGTCTAGTGGATGGTCAGTAGTGGATCTCCAGCACCTATCTGCACACCAGAATGGGTCGAGTTGGTAGTCCTCAACTAGTGGAGCAGCATTTGGAAGATGAAACTCCACCATGAAATGCAGATAGACAGATAGATAGGTCCATCCATCCTTCCATCCATCCATCATCCTTGGGAGGGCACTGTACCCTTGACCTGCCCATGAAACAATGTGGTTTCTGGGATTGTCAACATTATGTCAGAATCTGCTGGTACTGCTGCTGAAAAAGAGAAACTGCTTTGTTTTCTCACAGTTGTAGAATAAGAGTAAATGTGTCTGAACAGAGGGTACCAACACAAGAGGAGAACCCAAACCCCAACTCAGCCAACTCCCTTATTAGCAGAAGAAGTGGCTGAAGACGCAGACCATGAAAGTGAGGCATGACCCCCCCCCCCATGTCTTTCTAATCCTTTTCAAGAGATTCAGCAACAATAGTCCATCCTGAAGGCACAGAAGGAAGTTGACTGAATTGTTAGCTGCAGATGCTCAACAGGGTGAGCAGAAGGGAACAAGGATATCTCCTGACCAGTACTTCAAACTTCATAGCAATCTGCTGCACTACTTGGCCACAAGAAAGAGTTTACCTATAGAACACTTGATGGTATATACCATCCAAGACTGACGCTGTGATGTAACTGGCCCACTTCTACCATTTTAGGGATATCTGGGAGTCTGGAACACCCTAAACAAATATATGAGATTGATTCCTCTGACTTTTTTTTAATAGTGGCAGAGATCCAGAATTTCAGCTAATATTGCCACACTTGTCTGCACAATGACCTCCACCTGTTCCTTTGGTCCCTCTCTCAATTATTAGGGTGGCCTATAAATTACTTGGGATGGACATAGTGGGGCCACTGCCAAATTTCACCAGGGTGTATGTGCTCATCTTATTCATTGTCGACTATGCCACCAAATTTCCTAAGGCTTTTGCTCTCAGGAAGGCCATATCCTCTGAGCCACTTGAGTAGGTATAGACAGACATCCTCATGGTTATGAAAGTATGAATCAGTTAAAGAAGAAATAGAGGAAAAGTTAGAAATGGAGGTCATTGAAACATGACCAGCCAGCAGGTAGGTCTAATCACCATGGTTCCCATATTTGATACCATTTTCTGCGTCCCTCAGTTAGCTGATTTGGCAAAGTTTGGAATATCTCGATCTTGGACTTCACTAAGGGCTAGCAGTATCACATACTCATATGGCTCAAAAACACCTGCCTTCAGTACCCCTGATGGACACTAGCAGTATATGGTTCTGCTCTTTGGGCTGCATAGGGCACCAGCAACCTTCCATCCCATAATGGATGCGGTATGCCTTAGTCTACCTAGATGTGTGGTTGTAAAATTCAGAAGGTTAGAATGAACATGAGATTGATCCATGAGGGTGTTGGATGGTGCTAGATAACCTGACCTGATCCCAAAAAATGCCACTTTGGACTCAGTACAGTATTTAGCCTATAGGAAGAGAAGAAATGTTTCTGCCATCTAGAATACCCCCACCCCACAGAGAAAGACCCAGGTTCAAGCTTAGTTGGAGTTGGTAGTGTATTATAGGAAATTCATTCCTTGTTTCTCCATCAAAGTCTCTCCCATCAGCGAACTTGATGAGGATGCTGTGTCTACAGACCATGTGCTGTGAAACCCTGAATTTGACTGGTCTTTCATTCTCCAAATATATGCGTCTGACACTAGCCCCAGATCTGTGCTGGCTCAGAAATATGATATCATATGATATCGAGAGCAAGTATGCGGTGATAGAAAAGGAGGCCATAGCCATTAAGTGGGCCATGGGGGAACGACACGGTGGCGCTGATTATACCCATCTGCAATGGATATGCCAGGCTAAAAGACGTCTCTAACTGCTGGTTCCTCTTTCTCGTTCTAGGTACAGCACCTTCCTAGGTGCTGCCGGTGGTCTCTCGGTTCCGCACTCATGGTGGTGAAGTTCACCCAGATTACCAGAAATGATACTTTTAGGGGAGTTTCACAGCAGAGCATCTGGATTCCTCATGGGCACGCCATGCCAACCAAGCTGACAGGCCACAGCATTTACCCAGTAGCACTATGGACAGCTGCCACCTGTCAACAGTTCAGCACCAGTACTGTGGACACCAGGGAGGCATATGAAGACAGACCCTCACCCATAACAAGGCCTGGCTGGCAACCACTGTGTGGGCACCATGCATTGCTCTGCCCTGAACCTCAACAATAAACACCCCACTGGAGCATTTGATTGGAAACATCACTGTCTATTGTGTCGTCCTGCTGCTCTAGTGCCGTCCCACACATCACAATGTAGAGGAAATTAATAACATGATTGGCCACTGAATGTGTCTGGATTTCTCGTGGGGATCACATGACCCTTCATACTGAAACAGTATAATTTTCTAAAAATAAGAATAGGTGTGAAACCACGTGTGCATTATTAATAATTAGGTAAATACTTTTTATCTGCCAATGTGAGATTTCGCAAAAGCACCGTGAAATGAACATCAATCTGCCCAAATATAAGAAGAAGCGTCTTATATATTCCGGAATTAATTGGAACTTATTCATTGTAATTGGAGAAATCAAGCTTCATTGATTGGACTAATGAGTACTGCCATTCACCAGATCAGTCTGAAGTGAGTAAATAAAGCAACCGGAGATGGTTAAACCGACCGTGGTCAGCAGTGAAAGATCATCCCACCCACGGTGTGCTTTGATGCTTCTCCCATCACTACTGATTAGAATTAATAAGAACATTTAATGCAGCAATAACATCATTCTTGGAAATACTGCTCTAAGGAAAGAAAATGAAGTAATATTCCTGAGAGCTAGATGTTGTTCATGTACTCTGCTCAGCATGTCTCTATTCTTTTTGAAATAAGTGAATATAATTATTTTTACAAATAAATAAAAAGGGGAAAAAATAGCCATTGAAAACAAACAGTAATATCTACAATGAACCATCCAAATAGTGAGAAATGTTTGTTTGGGTTTTAAATTTATAAATCATCGATCAATTCATCCATAACTGCCGGTCCTGCAC
Source organism: Hyperopisus bebe (assembly GCA_026777045.1). NCBI lineage: Eukaryota > Metazoa > Chordata > Actinopteri > Osteoglossiformes > Mormyridae > Hyperopisus > Hyperopisus bebe. The sequence continues at coordinate 6,035,401 of JAODJW010000039.1, read as the reverse complement.
AGCACATCCATTATTTCTGCCTTGTTTTACAGTTTATAACAGGTTAACATTGTTTCTCACATGGTCACAGTGATACACAGCTTGTACCATAATGTCACACCCATCTGGGCTATATAATTACACCACTCATCTTTCACTGGATGTATACGACGTAATTGATGTGAATTTCAGAGGGGGGGGGGGCACCCTTTATATGGGGGTTGGAGGGGGATCCAGATCGCAAAGTTCGTTTCCCTTTTCATCTCTTGATAGATACTAAAAAAGGAGGGAGATTATAGCATGCATTATTCATGTTCGTTTTGGGAAGAATGTACATTTTCAATTCTCCTCAGACACATGCCTAAGGGTCCTAGCAATATGCTACTTCCTTTCCCTGAAAACATTGGTAGGCAAAACACATTGTTAAATTGTTTATGCAGTCTCCAAGGCTCTCACTTAGCAGCCTGCTGGTAACGGACACTGAGAGGACAACAGAGCTCTCAAATTCTTGTCGAATGAAAGCAGGGCCCATTTTTTTTTTATCCCTCCTATTGTCATTTCCATCATTAGTGGCTGATAATTCTGCATGTAATTATGGGACCAGATGTGAGGGTCAGACTGGGGTTCTAAACCCAAATGTACTGTATCTCATATGGAAGTCCTACACCAAGTAATAATAATAACGTTAAATGATTCTGTTTCTTCAGGAACCGACCATGTGAGAGCTCAAATGGGCATTAAATACAGTAAACATCTTGGTAAACCCATAGAACCAACAAAACAAGCCTAAGACAAATAAATATATTTCATCATAAAGAAGAAAAAATCAAAACACCGTTTCATTAAGGTATTTTGGTTCCCTAGCTTGGAGATCACCAATGCAGTTTTTCATTTATTTATCTTTTTACCGTCTTTTTCAACAGCTTGCCTGCTTCTGAGACAGTCCCATTCAGCTTGCCTCACACTGAAATAAATTAAGCAGGACCATCAATCATTTAGAGGCTAAGAACTGTATGACTCTTAATGTATCAACGGCACTGCAGCAGAAGAGTGCTTTAGCATAGGCTAAGAAAGAGAAAATGTTTTCCCCTTTAAATACCACGGAGAAGCAATCTTCCTTTAGAAGGAGAGAGAGGGGAAAAAAGTGTTGGCGTGAACAGCATGTGGCCGCCTCTCCGTTTTGGCTCCGTGGGGGGATGGGTACCCCAGCTGCCTCCCCCCAACACCACCGCATTAAGAACAGCTTCTGCTGAAAGCAGGAAAAAGAAAGTATCAATCACAGATCGACATTCATTAATCCTTCGGCTGGTGCCGGGCCCAAACGTACGTGTGGTATATTTTGGGAGGCCTATACCCCGATGTGTAGCACGTGTACCCGTGCCCCCCCCCCCCCCCCCTTCATTTTATCACACTTTGGCCTGGATTTTAATGGTATGCATGTTTGAATGGCATAAAATGCACCAAGGATCGTCCCTTAGGAAGCACCGATGATACAGAGGTCCCAAGGTAAACCTGTGATTAGTCCGTGTCATTATTATTTGTCAGTGTGGCGTGTGAATATCATGGATTTTAAAGAGTACTACTTTCTATGGCAGTAAAACATGGGTATATTTTGAAACACATATTAAACACATACATAAGCAATCAGTATTAATGGGTAACGGTTAACATAACCATAGACTGTTTCCTGTTTGTTAGTCACTTCGTATATCAGGGCTTAAATGGGAAGAAATCAGCACAACCTCACATTTGTATACATATTCTTATCCTGCATCAGATAATTGGAATGTACCTCATCACTGCAAGTTGCCAAATCCAGGGTACATTACGGTCTGAAATTATACTCAAATGCCCATATTTCTATAGATTTTTAAAATGTAACACTTTATCCAAGAGGGACAAAATGTAAGGCTATTTCCTCCAGGCGGCCAATTTGGCTTTACTGCAATTAATTTGCTGCCTTGATTAATTTCCATTCCATTTGAAGGGCTGGATCCTGATTTGCTTATTCCGCCCATTGGCCGAAGGTGGTCTTGCATTGCAGCAGAGACTTAGTGAAACGAGCGATCCAGCAGACTCTGAACTGCCGCCAATTAATTCTGAAACACTCCCAAGATGTTTTATGAATTTTTAAAAGCAATATGTATTAAGCTGTATGGTTTTTTTTTTTGTACTCTCTCTAAAAGAGCTAAGATATTAAGCCATGACTTAATTAAGCACCATTTCAACTATACATTTTAGTTAATCCACTGTTGAACTTGCTGTGGCTATTGTAATCCCGAACCTTACGTCTTTATTTTCCCTTGATACTTTTTTATATCAAGGACACTCTGTCCATCCCTCAAGGCAGCACTCTGCGGCTCTGATCATTGAGGAAGGTAGAGAACCTTACCTGTGAATATGTGCAGGTTCCATTATTATTTTGGCCAGCAGATATCTCAAGACACGTCTCAAACTGCTGACGCTTCAGGGTGACGCAGCGCCTGCTGGACTGGCTCCCTGCCGGATCATCTGGTGACGTCTCAGCCAACGAGCGCTAATCGCTTGGCCCACAGACTCCGCAGGTCCAAGAGCGGCGGCGTTTTCCGTCTCGTGATTAAAAGCTGCCGCACAGGTTCCGCATAGGGGAATTAAGGGTTAATCCAAATTTTTATTAATTGAGAGCGGAACCAACCAGAAGGTTTGACCCTGGAATGCTGGTGTCGTCTGTGTGCCAAAGTAATTTGATGCTGTATCAGCAGCAATAATATCATGCTGCAGGGTACAGCAGCTGGTGTTCAGGAATGAAAGCAGGGGTAATAAGCTAATATGCTTGCTTAGACTGTTTATAATTCATGCATTGTCCATAAACCAAAGCACTACCTAAAATAATTGTGCAAAATAGCAACAGCCATTCATAATACATTCATAATGGATCTCACAGTATTAAGGATTCTGTATTATCTCACTTGGTAAAATTATGACTATATGCAATGACTATCTATTCGTTTAAGAAAGAAAGCAGCTATGTCGATTAGAATATAGCTTTATTACAGGGGTGGGAACGGGAGTAGCTCTGTTGAGAGTAATATTAATTGAAATACAGGCAATCTATAAGGTTATAATGACTTTAAAAGTACAAAGTAATGTTGATGGCTGCTAAGGTCAACGAATGTTTGGAAAAGGTTGAGGAGTTTCAAAAGTGCAGGCAGGAGGGAGTGGGAAAAAAGCATTAGTATGTCACATGTTATAAGGGGTGGGAAAAGGTACCTGTCACAGGGTCAAACAGATGGGTAATTAAGAGGCAAGGTGAAGCAGGAAGCAGCCTGTGTCCAAAACCGCAGGTCCTTGCAGAGGAGACAGCGGCACGGTAATCAAATCATTCAGAGGCTGTAGACATGCCTGTCACACACAGGAAGTTTACAGTGACAACCTTCAGTAACAACAGAACATTTGTTGAAAAGCACTAATATCAGGAAGTGTTTCATTATTTCACATTATGCATGATTTTACACAAGAGCCCCTGACATATAATAAATATTACTGGCTGGAAGACCGGCAATGAATCACTTCCTTGTTTGACTAATTGTTTAACTAATATGTCTCTTAAAAAAAAAAAAAGCTTTCATCTTTATTTAAGATGATTGATACTTCTGTAAAATGGGGTGCTTATTCTATATTTAGACTTAGACTTATTACGTACAACACCCAGAGTATTTATAGGTGCATTTATTAGTCTTGCTATTGCCAGGGTTGCTGTGTGCTGTTTGGGAGGCAGAGAACAGGCACTGCGATGGTGGAGTCAGGCTGGATTCACAGCAGAATCATGTTGATGTCAGTCTAACAGGGTAATACCCATCCACTCTGTCATTTTGGAGTAGAGGTGAGCAACAGACAGACAGATGTGTGAAAATGAGCATGCTTTATCCTTATTAGAGGAAAATCATACATTTTAACTCTCTTTTTGTCAAATTTCTACTTTCTCTGCAAATCATTTGTTTGTCTCATGTTTTTGGTAGATCAAGGGTACATTTAGTTTTCTTCTGACTGGCTTTCTCAACTTTGTCAATCATTGTCAGGACATTTCCATTCTCAGCCGTGGTGCTTCTCTGTTTAATTTGCACAGGCGTCCTCTGTGAATTTTAATGCCGTCTCGCTGAGCAGAGTGACGCACATTCCGGGAGCTCGGGCTCTCGAACAGCCTGTGCCGTAGCGCTAAGCAGCCCGACCTCCCTATGCTTACTCAGCCGTGACCCACTGCTTCTCCGTCCCCTTGCACCAGGACCTCAGAGGACGCCATGAGCCTGTCACCTTCCACTAGCATGCAAGCTAATACCCAGTTCCAAAACCCACCATATTCCAGTAACTAACCATCCATCCATCTAGGGACGTAGGAACTGGTGGGAGGGCTTCATTCATCCACCCAACAAACAGACCTTAAGGAGAGGAAAATCTGTTGCATCCTCTGTATTAAAATTATTAAGTCCCCCCCCCCCCAATTACCAGCTGTCTCCTACACAATTGCATCAATCCATTCATCAATCCATCCTTCCATCCATTTTCTATACCCCCTTCCATCCATCCATTTTCTATACCCAGAAGCTACGGGTACAAGGCAGGGAACAACCCAGGATGGGGCGCCAACCCACCACAGGGCATAGAAACACAACTGACCCACACATTCACACCTAAATCCAGTACCTAAAAATGAAACTCACTGCTTGCTTCCTGCTCATGCTGTAATATATACCCAAGCACTGTGGACTGTGATACCTGGAACTGTTTAATTCCAATCAATAATTCCCCAGCAGTCATGTCTGCTTGGCGTTTTGACTCACCACCTGCTGAAAAGATGTTTAATCATTTTATCCATCAATTAATCGATCACCACTGACTCCTTAAGCAGTGAAAATGTCTTCAAAAAAAAAACCTTTTCTGTTCCTGACTAACTATGGATTCTACAAAAAATCATTAAATGTCACATAATCACATGCCTGGTATTTCAATACCCCCCCCATTTCTTTCCAATGGAACTGTCCAGTTGGTGCCATCGCCCCCTAGTTGTACCTGGCGAACTCGGATGATCAAGCTTTTCTCCACAAATTTTAGAACATATTTTCAATACATGACTGTTACCTACTGTTAAGGGTCTATAGATGCACATATGCTGTGTATGCAAGGACATTTCAGGAAATTGCAATAAAATAATGAGTGGAAAATCATACTAAGATCACTTCATAAGGAGGACACAATGAATAGAAGCCAGAATGCCATCCTCACCATGTGCCATGTCTACCTAATGTCACATGTTATTTCTTGGTTTATTTGTTTCTGTCTTGAAGTGTGTACATTTCCTGAATGTCAGTGTATAAGAGAATCACTATAAAGAAGACAATTACGATAAACTGACAACAACAGAAACAATAAATGCATCATATATATATATATATATATAAAATTAAATCCTGTCTTATGTATGTTATGTAAATGATGAATGCAACATTGAATTCTTGTTTGCAGGACTATATGCAGTCAAAACGGGTTAGGAAATGCTGATTTAGCACACAATCAACATCCAATTCATCCTTCCAAATGACTTGAAAAAGAACGGAGGACAACAGAACAGTTCCAACTGGACGCTGCTCCCAAGATGGATGGGGGAATTTGCTATGCACCCCTTGCATCATACGGCCAGCTTCTGTTTTAGCTTTAGTCTGTACGGTTGCACTTTTGGAGAATTTTTAAGGATTGTCGATTCGACTCATGCCCGCTACCTACACAGTCACAGGAGACAGGCACTGTTTTTTGCAAACGTAGCCCACCTCTGCTTTACCTTCTCAAACATTTGCTTCTTCACAAAGGCATAAATTTGATCACATTTCAGAGATCTGCAGCTAATTAATTTTTTATATCCCACTCATATTAGGATACTTGGACATTCTAGTGGAATTCCGCCAGAATTTCCATTTAGATACAAAAGAATCTCCTCTATCCCCTGCATACTTATAATGTTTTCTTTTCACTGTAATTATTTAATTGTAGTAGGAATCATTAATTTCCCTTTGTAAATTACGTATATGCTCCAAAGAACATCTTATCAGTGAAGGTTTTTATCTTCCTCTTCCCCTACTATACTGCTCTCAGTGTAGTTTCTGTTCTTCCAAATTACCAAATCCGAGCGGCTGGGCAATATACGGTTTATGCCTATCAGCCACTGTCAGCATTGGAAATGATGTTATCTTGGAAATTTGTGTTATTTATTAAATCTTATTTATTTATTTCCTCTAGTGGCAGATTGTAATAACATATTTGCAATCATGCCATAAATGATCATTTAAAAAGCCCATCAAAGGTTGTTTAAATAGAACCATTATGGTGATAATGGAAAGAGGAAAGACCAGTGACATAAATAAGGCCAACTGTCAGTTTTTTTTTTTTTTTGAGAAAATAGCTGTAGTGTCCCCAGTCCCTATCATTAAAATGAATCCCAGCTGAAGTTGTACCTTTTAATTATTATGGATGATATCTAAAATGTGTTTTTTAATTGTTTATTTCTCAATGCAGCATAAGCAATTAAAATTATGGAAACCAGAAACAAGCTTTTTGAAAACTGCGTGGAAAATTGGGCAGGGGTGGGGGGGGGGGGTCATCCCTAGCAACAGGGTGGAACCTGGATGGAATTCCAGGCCATTGTAGGTTACACATGTGTCCACTCACACACTATGGGGCATTTAAGGATGCCAGTAAAGATGCCAGTACAGATGCCAGTTCGCCTGACTGCATGTCTTAAGACCGTGAGAGGAAACCAGAGTACCGAGAGGAGATGTGCGCAACACAGGGAGAACACGCAAACGTCATGCACAGAACGGCAGGATTCAAGCCGCCAGCCACTGAGGTATGAGCCAACAGCACTGCCCACTGCGGCACTGCACTACCTGATTACACAGAAGCAGCGAACAACAACCGCGTGCATGCAAACTGGATTACCGCTACCATTCTCACATGTATGCAAAACCCTAACTGTCCCTCAACATTATGGTACAGTTTGAACAATAACTGTCCACCTCGCTCTGCTTGCACAGTCACAGCAGTGATTATTTCATATCGGCCACAAATCAGTGGCATTTCAGAAAATGAGCATCGTCACCAAAACAGCCACCATGAGAGAACATGTACTCCAAAATGACGCATCAGTACCAAGCAAGACAACACAGAAGTGGCATGAAGAGTTAAAAAAAAAAAAAAACTCTGTCCAACAGCGATAACCAGACAGCAATACATCTGAGTTAAAAACAAACAGTACTGTCTCTGACAGTCGTAACAAACTGTTTAAATAGTGACAAACAACAGTTTCTCATTGTGATTGGTGGTTTGGGTGGAGAGCGATAAAAGCAGGAATTGTCTTGTGTATCAAAATTTGTCATGATTGTATATTTTTTGTGAGCTAGGAACAAGCTCGGTAGCTGTACTTAAATAGTATAAATCTTTGCTGAGTTTCTACTCAACACCTCTCCTCCTGTCCTTAATGCTTAACAAACTGTAACTATATAGGTGACTACAGCAAAAATAATCTTATTGCTTAAAATTACATCATTTAATATTGAAAACACAACACAAACACATCCATATTCAGGTTTAATAACTCTTTTCTGTTGCATTCTACAGTGCAATCCCAAAGCACTCCCTTTTTCATGGTGAAAAATTGTCTAAGCCATTTTTTTGACAAACATCATTAACTTGGATTGTAAGATATAGAAACAAAAGATCCTGCGAGTTACTGATTAACCACATGCTATTGCTCAAGCAAGGACAAGCAATTTCAAAATCAGGTTGTGGTGACTCTCTACCGAAACATTAGGCCTACTTTGTCATCCTGAAGGTGTGACCTACTTACTTCCCATGAAGTCCAGACTGAAGTTAAAAAAAGGCCTACAATGTGCAAATTGCCGACGTTATTCCAACATGATGGTTTCCACGCTGTTATGTTAAATAACTCTATTTTGCTTATAATGAGTGGGTTAGTTCCAAGTGCCCTCAATAACATACCACTAGCACTTGTTCATTAAACCACAATTAGCCATGACCTATGGTGTTAACCACACTCCAGCTGATAGCTACAAATGGAAATTCCTTCCCTAATTTCTCTTTTACTTTAAATATGCGATAGACTGCTTATTTTGTCACAGCCTCTGATAATTACCGACTATAACGTCTTTGCAGATTTCGTCCTTTCATTAAACTAACAACATCTACTGCAAATATATTTTTACATTAAAAATGTCTTAAGGAAGGGGAACAAGGAGAAATGAGCACACAGTCAGTGTAGCTCTAAATTAGCAAATAACAGCGACAATGGAAAATAAGCCAAGATTTCAAATGACTTACAAGTGAACATTTTCATTTGTTTTAAAATAATTATGTTGCAAAAAAAAAGAGTGAAACAAATACAGCCTCATGACAAAGTATTCCAAGCGGTAATGGAATGATGTTGTTTAATTTAACAGTCCCTGTTCTGGGTATAGGTGCTGTTAGGGTTCTGATGAGGGTTTTGACGTTGTTATTGTCAAAGGTGACCCAGCTACTCTGATGATCATTCTTCAAATTCTAGAATACAACACTTGCAAATTATTTATACTAATAAGTGCATCTCGCAGTTAAAGAAGCTGAAGATTCTTTAATATTAATATTCATTTTAATATTATAATGAGTTTATTACAATGGATTTTAATCATTTAACTCAGTGTTTCCCAACCCGTTCCTTGGGAACCCACAGTCGGTTCATGTTTTTGCTCCCTCCCAACTCCCTGCCAGACAGTTCACATTTTTGCTCGCTCCCAGCTCCCAATAGGAGGGAGCAAAAATGTGGACAGTATACACATCCCCGAGAACTGAATTGGGAAACACTGATCTAACTGAAGCTAGCAGTGAACTTTACATTGAGGGATGGCAATGATTACCTTAATATCTCTATCATCTAGATGACAACGTATCTACCGCAGCCTCAATTTCAGGCTAATAACAGTGTTACAAGCAGCATTACCACCATTGATTTATAACCTTCAGCTGCAAAGATTGCCTTGTTTTGTCAGTTATTGGGCAACCAAGTTTATTGATGACTTGCATTGGAAATGTCAGAGTTTCTCGGAGATTGGTGTACCATATCTATATGATTTAGTTTTTTTTTTCCACCTACAATGAGATAATCGCAGTGTCCATGGATATATCTTCAAACGCATTCCAGACATAGAGGATGCGATAGATTTTTCTTATCTCTGTAGTTGTTCCGCACTAGATCAATCGTGCCATTTTTATCCCATCCATCAAGTATGTGACATACATGGCTTTGCTGAACCTATTTTCAGCGGTATAAACAATTTAAAATTTTTAAGCAACAAAAAGGACCAATGAACATTCACAGAGTGTCAGGCATAAAATACCATTGAAAAGTACAAATCAGGCATGACCTGAAAAATATACTGTAGTAAAATATGTTGAACTGAATAACCCTAAGATTACCATATATTTAGTCACGGTGAAATGAAAGGTGGGCAGCAGCAGCAGCTACTACTGCATGCATAGATGCCTACAAAATGCCACTGTAAAGACAAGAGGAACTTCTCAACCAAAACATTGAAGCTAACAAGACTGTTTCAGACTGGATTTCGATTGGCCTTATCTACTTCTTTTAATGATGTCATCCATGGGTCAACACTGTCGCTAAGCTTCAGCAGGACGGTCTAAACCGCAATAAAATAAGCAAATAAAGAAGCAGACGACCTTAAAAAATATTTAAACAAAATCATTTTTAAGAAGCTAATTCTGACATGTTTACTCCTAAGTAGAGTTCTTGTTAACATTTACGTAGCTGGTTCAAATCACATTGTGTAATATTATATGATTTTACAGGGACACTAATCTTTTTTAGTCTGTTGTTAACTTTTTAGTTGAGTACTGCAAAATATGCAAGTTGGCCGGCGTGAGTTACAGCTAAGGTGGTAGTAACTAGTGATAGACTAAAATATATCCACAATATACATTAGGTATAATATCTTATTCTGCATTGAAACAAACATCTTGGAAGATTATGTTACTAGTGCAATGAAAAGGCTTAGCCTGTCAATGTGTTGTTTTAGGTTTTGGAACAAGACATGACAAAACAAACACGACAAGTGCAGATATAAATAGATAAGAAACAAGAGCTAATGAAATTTCATTTGTGACCGTCAGCTGCAGTGCTATTGAGTGCTGTGCAGAGGATATTCTACGCACCTGCACAGTAATTTATTCATAATTGCTAAAAACATTTTGGTGGCGAGTAGCTGGTCCTTGGGATGTTTCTGCAAAGCCGTATAACCCCATTAGCCTACTGGCTCTTGCTAGCGCACAGATAATTTCCCTTTTTCACAAAGCAAGCCTGAACAGCTTCACAGACGTAGCGGCAGACAATGTTATACAATATTAAAAGCCAATGTGGAGAAATGCCAGAAAGCAGTGGAAAAGGAAAACTCCCATGGTAGGTAAAGAAGAAGAGAGCCTCGGGGGTCTAAAAACAGTGGCTGGCGACCCCCCCGGGCATGCTAACATTATACAGGGTAAAAACTATAGACCTGTCGTTAGAAAAAGAAATTAAGAGTGTCTGGTCAGCAAATAATATGCGGCAGTTCATGCAGAGGTTTAACTGCATTGATTCTAATTTCAGTTGAAAGAAGTCTTTAAAGAGACCAAGGTATAGTATATACACATTCCTGAATAAAACTAATTGCATGTTTTATATTTTACTAACAGGGGAGCATTGTGGCTTCACACCTACAGAGTTTGGGTCTGATTTCTGCTCCTGGGTCTGTGTGGGTAGAGGTTTTATGTTTTCACGCTACATTCTCCAGTTTCCTCCCACACTCTGGAGGCATACGGTTTGGGTAAATTGTTGTCTTTAAACTGTCCATAGTGAGTAAGTGTGTGCCATGTGAAGAACCGGCAGGCCCGTAGCCAGAAATAAATTTCACGAGGTGTCCGGCAACCATACCGATTGGTCCCTCTCGGTAGATTTTGCCATCCCATCCAAGGTATTCCCTGCCTACTGTCCAGTGCATTCTGGGAAAAGCTCCAGGCTCAGGCTCACTGCAACCCTGCTTTAGATAAGTGGTCCTGGAAAATCAATGGCTGGCTGGATATCTCGCTAATAGTTCTTAAAATAAAGCGATGCTGATTTAAACAGCCGCCGTCTCTTCAGCTGAAGATGTGGAAATTTTATGCAGTTACGCTGTAACAGTGTTGAGTAGTCTAATCGTGATACATAAAATTCCCGATACAATTCTGACCAGTTGTGGCAATTGATGTAACACAGGTGATTTCCATGATAATCGCAGAGTATTAGTGCTGTTAAAGAAACACAGACAACTCCAAATGGGAACAGAAAACCTCAATATTCTTAAATATGACAGCATGAAAGTATAGATCCCTTGATTTATATGGAGGTAAAATAGTTTAAAAATTAGAGCTTAACACTATTGGCCAGTTGCCCAGTCAAGGATTAAGCCTAAGCCTAGACTAGCTTTGAGTTACAATGGTGAATCGGCATGTCCATTGAAACGGCAATTTAGTCCAAGACTAGTCTTAATCCTTGCTCGGGAAACCGACCCTATATGTATAATGAAGATTAAATTAATTAATTTGAAGCTAGAGCAGCTCTGAGATTGTTGGATTAGTGGTTTGTATCATGCAATAGTGCTGGGTTCTCAATAACTAACTGGAATCCAAAATCCAGTTACATAATTTGGTCAAGTCCAGTCAGGCTTTATTGTCACACCAACCATATTCAGTGAACTGTGTGTGGTGACACAAGATAACAATGTAAATCTAAAGAATGATGGAATGTTTAGAATGGATGATGGTTGAAGCAACAAAGCAGTAGTTCCATAAGTATTCTAAATAAAACCATACAACCTAAAAAAGATACTGGGAAAAGTCACTTCCATGAGGACAGGAAACAGAACCACACGATGCAGGGGATAAAAGGACACAATGGCAATTTACTACAACAAGGTGGGAAAGTCCCGAAATGCTTTATCGTTAACAACCACCCAAAGCCTGTTTTATTCCATTCAGTCACCATTCTGTATAATCACAGGCAAATGGTAATGAACCAATTAACTGTCAATTAACAGGTGATTAATGGAGTTGTCCTCAGACTTTGTCCCACCCCAATTCTGGCAGAGAATATTATTATAAATAATATATTACATTACTATAAATGTTATTAAGAGCTGGAAGAAGGGAAACAAAAAAAGAAAACAATAACCAGTTCCTGGCCCAGGGAAGTGAAAAATAATTCTGCATCCCTTGAAATGTTTGCTCTCAGATCTGTGCCAAATTTCAGCACAATAATATTTGGTAATATTAAGTTTGCATGACACTTGTTACAATTGATCCACACGAGCATGTAATACAGTTCAATGAGATATAACACAGAAGATCTGTTGGTGATACACAGAACAAGAGACCGAAGTACATTTGATGGAGGATTGAAGAGAGGGAAAACACTGCTAAGAATAAACATGGAGTGTGGGACAATGCACCTGAATGATAAAAATTGACAAAAAAAAGTCATATTAGGCATCTGCTTTCAGATAAGGCCAAATCAGTCGCTTCTGGCCTAAATGTCAAGCATTATGTTTATCTGAAGCTCAGCTCAGTGCAGGGCCCAGAGCACATCATACTTTACAGTGCTGTTCCTTCCATTTTCAAAGGAATACATTTTCACATGTAGTCCAAAACCTATATAAATGCCAGCTGACTTTTTATGTGAAGTATAAGTCAATGTGACATTCCAGTCTGCATGGGATCCAATTAATCAGGTTTGCTGTGATATAATATTACCTAAGTGGGAGTGAAAGATGATCATAATTGGAAAACAATGTTTTCAGTCAATCTTTTCGGTCTTCACCAGCCTGTAACCTGATGGCATTTCACTGCTTTGTACGGTAACTCTGCAATTCATGGGACTTTTACTTACACAAAAATGCTCTGAGGGCAGAAAGAAAAATGATTGGTTCAGAGAGATAACCAATTAGATTGTGGAGGAGGTGGGTCCAAGCAGCGAGCGAAGGCAGGACCAACCAATCGGATGTCTTGGTCTAGTTGCTTGGACCCACCTGACATCTCTCTGACATCAGTGGCATGGCAGCACTTTGGCAATTTAAAGTCCGACGCAACAGAGTGGTGCTGGGTATTGTGAACTCCGCCGAAAGTTTGTGCCAAATAAAAACGCAGATACACTGGCATGCAGTAGAACACCAGTATGGTGTCCATGTTCAGAAATAAGAAGGGTACACCATCTGAGGTTCTACGACCGGAAGGCGGAAAACCTGCAATGTAAAACGCAGTCCCTTAATAAGAAAAAAGACAAAAGTTTCATATACATACACACAGAAATGATTAATATGAACACAGACTAAAACACATAGAAATACTCAAATTATACATAGAATAAAGTTCATTTATATGAAACAATGACACTGTTCTTTAAGCTCAGAGTTCAAGAGATTTTTAAACACATTCAGAGATGCAAGGAGTTTAAATTCAATATATTTTATAATATGTTCCACTCATGTGGTGCATAAGAACAGAAGGTGGATTTTCTCAGTTCTGTGCGTGTGGTGGGAGGCTGAAGGAGAAGTTTAACTGATGAGCGGGTTCTGTATGTATTAGTGTGGAATGTCA
>JAODJW010000039.1:5996536-6014846 GCA_026777045.1 Hyperopisus bebe | reverse complement strand
TTGCTTTGTTCCTCCCTTTTGGATTAAAACATAGAACACAAGCACATTATGAGGAGAGCTTTGTATCCAAAACCTTTGGGGAATGGGGTCCTAAGGTAATGTTTAATTCACCACATACCCTGAGAAGCTGAGTATAAAGATAACTAATATTGGACCTCAAACGCACTTACCCACGCATATTCAATTAGAGTCAGCTGCGTGACCCTACTGGCATTTTCAATTCCTGGAGGTTGACACTTATTTTTCAAATAACATGTTAATTATAGCTAATTTGATTTTGCCTTTTGATTAAATATGGAGCCCATTTGTCTCAGGATGATTATCTGAAAACTGATTGAAAAATGCTGCAAAATTAAATATTTAGCTTAATCATTATAAATCACTACTTTTTAGGCAATATTGTCCAGAAATGTTTATAATAAAGTCCATGCTGGTATTATTCAGTAGCATGCAGGCATCACTGGTACAATTTCAAAGAAAAACACAGTAAATGGATGTTTTGATGGCACAAATGGTATTTTGAATTAAAATGCAAAGTGAGATAAAAGTATTAGTAGAGCACGCAGAAGGCATTTCTTTCCATTAGCAGCCAAAGCATATGTGTTCTAATGTCGTTCAATACAATTCAATACCATGAACGATAAAAATAGAAGTATTATGTGTACAGTGATCTTCATTCAGTTCAATTTCCTCTGTTTACTCCCACGTTAGTCTAGGCCAGAAAGATATTGATAGAGTCATTATAATGCAAAACGGTTTCTCATTGTCATCTCTTATCTTTTTACAGGACAATTCATGGCAAATAAAATGTAGTGATAATTCCAAAGATACTAAGAAAATAAATTTATATTATAATGTATAAAATTTCATTTTTTTGCATCCGTTATCTATGCCAACAACCCAGCTGTGTAAAGACCCTAAAAAGCAAAATTAGGTCCATTGGCATCCTACAATACTACCTAAAATACAATCATAGATTTTTATTATTATTTTTTTTAACAAAAATCATTCAATTCAGTATCTGAGGTATGTAATACATGTTTGCAATTATTCTCAATGATGTATTAAAGTGTACTGTAAATGGCAGGGCAATTTTATTTTATTTATTTTAAGCTGTTTATAATGCCCCTTTATTTTGTGGGATCGGGTAATTCATTATCTCTGATTTCACACATATATAAATAAATTTAGGTGAGTTACACCAATGTATTTTATTACAATTTGTTAACAATGTAACAATTGTAATAGTATAATTGTAATGTTGCATAGACTAATTAATATTCAAGACCAGCCAACTTAATAGTAGATAATATGCCTATACAGCATCACAGGCAAATTTCTTCAGAGTTAACCATAAAAAGAAAAGCAGAAGATTCCATGCACAGAAGTTAAAGTGCCTTTTTATGGACAGCAACTCTGGTTTAAGAATGTGCTAAAGGAACATAAAACTAGGTTTCTAAAATCTAGGAAGTATGTGGTCTGCCCTGACAGCTCTAAAAGCCCCCAGTGCTCAGACTAGTGTTCTATAGACTATGTTGTACATCATCTGTCTTCTGCTCTGGAGAGCAGTTACCATGGAAACATGGCAGACAGGAAGTTGCAAGCCAAATTATTTTAAGGTCATACCTGCATACTCAAAAGAGCTATTTCAAAATGGCTAAAAAAAAGTACTTTTTATTACATAAATCCATCATAAATACATACCAGTAATTATATTATATTATATTATATTATATTATATTATATTATATTATATATTACATTTTTACAAATCTATGACAAAGACACATTCATTGACATCCCAAGAACAGAATTTTCTTTTGACATAAATTAACAATGACAATATATTTTTAATGTAACTTTCCCTGTACTTTGACTTTAATCTCTGATAAGTGTGTGCACATTTCAGGAACTGGAATCAAAGGGTACCTTTAACCCACTTCTGACAAGTGCATATATCCTTTGGGCCTGATCTCAGCATGCTACCATGTTTATGTACATCTTCCTGCATGGAATGAAACCTTGTATCTCTCCAGCTGTTAAAACTCTATCGGGTGCCCAGCATCCTCGATGTGCTTGTATGTGCTTGGATGAAGTATAAGGAATCTTCCCCTTTTTCTGTCTTCTTTTCACCGGGAAAAAATTATTATAAGAATGATAAAAGCAGAGAAATACATTCTCTTCTGTTTAGTTGTTTTGCAATCAATTACCACAAATCTGTAAAAATAATAAAGCCATTAGTTTCATCATTAAAATGGTGCAACACCCCCCTCATGAGAATGCCAGCTCACTCAATGAATTAATACACCTGGCACTGGCCCCTTTAAAAGTCTGGGCCACCTCACACTCAGTGCGAGGTATTGTTCTTCCATGTGGCGACGTACTGAGCAGTTCTTGCTTGTCTCCCGTATAGCCCTGACCCGAACTGCCTGCCATGTTCCGGTCCACTTCTATTTCCCCTGGATTCCCGTTTCCTCTCCACCCCCATCCATCGACTCCAGTGTAGGACTGACTTCCCCAGCTTACCTGACCTTCTGCTCCGCGACCCTGACCACGTTTTATCATCTCGATTCCGCTTCTATTTGCCCGGGTCCTAAGAAAACCACCTGCTTGCTCGGCACCTTGATGTCTCCCAAGTTTTCTGTCATGATAGAATACCTTGCCAAGAACAAGATGGAGCCGGTGAACTTCCAAGATCAGCTGCAAGATGCCCTTAGTCAAGTCGACCAGCTGACCACCTTAGTCAGCCAGCTCCAACAAGGCGTCGCAGCTGCCTCTCCATTCCCAAGCTTGCCTCCAGGCTCATCTCCTGAGATTCCCATTGCCGTTCCTGAGCTCTATAATGGTGACCCAGACCGGTGTTGGGCATTCCTCATGCAGTGTGGGCTCTACATATATCACAATCAAGAAATGTTCCTGAGTAACACTGATCATGCATGCTTTCTCCTTGTAGATGGGAAGAACCCATGATTGAGTGACTACCCTCTGGACCGAGAAGAGCCCTGTGCTTAGTTCTTCAGTGGCTTTAGGCATGCTTTCAGTGCCATATTCAATTATCCCCTCAATAGGACGAAGTCTACGAGATCGTCTACTCAACCTCCAACAGGAGAGCTGAACCACTACCGACTTTGCCCTCAAATTCCATATGATTCCAATGACCTCAATCTTGCCCCGAAGCTGCTGAGAACTTATCTGCTCTCCCCACTCCCGAGCCTGAAGCCATGCAGCTGCATCCAGCCCCGCTATCTCCATCAGAGCGCCACTGCTACCTCCAGCAGCAACCTTGCGGGGAAACAGGTCACAGCCTTTATACCTGCCACGTTTGTCCCAGTCCGGAGTCCGCATGCTCAACCGAAGTAGGAGTGCTCAGCCCAGTTGCCAACTCACCTAAACAGATGTCTGTTCTTGTTTCCTTGTCCTGGGCCCAAGGGCAACTGGTGGTAAGAGCCTTGCTCGACTCTGGAGCAGCAGAGAATCTAGTGGAAGGGTCATGTTCCCTCTGCCCTTTGGTTAGCTACCATACAATGGGTATGTCCTCCCTCAGCTCAGGACACCCAGGGGTTTCCAGCACCATGCGTCTTCTGGCCCGACGGTGGCCTGGCTGAAGGAAGGAGGGGAAGGTGTTCATGCTCTCTTGCCCAGTCTGTGCTCAACACAAAGCAGACACCTGAAGACCCACTGGTCTCCTGCAGCCTCTTCCTATATCTCAAAGTATAGACTTCATCACAACCCACTTGAACTTCTTGAACTGCTTTCAACCCAGGCAAAGACTCTGATACATACTGTAGTCGACCAATTTTCGAGGATGTGTTGGAACTTCCTAAGATCCTCCTGACCTGGGTCTTTTGGTTCTATGGAGTTCCAGAAGACATTGTGCCTGATAGGGGGCCACAGTCTGCTGCAGGCTTTCTGCTTGCATTTCAACATTTCATTCAATTTGTCCTCCAGTTACCATCTGCAGACCAACGGCATGATGACAAGAACTAACTAAGAAGTGATGAAGATCCTCCAGCCGCTGTGTGCAGACCTTCCCGCTCACTGGGCCCGCTATCTACCATGAGTAGAGTATGCGTGGTACTCACATCCATCATTGCTGCCTGGAGCCCATTATTCGACCCGGTCAGCAAGTTTGGCTATCGACTTGGAACCTCCACCTCCCAGGTTGCAAACTGGCACCCCGGTACATTAGCCCATTCTGTGTAGTCCAGCAGGTGGGGCCCGTAACCTTCTGCCCACAGTTCCTTGTGTTTCATCTTTCGCCCTTGTTTCACATTTCACTGCTGAAGCCGATCCAGTATGGGGTGGCACATCCCCTGTGTTCCTCAGATTGTCCACCTGCACCCTTATGTTGGATGACAATGAGGCCTATGTCATCCGTGCTCTCCTTAATTCCAGGCATCAGCGGGGGAAGCCACAACATCTAGCGGATTGGGAAGGTTATGACCCTTAGAAACAGGCCTGGGTGCTGGCGACGGGTGTCCTTCACCCAGACCTGGTCTCTGCCTGTCACCATGACCACCCAGACAAATGTACTCTCCAGCCCTGGGGCCGGCCCCATGGCCTTCCTCAGCCTCCAAGTTCTGTCACGCCCCCCTCATGACAATGTCAGCTTGCTCAGTGAATTAACCACACCTGCTGTTAGCCCCTTTAAAAGCCTGGGCTGCCTCACACTCAGTGCGAGGTATTGTACTTCCATGTGGCGACATACTGAGTGGTTCATGCTAATCTCTCATGTAGCCCTGACCCAACCTGCCTGCTATATTCCTGTCCGCTCCTGTTTCCTTTCTGATCCCCATGTTCTCTCCACTCCCATCCATAGTCTCCTGTGTAGGACTGACTTCCCTGACTTACACGACCTTCTGCTCTGCGACCCCAACCACCTCTCAGCATCTCGATTCTGCTTCTGTTTGTCACGGTCCCTAAAAAAACCACCTGCTTGCTCAGCACCATGATATCTAGCGAGTTTTCTGTCACAACAAATTGATTCTCTAACTTCTACTAACTATTCATCAGTCTTTTATTGCCTGGATGAGCCACACAGTGTGAATTTTCTAATTAAATCTATGGCTCTCTAGCAGTATCACAGATGATCCAGCAAGATCTCCTTAGGCTCATCGGGTTTAGTTAATTAACTTGGTTGTACTTGAAAAACCACAGAGTAATGTTGAGAAGCTAATGAGCAAAACGGTCGTGCGAAGCACCGCTGAGAAATGCTTGCTGGAGCCCCAGTGTTAACATCCACCCGAAGAAATGGTGGACACATTCAGATCCTAGTATGTCAACAAATTATGTTTCTCATGTTTCGCCACGGGTGAAAATACCAAACTCCCCCATCACAGCCACAAAAAGGATACAGTTCTTTTTTCTGCATTGTCTTTTTTCCTTGAGTATATTTTCTTGGCATAATTAGATTTCTCAAACAGTTCCAAAATAACCACATGTTTTATCCTTGGATGCTGCTGTGCTTTACTACAATGTTGGCTAAACTCATGTAAAATACATGCAAAATGAAGATAAATTATTATAATAAATTATGAGCTGAAAATCATTAGGTAAACAAGGTAATTATATTACATTAGTAAAATCAAACTTTACCCATCTGTTTTCCTCATGTACTCTTCTTTGTGATCTAACCGTGCTGCATTTTAAATTCTTTGTATCTAACATGTGTTCATATTTTGATGTAAGATATGCAGTTTAGTACATACTCTTCTGATTTGCCTTGATGTTTCTACTGTACCTCAGAAAATGTACTTCATTGAATACCGTTGAACTATTGTTAGTGGACTCATTTGTTGGTCCTCTAGGCCCTCCTAATCATTTATAAATACTTAATAAATATTTATTAATATAATTCAGTCAATATTTGCATTAATATGTATTCATATTTATTTAATAGATTAATTTATATGGACATATAGCTGACAAACAATTAATTTTTTGACATTTCAGTGTTTGTTAATTTGTCCTCATATAAATATGTGTGGTTTTTGTTATGGTGTTAAATTGTAACAGTCAAGGCCTGTCAGGTGCTCATATGTGTTTTACGAGAGTTTGGAACCACTCAGCCATTGGACTTTAAAAGGTTTCTTTAAGTAAGCCAACTGTCCTCAATCAAGCAACACCAAGTGACGTCACCTGACTCACCCAATCATGGCAGGGCTCCCGTTACAGCAGCCGTAGCTCCGCCCCCAACAAGGAATTTTGGTAATACTTCTTATACCGCAGCTTGACTGCAGCATTACACCTAAAAATATTGAAATATATATATATTTTTCGACTACCGGAAGTGAATAGCATAAGGCAACGCTCAGGTTATTTTGTAATGTATGCTTTGTTTGGATATTTGAGAAGTAAGGAGATTGCATTCCCACAGGTAATATGGATTTCCATTATCCGCCAACTCAACATGTTGGTTTTGTCTCCAGATTACAGCTCTTATTACAGCAGGAAAAAGCTCACCAGAATCACCAGTCTGAAATCCAGCATTAGGTCTTGCATCAAGTGTCACACTGCACATGACTACCCTCAGTATCGCTCTGCCCCCGACATCGCATGCCGTGTCATGTCTTCCCTCCATCGGTTGTGTTTTTTGCAAATCAGACACTGCACTTCACTGCTGTAGGATCAAGCTTGAGCCCTTAGAGGGAATACTTATCCACCTAAACAGGGCTTGGCTACATGCCCGGTCCCAAGCGTGAGTCTCAGCAACCTTGGAGGCAAATATCACCACATTTGCCATCCTTACGACAAACCTCCGATAGCCTTCAAATTTTCTGCGGTTGCCTGCCAACTTCTCCCCTCCTTCACTCTATGCTCTGCCCTCGTCAATCCTTTGAATAAGAAATACAGCATCAGTGTACGATTTCATTCCAGAGAAAAGCAAAAAAAAAAAAAAAAACAAAGATGTTAAAAGCACATAAATTGGATTTAGGATGATGAAGGCCTTGATTCACGCCATCAGCAATCTGCTTCTCTCTCTCAGACATCAAACTCCAGATTTCTGTGCTGCTTAACATGCATGCCGCAAGGTCCCACTGCAGTCTTCGAAAGCACAGTGACACGTCAATTGGTGTTTTATTGTTTTCCATATAAAACGCCGTGCATGAAATTGCTATTTTTTAAGAAACTGACTGTTCCAGTAGAAAAATATGAAGTGGGTTAAGGGTTGTCAGGTAGCAAGTTGAGTGAACCAGTGTTAGTTGTCAACCTGTAATACTTTTAACAGTAAAGTGAGCCATATAATAGAACGTTTTGTGTATGATATGATTATTAATAATAAAAATATGAAGGCTAAATATTAACTTGAATCAATCATATCTACTCTTGTGCTTTCTGTGATTCTGGAAGGCTTATATACAGAGTTATTCCTTAAAGAGGAGGAAGTGGTGGGGACTAGAAGCCAGAAGAATTAAGATTTAATTCACTCCTTTACTGATTTTATCAATACTGAATTCCCCATCACAAACAGGATATGACAGAATCAAATACAGCAATACGGTCTACGTTTTTTATTGTGCTTGGGAAGATCATCTGCAATTGTTTATATTTTTATTTTAATGTATTAAAATGTTATGTTTTACCATTTTAACTTCATTTAATGTATCACACCACATATAATCCAAATATTTTTTCCCCAAAATTGCAGTTTCATATTTTTAGTCATTTTATAAATTTCATTATGCATGAAATGATACCGTTTGTTCTTGTAAAGGCTGTTCATGCAACTGTTATGAAACCAGTTACTCTAGATTAAACCATTAAGCCATTAACAAACTAATTTCAAATTGCCCTTCAAGTAGTACCTTATGCCCTGTGGTTTTTGTTAGGCAAAAATTATTGATTATTAAAACTGTAATATCATTTTTAAATCGTATTAAAATTGAGTGTGTTTAATTACGCTTGCTTTTTTACACACAAACTGTCATGGGATTAAATAAGGAATCTTTATAGTTCTTTGAAAGACAAGAAGAATTTACAGGTTTTGGTGGGTGTTTCACAGCACGGAATGAGCATAGAGTAACATGGTGACTTGAAAAATACAGTCGACACCTTTTTAATGAGGCCTGGGTGTATTATTGGTCTCTTTTGAGATTCAAAACTAGGCTGTATCTCTAAAGGGCACCTATAATATCCATTTCAATTATGATCTGTGTTTTATCAATGTAAAGTGAAAGTAGATGACTGAGTGTAGCTTGTTCAAAGTCAAATCGCCTGTACAAAATAATTCCAAATGTGTCCGTCATCATAATGATCAGAAATAACTTAATAAGTAAAGCTCTTCTAATGGGTGATGTTCATGGATGTGTTGGCGCGAAGATGTTGAGGTTCAACGACATGTACCCAGACACCTTACAAGAATATAAATCTGCTACTTCTCGATAATGAGTTCCACCCTGCATCCACCAGTTCTGGCCCCTTTGGGACGGTGTGTCATCATTCTCCCCTTGCCTGTAGCTGCTGAGTAAAAATACAACTTACTTTCATCCTTGATGGGTGGGGCCACCCAAAAGTGAGGGCCATCACCATGGAAACTTTAGAATTTTAATTCCAATTTCAAAAAAAAAAAAAAAAAACCTTCTAATTTAATCTTAATATTGCTCACGGTTGGCAATTTTGAACTGCCAAAGGAGAGCAGTCTCTCATAGCAATGTATTTAATATAAGGCATGAATACTTAAAACCCATTTCCTCCATACACTCCGTGCAATGTAGTCTGATGGAAACGAGGCACAGATATAACAGCGGAGAGTTTAGTGCAAGTGATTTCTTCTGAATTCAAAAAGCAATACAATAAAAAGGCGCACAAGTACAGAATGTAAGCTTTAAATTATTCTTTTTAAGAATCTTAAATGAAATCGGCTGAGTCATTGCCTTTGCCCATTTCTGAAAAAACAACATGGCCCCCCATAGATTTAATAAATATTATTAAGAGAACAAAACACAGCTTGGCACAAAAAGGAGGAGGTCTTTAGTGCCATCGACCGATTTGGTTCTTTAAGGCTGCTCTTACATTTTAAAGCCGTATCGCTCGCCAGTCCCCTCTGTCCCTGGTGTTCCTGATTTAGCTGCTCTTTCCGGCTAACAAGCCGTTTAAAGTGATGCTGATGCAGCCTGAAATAATGGCATTACACAAACGGCCCTGGAAGGAGATTTCTTCAGACATCAGTGGCTCTCAGGCAGCATAGATACCTCTCAAAGGCTCTCTGTCAAAGCCCTGAGACAGAGAGACAGGGATACAGGTTCCACAGGAGGTATGTTGTACAAATTTATTTGTATGACTTACTGTGGGTTTCTTTGCCCTCCTTGCTTCACAGTTAGTGCTGCTTGCATTTCTTATATTTGCGGGCTTTAATCACCCTAAATGAAATGAATTTTTAGTATTTTTTTAAGACCTAGCTTCTCTGTAGTCATGGCATGGGTAATTTGCAGGTTTATTTGAACTACTTTCTAACTCTTTATGCCAAACAAAGTGCTTTTTCACCATGACATTCGTTCTGTCTAAACAGAAATGGGACTTTTATTTGATCATATTTTCCTGAAATTGCATGGACTGATGGGTCTTAGTACATAAATAAATAATCTAAGCAATGAGTCATTTCCCTTTCAGGAAATTCTGCGCTGCCCTTGAATAAAGTTAAAATCATGTCAAATGATGCTGATGAAGGATAATGTTTACTTAGTATAATACATTTAAAATAGTAAACCGATAGTAAAACCTTCCTTCACAAACAAGGTATGGCCACTGAAAAGATGATGAGATTTTCTCTTCTCCGCATCCATCCTCTATACCGACTTGTCCTATGCAAGGTTGTGTGGGGGGGTCTGGACCCTATCCTGGAAGCTATGGGGGGCAAGGCAGGGAATAACCCAGGGCGGGGCGCCAACCCATCACAGTGAACATTCATGCAATTTGGAATCCCTCCAAATAGGCTTAGTGTGTTTATTTGACTGTGCTGAGAAAACAGGAAGAAGCTACACGACAACACAGGGCGGACACGGTAATTCTGTACACGGAGGCAACTCGACTCGAACCCCAGTCCTTGAGGTGTGAGGCAACCATGCTAGCCACTATACTACTGTGTCACCCTGTGGTTATTCTGTATTTGGATATTCCCTTCATTGGGATGATGTAATCCTGAACACTTTAGATGCCCAAGTATATAAAATATTAAATATGAAGTTGCGAGTATTACACGTTTGAGTCCTTCCCCTGGCGTGGAATTTGAATATTTTCAGTGTGTTTCGTGGGTTTCATCCTGCAGTCCAAACCATGCATGCAGGCAGGTGAATTGGTCTCACTAAACTGGCCATAGTGTGTGTGCCGTGTGATGGAGTGAAATCCTGTCTGGGATAATCCCCTGCTTTGTGTGGATAAGCAGTGGGAAGATAAGTGGATAAAAAATTTACAAATGGACACACACACACATCCAAACATATATACAGTATATATATATACAGTGTATATATATATATATATATATATATATATATAAACACATGTGAAAAGAGTCATGTCATGAGAATGTTGTTTTTTTGTGGCAGGTCAATGCATGTTCCTGTTTCCTCATGTCTAGCCTTCCCACGCGTAGATGTGATTTATTAATCCTGGAGGAGTCTCTTCAGTTTTCCCCTGCAGTCAAAAGACTTGGAGCTCAATTAGCCTCCACATGTACCCATCCTTATGTAGAGACATGTACCTGTGCTTATGCAGGTGTCACAAGTCCCTGTCTTGTATTGTGTGGTTTCCAAGAGAGAGTCGGAATCCAAACTACAAACGTGTTTAACTTTGCATTGTAATAGCCCTCATTTGTATCATATTTTCAGTTTTCAACCAATAAAGTGAACTTTTAATTGCTTGACCTACATTTAGTCATGCTTTACAAATCCTTTTTATTTAAGAATTCAATGAATCCATATTTCATTAATCAATTTCGCATCTAAATTGTTAACAAACCACAAATTGTTTCATTAATATGCTTTAGCTGAAGCTCAAGTCAATGTACCAAGGACTGCCAAGCGCTATGTAGTTTGCGCGTTCTCTAAGAAGAATTTCTTTGTGTCTCTGTGAACTTGGAGCTGAACCTAGGATCAATGCAGGGCTAACATCAACTTGATCTTCATGTCTACATGCTATTTACCGTAAATCAGAAGAATGTTGCAGAGAGATTAAATATTTCCCAGCCCTGTATTCTATGACTGCTATGCTGATTTTGGCATTGAATGGTTTTATCCATCTAATTCATGCTTACATGTATTACAAAAAAACAGCTAGAAACACAATTTCAAAGACAAAGAAACACAAAATGTGTGGAATCACAAGTATGTATGTGTAATTTTAATAACATTATTAATAATATTATGATATCAAAGCAGTGATCAAGCGATATATTATAAATCTGCGCTACAAGTTATCTAGCATAAACAGCTGACATCTTGTTCACTTCATCCTGTTTGATGACGATTTTACACAAAGCCAGCTATTCACAGTCTGCACATGTCACATTGACATTGTAAATCTTTTTTCCCCATGATATCATTGCCATTCTACGTCGGAGATCCTGGGTTGCAGCTTAATGCTAACAGTAGACCACACAACAATCAATCAAGATTAATCAACATGCAATGTGTTATCCATTATAATATTTTACTGATGAGAAATTTCAGTGAATCTGCCCTAAGTAGTTCGTGTAAATAGTATTAGGTGCCAAAACACACAAATATTTATTCAAGAGATGAAGAATGATAATTCTATTTGTATTCCTCTCAACAGTTTATTCCTATTTGAGTATATAAGCCATGGTTTTTAGAAC
The DNA here is from genome assembly GCA_026777045.1 of Hyperopisus bebe. Classification (NCBI taxonomy): domain Eukaryota; kingdom Metazoa; phylum Chordata; class Actinopteri; order Osteoglossiformes; family Mormyridae; genus Hyperopisus; species Hyperopisus bebe. Next base: position 6,003,034 of record JAODJW010000039.1, on the reverse strand, counting down.
TATTTATCCTCCCCATATACACGGTTCATCTCCAGTTTGTCTGGAACAATGCCTTAAACACTGTATAGCTTTCCCTAAACACCCAGCAGATGACACCTTAATTCTGCCGCTGAACTCACTGCTGTCTCTCTCTCTCAGCCTAGGTGTCTTTCTATGGCTGCTCCTGAACAACCTTGAATGGGATGGTATTGGTTTGATAGCATTGCCTCTCTCTCTCTCTCTCTCTCTCTCTCTCTCTCTCTCTCTCAGGGTCTCCCGATAAATCATTAACAGCCCATGAACGAAAGTAAACTTCCCTAAGGCCATGGAGACAATACACTGCTTGCAAAACATACATGACAGGTGACCCACTAACTTGCAGATCCCCCTGTCACTTGAATTATGAAAAAGATGCAGGTCGTCTATGAAAGGAGAGGGTTTGTTTAATCCTATACAAAATCGGGCATAATTGAAAAGTCTTTGTTTGACTGACTGACAAATTTGGCATATCCAACACTGGGGTTAAAAATGTTTTTGATACTGGGTACCAACAGACAATCACATTTTAAAATCGGCAGGTGGCCCAGGCATATAAAAATCATTCTAAGAGGCACAATTGGATTTACTGTGTAACATATCGAAGACGCCGTAATGATATAATCAAATTCCCAACCCTAGGGACGGAACTGAGGCCAGGCATAGTGGAAACCTCGTGCGATTATTCAAAACGGTAGCTTAAGAACAATAAATCATATCCACGTATAATAAAGACGCTAGACATCTGTCTTTTATTTAGCTCATATGATCAATATCTTAAACAGACTAATATTCAGCTATTGCTACAAAGCAAATTCATCAAAGGCCAATTTATGTTATACTGTCAAGAACATATTTCCTTTATAATAAAATACTAATTAATGCATTGTCGAATGAGCCAGAATTACATATTCCAGCTTGTCTTTTTTCTTGCAAATTAGTCATAATTTCCTCCCGGAATGCATGCTCTCTAGGGTGCCAAGGGGTATGTAGTTCTTATTGTGTGATTAATGGCTACGTTTGGACGCCAATAAACTACATTCCCCATGCATGCCATGCTAGACTGGCTCAGAACAGTTAGGGAGCTCAGATGAGGGTTTAAGTGCAATGCAGCCAATCGTTCAGCTAAATAAGCCATACATGAAATTCTAAGTAAAATGCATTCGGTTTGTCCTTTTTATTTTTATTACCCACTTCAAGGTATGTAAAAAAAAGATATATAGATTATTCAATCAATAATCTCATTAGGCTGTTATCAGAATGGAATCTGCACGTGAATCTTAGTCAATACTCTCATTAACATTTTATAAAGATCTGCTTCTGAATGGAGCCTGAAATATTTATTTATCCAGCATTTCCTCTATCAGAAAACAATAAAGGCAACTGTAAATTCATTAAGCTGAAGGTGACTTCACAGGGACCTTGCGTTTTCCATCCACTGAAATGTTGTGATACCATAATTATCTTGCGGAGAAAATTAAAATGGCAAAAAAAAAAAAAAATGGATGAATTAAACAACAAAAATTTCTCCCTGGAAATTCATTTCCCTGCCCTTCATATATTTTTATCCTTCATAGTACCAGCAGAAAGAGCATTTTTTTTTGGGGGGGGGCGGGGTGTGCAGGTATTCTCCAGACGCATACTTTAAAAGGATCTCCCCACAGGGAAGCTGTGAGCGAGGAAGGAGGTGGGTGCATTTGCGTTTTAAAAAATCATAATAAAGGTTGCAATATTTATGTACCCCATATGCTAAGTGCCTTTCATGCCTCCTCATGTTACATCCCAAAAACAAAGGCTGTAAGTCAGAGAAAGCCCCATTTCCCGGGAAGCCCCAATTGCACCACATGCGCGTTCCTGACGACGTGACGGCAGATTACAATCTCCCCCACCTGCTAATCTGTATTGAGCCAGTAATTATTTTCAGGCTGGGGGGATGGGGGGGCAACAATGTGGAATGTGTGACAATTCATTCCCAGCATCACAGGTGTCTGTTAAATGAATTGAAATGCTCCCCTTTTTGAGAAATGCCACTGTGTCTTAATAACATATTGTTAACATCCTGAGGAGCTGGTCCCGCAAGGCCTGAACACACAGGGATGAGCAAAGAAAGTCAGCCACTCAAGACGAGGTCTTTAATGACCTTAACGCTTATGTAACATGTCATTTAATCTGAAGCTTTTTTTTCCGACCCTAAAAAAACTCACGTGTCACTGCAGACATGTGATGAATTGGAATATGCCTTAGTGGATAACATAACGTTATAACATGTTTACTGTGCTTTTAAAAGACAATACGCACATTAGCCTTTATGGGATATATGTCAACCCTGCCCAGCACGACTAAGTCAGCTCACAGTGTCTAATGGTGCAACTGGGATATCCAGTTACAGCCCATTGTCATAAAAATGAATCACTGGTTGAGTCAGGGTGAATTGCCGCGTTCGTCTCCGTCGGAGTTGCTTGCTGCAATATGTAAAAAAAAATATGTGCTTATGAGAACTGAAAGCAATCTGGTCTCCCAGTGCAGTTTGAAAATTGCCTGCTAAAGGTGGGCTGTCTTCTTTAAATTCCCCCTGGCTCTCATCAGCAGTGGACTGGCAAGCACACTGATGAGCTTTTGATATAGAGCAGCAATCCTCTCTGGCAGAGCTGTCTCACACCAGCCACTCCAGGGACAGAACTGCTCTCTCCTACTGCTTGATGTTCTGTCCCAACTTTTTATTATTAGTATTATATATACATATTACTCGATTTTATTATTTACTGCCTTTTGAGACTTACAATCTGCTGGATGGTTTGATGACATCAAATCAAATCTGGTGATTGGTGCCTGGTTTCACTTTCACTGGAGACCAACAACTTAGGGGTGCCATCTAATTTTTCGAGCAAATAATAAATATGAAAACAATAAACAAACAGCTAAACAATCAAAAATCAAATGAGTGAATGAATGAATGAATGGACAGACAGACGGACTGGCAGACAAATAAGCAAATAAATGAATAAACGAATAAACAAACAAACAAATAAATAAATGAATGGATGGTTGGATGGATAAATAAACAGACAACCAACCAAACAAAAACAATAAATGAATGAATGGACAGACAGATAGACGGACTGACAGACAAATAAGCAAATAAACGAATAAATAAATAAACAAACAAACAAATAAATAAATAAATAAATGGATGGTTGGATGGATGGATAAATAGACAACCAACCAAACAAAAACAATGAATGAATGAATGAATGAATGAATGGACAGACGAATGGACAGACAAATAAGCAAACGAATGAATGGATGGATAGATAGATGAATAGATGGATAAAATGGCAACCAACCAAACAAAAATAAATAAGTAGATAAATGAACAAGACAAACAGAGACGTAATATTTCTGTAAGGCCACATTTCCTCAGAATGTCAAAAATATGCTAAAAAAATAAAGAGGCTGAGCATGTGTCTTGCAGTTACTGCATTAAAGTAATTTACCTTGCTGAGACTCTGCAGTCTATAAATCTTTGAATTATTCACATTAGTCTGTCCACGGTTTTGAGTAAACACATCCTCTGTAGTTAGTCTTTTAATAAAGCCGATTTAGTTCAACAACTGTCAAAAAGCACGGTGAATTTGAATTTCCCATTAATGCTGTTTCCTCTCACTGAAAGGATGTTTATTAGTAAACAGCAGATGTCCTTGTTTTCTTAACAAATTTACATAACAAGCTGGGTAGAATTTCTCCTTTCTGCCTATATTTATCCACACAAAGTCCCTGGAGAAAGACATTTCATTTCCAAGAGATTAGTGGTCTGAACGATAGGCTAGTATACAATTATGTGACAGGAAGAATATTATCTTGTAACACAGCTGCACAGCAGAGCCGTTAATTTTGCCAGTCTTCAACATGTTACATAACCTGTGGCCTCATAGACTTTGACACAGTCGATCTAAACTTCTGACCAAACTCTACCTGATTCAAAGATAAATAATGAGTGGACCCAGAAGGCAAATATAGCCAGATACACTTGTATCCCTGTGACCGACAGGACACCATTATCCACCTCAACTTTCAGTCTTTGATTTGCCAACAAAGTCAACAAAGACACAGGTACCCGAATTAACTGAAGAGTATGATGAAGTCAGTTTAAAATCAGGTATTCCAATCATGGGCACACACTTACATTCTTACAGTTGATCTGCATTTTTCTCGGAATAAGTGACAAGTGGATAGTTTTCCACCAGAGTCCCCGGCTCCTGTGGTAAATGATGTTATATAAGCAGGCCTAATAACCATACTTGTCAGGGCTAATATAGGTGGGGAAAAAATGGTAAAATGCTCGAGCAGACGCTAACCCAGGGATTTTATTTCATTAGCTCCACTTCACCACCTCTGCAACATATTAGGCTGATTACCTCCCATTACAATTCAGACATTATCACAACAATGTGAGGACTATCAGGCTGCAGAGACGGCGAGTCGCTTAGTCCGCTTCACGGACTTTTAAATTTCAGCAGGGACCATTCATTCTTTTGATACAAATAGACAGAAGTGTCTCGTGGTATAAATCGCTCTCACGTCCGCTCCTGACGGTTAACCTGAGACTCTTGTGCCACTGGATAGCGTGGTCTTCCTTGACAGCATTACTTCATTTTTCGCTTATTTATTTATTTCTCAGGATCTACGTTTCACTCAGTGCTCATCGGATGAAACAGATGGTGTTTGAAGATCTGAAAAACAACACTTTAATAATTTGTCAAGCATGAATAATCTACAACAACTAATTTTTACACAATATGTTTAAAGCTGTGATGTTTGCTTAAAGAAAGGTAGGTTTTCTGGCCAACTGGGAAATAGTCAGAATTTGTCACTGTTTTATGGGGGAGCTTGTGTCATCCTAAAATATTTCTAATTAGGACATAAAGCACTTTTTATTCTATATTCCATCCAGTATTAATGGATTGTATTTGCAATCTGGGTAAGAATGGTCATGCTATACAGCTGATTTCAGCAGTAAAATGGTCATTTGCTACATTGTTTAAAAGAATTAGTTGCATTATGCTTTCAAGTGAGTAGATTAATTTGGTAGGATTTTGCTGACAATATGTGGGAGAATTAATGCCCTTTTTAAAAATTGTTTTGAAACTTTAATTGAGGGGGAAAAGCTGACCCAATGTAACGCCTCGCTCGTTCGAGAGTAAATTGGTGAACGTGTGATATATAATTTCTGCATTAGGAGACTCGGGTTCCTGCTGCTAGAAATTAATCAATTCAGAGGCAGGAAATGAATGCGTTCACATGTTTGACCCTCGGTTTCAGCTAAAGAACCATCAGCACTCTTTGAGGCCAGCTCTCAGCAGCTCTCTCAGCGACCTGTTCAATGCTGGATGCGTAACACTCGGAGCACTCGCGGTACGGGGAGCGTGGGCCCTGCTGCGTTTCCCATAATCCTTTTGCAGGCTCAAGATGTCGCCTGCTATTCCTGGCAAAACTCTGCCGGGGGTGGATAATTACAATGCAATTCAGAAGACAGTTTGTGTTTTTTAATAATTCATGGCTGAAAGGCAAATATCATTGTTATATTGAAATTCCTGTATGAATATTTAACGACTGTACTGAGACAAAAAAACAGGTACTGTAGCTGAGTAAAGACTGACATATCAGAACATCTTAGTATGAGTAAAATACCATTTTATCAAATTCTTGCATACAGTTCAGTTCCAGCAAAACCGTACATAAGGGACCTACTCCACATAAATGAGCATTCAGTAACCTACTCCAATCACCCTTTTTGCATAATAACATCAGCATTAACTGTTATATTTCAACAGCCAACTGTACATAGCCAGAAGGCCAGGGAGCAAGTTATCATGTACTGACCAGTGTCCATTGGATCAGACATGTATCTCTGTACTTAGCTCATGTACCAAAATTCTTTATTTAATACTTTCCATTCACTCTTGACTAGCTTCAGGAGTCAAGGTCTACATAAAAGAAATGTAAAATTTAACAATAACGACATTATTACAAATAATGTCATGAATAGTGGATTGACAAGTAATACAATTATAACGACATCCCTAACTGAGACTTCCTTACTGTTTCTGCGTGTTCATGGTAGCTAGAGCTCTAAAATACGCAATCATGTTCAGGTTTTATGAGCTAATCAGTTTGTAGATGTGTGGCTCATTTTCCTTACTAACTTGAATTACTACAATCCCTCCAATGCACTAGACATTAAAGTGCAGGTAGGTATGTAGATTGGTCACAGTGATTTAGATTATAGAAATAGTTTAAGAACATTAAACCCCACGTTAAACGCAATTATTTCTAAGGTATATTTAAGTGCGCTATCCAAGTGTGGGAAAGATTGTGGACTAAACCATGTAGCAAGGTGGAGTCTAGATATGCACCAGAGCCTAATTTGGGTAATTCTCCTTCCTCAGGAGGTACAGGGGAATTGGGGGGGGGGGGGGGGGGGGG
>JAODJW010000039.1:5968326-5991613 GCA_026777045.1 Hyperopisus bebe | reverse complement strand
TATAAACAAAGGATCAGCACTTTGCTTTCATGTCCTTATGCATTTCTCAATGTCATGTCCTCTGCACTGGCAACACTGACTGTGTATTTACTATCAATAGGAACTCATTAAGAGCTATTAAATATGGGCATAACACATGATGATTTCCTGCCTATAGCGAAACCTGCATGTTACCTAATGAGCTTTGATTGTTTGACTGTGAGAGCTCTCTGTCACCCACCTTTTAATGTGTTCTATACATTATGGTAAAAGCCGTTTCCTTCACTGTATATAGAGCATGTCTGTTTTAGCTACCATTTTCCTTAAGTGAAATTTATTTCTAATACATTAATTTTCTATAATGACTTAATAAGTCCAACATAAAGAATACGTATATAGGATAAAATAGAGTTTTGTTTTGCGTATTTTGTTTACTTACTTCGGTTATTAATTCTAATATGATCTAACAGTCAGTGATTGAAGTGGGGAAAAACAGGTGCCGGTACTCCCCTTGTTATTCAGTACCAGGTGCCGGTACTCCCCTTGTTATTCAGTACCAGGTGCCGGTACTCCCCTTGTTATTCAGTACCAGGTGCAGGTTCTCCCCTTGTAATTTAGTACCAGGTGCCGGTACTCCCCTAGTTAATTAGTACCAGGTGTCGGTTCTCCCCATGTTATTCAGTACCAGGTGCCGGTACGCCCTTCGTTATCCAGTACCTGGTCTTGGTACTCCCCTTGTAATTCAGTACCAGGTGCCGATACTCCCGTTGTTATTCAGTACCAGGTGCCAGTACTCCCCTAGTTAATTAGTACCAGGTGTCGGTACTCCCCTCGTTATCCAGTACCAGGTGTCGGTACTTCACTTGATATTCAGTACCAGCAGCTATTGAGAGGAGTACCGCTCTGAAGTGGAAAATGAAGAAGTGCTGGTACTGTGTACCGGTGAGTTCCGGCCCACTTCAAGCCCTGGTAACAGTATCTTAACTGTAGCTCAGTGTGAAATCATCAGTATTACCTATGTGGGTTTTTTTTTTGTGAGAATTTGTCATTCGGGATGCATCTTGGTTGCTTCCTGGTTTATATTTCAGAAAAAAAGAAACAGACCAGTGTCCTGACTGCATTTCATAGAAACCACAAGCTGTCTGGTTGGCACAGTCCGATATCTTACAAATATCTTGTCTTGGAGCATACAAACCAAGGTCAATGTCAGAGACAAACTTAAAAATGTGCTCTCACAGTGATTGCCTTCGTCCCGCACACTTTAGCAGTAATGTATGAATCGAGTCGCGATGGTGAAACCTTGAAAAAAGAAGATAATCATAGGGGTAAAATAAACACCTTTGCAGCGACACGATTATTGCTGATCCCCACAGGAGTGCTTCTGGAGATCCTGCTGAATCCTACTAATCACGTCCTCTATGTAGTCATACCGTATAAAACAGAGCCCTTAGTCAAGAACATCCTGAATTTTAACATGATATAAAGACCACAGGCGGTTTTATTAAATTTCATTAAAACAGATTATGCATGGTCCTGTTTTTGTATTGTTCAGTTAATACAGACAGGGGCAGTGCAGAAAACTTCATTCATCATGTTTTGTGTAACGTAGATATCTTCACTCCCAAATAAAGGTGAGAAGATATATTGCAGTTTACTAATATAACATGTATATATGTACAAATTAATGAACCTGGAGAAGATTAAACTGAATATAAAAATGAACTTTCCAACAACGAGGACATTTTAGCAGCTCAGCTAAAACACTATTGCTATCTTAATTAGCTATTGCTAGCCTACATAACCAGCAATGAATGTTTTAAATAAATGTAGATATTTGCAGTAATGGTACATGCGATTTAAATTTGCCGCACATCCCCAAGGGACTGTGACTCCCCATCTGCTATTTATTTTATGTGATGTCACCCTCTTCGAAAACATCACTTTATATCGCAACATGAACAGGTGAACAGGAGTACTTTTATTTACCCTGGTCTTTGGTTTCCCACAGATGAAAAACAAGCAATAGTTCATATTATGGGAAAAATCCCAATTGTAGTAGTATGTCTTTTTTCAGTCATATAAAAATCCATCCATCCATCCATGCATTCATCCATCCATCCATCCATTTTCTGCAACTGCTTATCCTACACAGGCTTGTAGGGGGTCCAGAGCCTATCCCCGAGACTATGGGTGCAAGGGTATAGGAATCCTTTGTTGTATATTCTTACAACATTCATAATTTACTTGAAAGCTTTTGATAAATATCGACTAATTAGTCAATAGTCCATCAAGTATCGATCCGCTGGCCACCTGGTCCTGGATGGGATTGCTGGTGCCCTTCTGTGGCAATTTAAGGAGCAAGACTGGGGTGCAGCCTGGTAGGGAGGCCAGTACTTCTTAGGGTACACAGAGAGTTCGGGCAATTAGGAGATGCCAATTAACCTAACTGCATGGATATGGACTGCAGGAGGAACCCCGAGTACCTGGAGGAAAGCAGCATGTAATGTGAAGGACATGCAAACTGCACACGCAGAGAGCAGAGGCGTGATCTGACGCCCGCAGCTGGAGGCGGGATGCGGGATGCGGGACGCGGCATGCGGCATGCGGCATGCATCCTCAAATAACAAGTGTGTTCAGGTTTTACACAACTAAAGTACAAAAAAAGCATGTAGTATGTAGTATATTCAAATTGGTACATTCGTTCCAGTTTAAAAGCGATGTAGATTGATTTAGATAAACTTGCCTGGCAAGCGATTAAATGAGCATTTTAGTACCTAGTAATTATAAGAGTGAAGTGACGGACTGACTAATAATGAATGTAGTTTTTTTTTCTCCTCAAGAAATCATCCTATCCTTCTGCATTCATCAAATACCCATATAAAAACCACCATAACTGTAGAACTATCTGTAGTTACCATGGAGCCACAATTACGGTACACCATGTGCAGCCTAATCCTGTCATTGCTAGGTAAGATTGATAATTACTCCTGAAATGTGCAGATGCCGTTTTTCCATCATTCGACACAGTGTGGCACAAACTCACAGGACCTTGGTAACACGCCGGAAACTCGACACCTGCACCTAAGGGCTCGCTGTCTGAGCCAGATCACCAGCCAGATCTCCCACCTCTACTGTTCTGTTCGTAAGCAGAAAAAGAACATTCCTCAGAGAGGTTTTAGTTGTATAATTCTGGCTTTCTCCTTCTTCAGATTGTTTAAACCCCCCCCCCCCACCAGCTCCCTCCTCTCCCTCCTCCCTCCTCCTCCTCTCTCTGCTTCTCATGGGAGTCTCCACTTTAATTTTTCTCCATGAGTGCACTAGATTTATTGCTCCAGTAAATTCCTGCAAAGGAGAAGACGGCACTGCAAGGCCCTGGGGGACTCTCAGCAGGGAATCACCTGACCGCGCTGCGGCCATAACTGCAACAAAAACACATTCCTTTGGAGGCCATTTGTTATTCCAATTCTAATCCGGGGCCTTTGCTAGGGCTGCAAGAGGGGGGGTTGGTTTTGGGATGGGGGATGGGGGGGGGGGTGTGGAATGCTTGGAGAAGCACAACACAAGTCACTAGCTATAAAGGAATGTGCATAAGGAATGATGTTTCCCCCAGAAAGGCAATGCCCGAGGACGGTCGCTGTTCTTCAGCTCGTCCTCAAAGCCTGTTATTCTTCTGCTTATTTATTTTAAATATCCGACTCCCTTTTCCAGTTGGACCTCTGTGAAGTCATCCTTACATTTTTATTTTAAAGTGAGCTTCACTTAAAACACTGTTCCTTTTATTCTGTGAGGCAGAACAGAGACTCTAAACAGATCAGAAGGCGCTGAGGCCGGCTAGTTTACCTCGGAGTATTATGGGATGCTTTTAACATGTCCTATAGTCCTAACGAAAACACACACACACACACACACACACACACAAACACACACACAAACAAGCCCTCGCATGGTTTCTTGTCTTGATGGTGGATTGTTCAAGAAGGATTCTCACAGCTGGTTTCATGCCTCCTGAGATCTCACACACTGATTTCAACTTGAGGCTTCACTCAAAGGTCACGATCAATCTGCTGAACTCTAAAGAGGACAAGTAAGTAAGTAAATAAAGAGGCCAGCTGGCCCCTATTCTAGGTATGTGAAGGCTTGTCACATTTCTCCTTTGATCCATTAGGTTTCTTGTCATTTAACCTTCTAGAGAGAGCAAGTATTGCATTATTATTCTCTTGCTTTGCTGTCATTGTTGTCCAAAAAGGCTTGCAGTGTAACACTCTGCAACGTGTTAAAGAAGAGGAATATGAAAGTAGACAGTTAACATGGTGGCTCTGAACATGAACTTCTGACCCAAATGCTGCACATGCAAGTCTTCACGATCATGTTTGCTGTGGCAAATCCGATGTAGGTGTTCTGCTGGAGGTAAAATCTCCAGCAGTATTAATGTGTAAGATGGTCACTCTGGATAACAGGTAAGCAATGAAGGGGCATTAATGTTAACAAATGGAGAGACTTGCTGGGTTTTCGATTGCTGCAGTTAAGCTATGGAGACTGAGGATATGCGTGCATTTGACCCTGAAGCCTGAAGAGTAAAACATATAATTCCAGATCACTGGAAATGAGATGAACATTGCCAGAAGCAACAGGAAATCATTTATACCTGCTATTTTGAGCTTTCACACTCGAATGGCAGAATTTCAAAGCAGATGGAATGAAATAACAGCACTTTGTTACGTAAACTGACTAACAGCAAGTGCTTAAAACCAAACATTGTCTGGATTAATTACCTAGTTTACTTTTTACTCATTTATACAGCTAGATTTTTAAGCAATTCATAGGAAGTGCTGTGCTCAAGTTTCCACCAGGCAGGCTATCACCTGGAATGCTAACTGAGAGTCTCTTTGTGATTTGAGTGCTCTGTTTACAGCTGTAAACCAATTACATGAACTCTAGTGAGTTAGTCACAGACCAGATTAGAAGTACATATGTCAATTGAGGGAATGATTTTAACAGTGTCTCTCTTTTAGTTTAAAATTACTTTGGGATGAAAATGCATAGCTAGCCGTTTCCAGTGTTTTCCCACGCATAAGGGAAGCCAGACAAACAGCTGACATCGAAGCGAAAGAAAGCGATTCACCCTTAAACAGTACAATTCGGATAAAGAACACACACAAAAACATAATGTTAAAAGCCGTTCCCACCTGGGAGATGTCGTAGTTATCTTAACGTGGTTTTTCATCAGATATGAAGCCACGAACATATATTTCCAAGTCGTCCCATGATGCTCCTTAATCATAAGTAATTTGAAATTCCCCAGGCAAGTTAACAATGAGAGAAGTCTGGTGTGTTTGGCAGCAGCGGAAAACAGGGTCCACTTCAATCCTGGACCACATCCAGTGCCCTTCCAGCAAATTACTTTGATTTGTTACAGAGACATTGTTCGGATCAAGTGAACACGCGATGGCTGTTAATGTTGCTCTTGGTTCCACTTCTCACCCCGATGTCATAGCTTATCGTGCGTTACCTCTGACCCGAGACACATAGGCAATCTTTATGGAGTTTACTGTACCCGGTAGCATCTTCAGTTAGCTAAGTGCCTGCAACCTACTGATTTAACCTTAAAGTGTCCACCTACATCATATCACTTCAGTAAATATATCTTAAATACCCTATAAACAAATAAAGTGTACATTTATGAGCTGCTTATAAGAAACTAAATCTCCCAGCCTTTTAAATAAATGAATAGGGCAAAAGCCTGCAGGTCAATGGACCATTCGTTGTATTCCATCCCCTTTTAAAAGATTGCATGTCTTGCAAAAATAAAATAACAAGCTTCCGGTACTGTTGGCTTAAGAGTGCAAATGAGTATTTATTGCATTGTTATCAAAGAGAAAGTACTCCAGCATTTTCAGACGTCCTTGGACGTGTTCCAAATGCGGTACGGTCTGGAAATCGGCTGGATCCTGGACGAGCAGACATCATGGGTGAATGCCCCATGACCGGTCCTCTCGAGCGCCAGCTGGCTGCAGCCGTAGAGAAGCGGCAGGTTGCATGGGCTCTCTGAGCCGTGAGTGCGTTTGATCTCGCAGTCCACCATAAACAAATCATTAAGCAGCGAACAAAAACACTGGCAAAGTTGCTCAAAAAAGGGGGCAAGCGAAATATGAAAGGGTTGTGTGTGTCTTAGATCGCTGTCCTCTCGATCACTCATTTGACTGATCTTCATTTAAACTGTTACACTGTGTAACATGGACAGTTAATTGGGAGAGTGTTTGGGCCAATCAAAGGGACCTCACTGAACTGAGAATAGACATTAAAAAAAACTTTCATCATGAAAACGAAACTGAAAAAATGCATGACAGTAAAAGAAAAGGTTAAATGAAACAGGTAATTAGCCATCTGTCAATTAATATATATATGTATATATGTGCAAAATTTAAAAAAACAATTTTTTTAAACAATCAGTTCATAAGATGATGTATGTCTGTTATATTTGTAAGTTGATGAAGTTAAGCCAGTACATTTTAATGTAATAATAATGTAATTCTTGTGCGTAAAACAACAGTCAAACTAATTTTGTTTACAGTGAAAAATAAGCAAGAATGTCCTGCTTCGATGCACATATCTGTTCTCATCTATATCATGTTATTTATGAGACCTTCATAACTCATGTCACTAAAGGGATTATTTAGTTATGTACCTTTTCTTTTGAGTTAATTATAGTTTTATGAGAAGTGCCACCCTGCTGGTATGTTAAGATGCACTGGAATAAAACTGGGTGATGAAATGTCAAATGCAACCTTGTCAGCTACAGTAAATTTTGTCAGTGGTTGCATCAGATCTTTAACAAAAAAAGCACTCAGAGTGTTTCTGCAATCACTTCACCATTCAGTAAAAATCCTTATCTATACATAGTCAGCTCCATTTTATAATTACCTGGAAATTAATTAGAAATTGGATAGAGAAGTTGTGCAGATGCATCGGTTTATTGGAGTCTTCTAAGCTGTGTTCATCTGGCATCATCAGATTGATGGCATGAGTTTGCATTTTATATATCGCTGCTAAAGGGAATAGGGAGTCCCAGAGATCCCACCCAAAATCTATGTTATTCTTAAACATGTCGAGCTATATAAATTCGATAGCCAAGAGACGGGTGGTCTAATCATTTTTAAATGATGAGAAATTATTGTTTTAACAGCAGCTGAATTCTTTCTCTTTCCTGTTTTTACCATTGGTGGCTTGACTCTTTACGTAGCAGTTAAACCCATAGTCAGGGTCAGCAGATAAAACACACATTCACACCCTGTGATTATTGTTGTTTAACAAATATAATAATTAGCGTTAAGTTCTTGTTACACATTACTGGTAGTTTACATGATGAGTTACTGTATCCTGATTAGTTAAGGACTCGTGACAAGGTTCACTAAAGATAAATGTCCCTTTTTATTGCCGCAGGTGTTAAATACTTTAAAGGTGACTGAGTCGTCACTGATGAAATGAGATGCAACTTACATTAAATCTGTGCCAAAACTGCGTCCAGCTGCCGCAGCTTGTGCCTTTCAGGAGATGTCGGATGTTTCTTCTCATTTACAAAACTGTTGCATTCCACTGACAACAGCTGCGGGGTACATGCAAGCGCTGAAACGCAGCCCCTTCGAATGTAAACAGGATTAACGCAACAAAAGCAGATGCCCAGACAATCTTAAAGTCTCCTCCTACCCTTCTTGTTCACATCTCCTAAGGAAAATGTTGGCTATTTTCATTAAAAAATGTAAAAATATATAATATATCTACAGGTACTTCAGGGCCATGACTAACAGCACTCTACAATAATTATTATTTTTTTTATTTTTGGAATGTAATATCTCTAGAGAGTTTACTAGAAAGACTTTAAACCAATGTCAACATTCTATGTTAATTCTCCTCATTTCCTGTGAAGTTCCAACAATGTTTGGTACTGGAAAATATGTCCCAGTCATTAAAGTGTACTTAGTTTAAGTGAGATACGAACAATATCATTTAATGGGATTTTTCAGATCCTCTTGGCAGAGACACTCCTAGACCTGGCACCTGGATTCTTGGGAACTTCGCTCCTGCTCCCGCTTAAACGCACATATCAACCAAATGAGTGAGAATATCAGCTATTCGCTTGTTACATGAAGAGGCATCAGCTTGTCAATGCATGTCCCACACACAGCTGCATTATGGGTATTTTTGCTGCACCAACATTCTATTTATGTCTCCTATGAATCACCATAATGATAAGGACACTGGAAGATGGGAGGTGCTTTGGCATCATGCCAAGGTTCCTTCAAGTCGCTGAAGTAAATAGTATTTAAATGTAGTATTTAAATAATGTTTATGATTCAGAAAATGGAGCAAATGCTTTGTTCTATTGTTATATTCCACAGGTACCGGCCTCAGTTATTGCATTAAAAAAAAAAATCTCTGGTTTTTATGAATTCCATAGCCCCTGGGGAATATCGTTTCAATATTCATTTTGCTTAGTGGTTTAGAATACTTGTGCCTAATTTCACGCTGAAATAATATAACCTTCAAATCCTTGCCTAGGTTCAAGTACAAGATATTTGAAGCTTGATGTTTTGTTTTATTACTTCATTAGCCCGATAATGGCAGTGCTGTGCACTGCGATGGGCAGACGGTGCGCTGTTTGGAAATGCATCGTACAATTTAACGCCAAGATTTATGTCTTTGTTATCTTTTCATTTCTTCCACCAGTAATGCAGGCAGACAGTGCAGGCCCATTACATTCGGATCAGATTTCATCTAGCTGTACACTAGACTTGGACCTCAATTTGAATGTAGATTATTTCACAGTTTTCACCCTGCCTGATGGTACCGCCTCATTAGTGCGTCTGTGTGGGAGGCACAGCGCCCAGAGATATTTTGGGGTGATGAGGGAGCTTTTGTTTTTTTTTTTTTGCAGGGAAGGTTTGGATACACGGTTACAGTCACTTAGCAGATATTTTTACCCTAAGAGACTTCCAGTTTCACACTTTGCCCACTGAATGCGGCAGGCCGGTTGGAAAGCTTTTCAGGGTCCCACTTTCCGCTTCACACGGGGAGACATTTGGTGGCTGACCTTTCCACTTCTCCTTCCCGTCTCTCCGTCCATATAATGCAGGCAGACAGCACAGGACCATTGCGTTCGAATCTGGCTTCCATTAGGCAGAAGCACCCCAAGCTTTTTGGGAACGGCCCTCACTATGTAGCCAAGGATAAATGACACATTTGTGTCTTACGTTACCCCGCTGCTGCTTTTCACTTATGCGGGAAGTGCAGCCATTGATGGGGAGCGGTGTTGCTGAGATGCATTGCAATGGCATGCGATGCTGCTGACTCATAACTGCGCGTGTGACATTTTCGAGATGCGTCGGCTTAGATGTTAGAAGAATATATGAATGCTAACGTTTATCTAGTGACATACTGCTCATAACTATGGTGCACGAGCCTGTATTACAAATGTAATGTGTGTCAAGCTGTTATGAAACTCATGGAGGGGTGAATCTACTATCTAAGAAGTTATGATCATTTATATTAGAGCACTCATATACAGGATGTAGCAACAAATCTTCACAATCTAAATACTGACAATTTTGCAAGCATACTAAATAATCTGCTAGTTCTCTTTTCACTCGAAGGAAACAAATGTGCTTTAATCCAATTAATATCTGCAATACATTCAGACTGTCAACCAGGTATTGGCATTTTGCCTCTAATACTGAAAATAAAGCTGCTCTTTGCGCATCAAGGCTGAAAGTTTAAACCGAAGTCCTTTCATTGCCAATTAGAAAAAGACAAGCGGGTGTCATATTGCGTCGCACCTTCCAGCATTCTTAGGTGCGGCCGAAGACCTTAAGAAGAGGAATACGATGTTAGCTGTTCCACGGGAAACGGTCATACAATGTGACACTTTGCTTAGACATCTGTGCGGGACGCCAGTTCTTGTGAGGGTAGTAACCATGAAATGGTCACAAATGGCACTGGTTACCCCCCCCCCCCCCTCCTCCGGCCCATCTTTGATAAGCACCAAGGTCTGATTTGTTTTTTAAACACCCAGAACTTCTTTAACCCCTGTCATAACTGGAACGTCCAAATGCCCCGGTTTTCTATGGGACAGATTTTTTAATGAGGAACACCTTGTAGGTGAACGAAACTATGCTATTAATTTTCCGGGGGCTGGCATTTTCTGTTTTTATATACCTTCTCGTGTGAATTGCAGGGATGTATGTTTCCAGCCTTTGTTTAGTCACTAAATCCTTATTTTTTTCACATTTAATACAATACAGATAACCAAGAGCACAAAATGTATACAAAATATCCTATAAGCACGAAAAGAATCATACAACTCTGGAAAAAATGAAGAGGCCACTGTATATTTTTGCTGGCAGAAGGCTACACTGAGAGGCAGGCTGCTTCCAGGCTCAAAGTGTCTAAGACAGCAGCACACAAGAACAAGGTGAAGCAGGAGACACTGGGAACGACCAGAAACCAGCTAAGTAGAGGGCAGAAGCAACTTTCTAATGCCAGAGATGACTGTCAATTTATCCGACAGTGCCTCATAAATCGCAGGATGACCTCAAATGACCTTCAAAATGAAAGGGGAAACATTAAGTGGTGTGTAATGCACTGCTAGGACAGTTCATAACAGGATCCTAGAAGCAGGACTGAAGACCCATAAAGCAGGGAAGAAGTATCTCATTAATGAGAAGCAGGGAAGAGCCAGACTAGAGTTTGCAAAACAGTTTTACACAGACGCATACCCATGAATTGAGAAATGAGTGAAAGTGGAAATTTTGCTGTGGTCTCTTAATTTTTTCCAGAGTTGTACATTTATAATGTACATATTTTGTCTGATTGAATAATATAAAAACATAAGATCCCTTTCAGCATTGCTGAGTGACTTAGATCCAAACATTCTGGGAGTTCAACAAAAATGACGGGACAACCAAAGATCTACAGAACCAAAGACTATTGGCAATAATGTAATATGTTTTTCTAAGAACTCCCAGTCCTACACACATCATTTGGTTTTACTGTGAGATAAAATGTACAGGATGGAGAAAGGTAAATTAAAAATAGAAAAAGCCACCTAGCTGATCCGTGGAATTCGTGACGGGCCTGATTCACTGTCCCTGCCTCCCTTTGCAAATTTCATTACTGGTCAATTATGGAGTTCAAATATAGAACAGGAGCAGAGTTTCCAGAAGCTCAGATTAAATTTTGCCTCTGAAATAACCATTAGGGGTCAATTGCAGTTTGCATTCAGAAGTTCCACATCAGCACTGGATCAAACGTGGGTTTACTGTTTGATCCGCATGGAAGGTCATCTCCGACTCGAAACACGAACGCGGGGTCTGGGTGGAGTGGATGGTTTGCTGCTTAAAGCACCAGCCCAATTTTGTTAGAATGGAAATCCTGTAGAGATGAGTGCAGTCAGAGTATGCAGTATATGCAGTTACGTTTCAGCCTGTGTTCCAGCATTACAGTGTTAAAGTAACTCATGCCACATGTGATAACTGCAGTGATGCCAGAAATACGGTCTGTCAAAAGGCACATTTACAGGGGGGAAAGTAGGCAGCGCTAGGGCTAATTCAGCTATTTATGGTCAGTAAAGAAGGTATGATGGTTTTAAGACTTAAACCAGTATTAAACCAGTAAAAGACCAGTATTCATTCTTTTCAATCATTCACTCAGTTTTACACGGCAAAAGCTAAACGGCATATATTAAAACTGAAATGTATAGTATCCAGAGCTCTCTACAAAACATCTTCAAATTTTGCATGACACATAACCTCTGCTATGGGTTGTGTATTTTCTACTTTCACTTGCTATTATTACATATATAGTTTCATATATGGATTTAATAAACAGTCATTTGATTTTTTCATTTTTATACCAGCTGGTTTATACCCGAAAGTACTGAGTTGTACAATTAAAGCTCTAGACTTGGCTCTTACAGTAGTTCTTCCTGCTAAGAAGTATATTGATGTGAACTTCAGAGTGAGGTATGGAGACTTTATTCCTGGCTGTTTTTGTCCTTCCGTTTCCAGCGAGTGCTAGATGGAAATGGGTTCAGGAGACACACGGCACAGAGAGGCCTGATGCCGGAGCAGAGCAGGGCATTCACAGACACACCTTCACTTGTGCTCAGCAATTAGTCCATGTAGTTTTGTAAACTGCATGAAATTCTCTGTAGCTGTTGTAAGGCTTCATGTCGGAATGCTGCAATGTTTCACGATCTTTGACTACTTGCGCATTGGAAGTGACACTAGATAATTTATTATGCTCTCTGTTCTGCTAAAATGGCATTTATGCTGTCTGTATGTATTGTGTTGTAATTTTTCCTGAACATGATACCACATTTCATGAAATAAATGTATTTTATTTTTATTTTGAACACAAAAAAATTACATATCTGCAACAAACTTACCATGCTCATATCAGTTCCGATATGCTAATAATGCTGATAAAATGATAAAATACATATTTATAATGACTCAGTTATGACCTTAGACTGTGTATTACTTTGTCTCTGGAATTAGATCAATTAATTATCTTCATCCAAAGTGAAAATCGTTGATGGATGATGACATCAATTTGAAATTACTGTCTTACCCTACAGATGACATTATAATCTTTAGATGTAGTTACTGTATATGCAACACTAAAATAAAGCATTTCGATTTAATGAACGCTAATGCTCTTTATGTAAGATTCATTTTATCCAATTTGTAGCCGATCACGTTTCTTCCCAATAAAGCACCTCTCAAATGAGTCATACAGCTGCGTCATACAACACAAGACAACATGGAAAAAGCAAAAAGATCAGTAATCATCCTTCTGTCAGTTCAGTTTCCAGGCTGGAGAGTAAATATCTTGAGAAGTTGCTGTTGCTGTGTGCAGACATGCACATAGATGACTGTGTCCCTCTTCCCACTTGAGGTACCTAGTGGTCTCCTTCTCAAGGGATGTGGAGGCTATAGTGTAGAATGTAGAGCACTGTGGCTGGTTGGATGGAGCACTTTACGATATTAGTACATCCATCCATCCATCCATCCATCCATCCATTTCCTCTAACCACTTGTCGTATTCAGGGTAGAGGGGATCCAGAACTTGCCCAGAGGCTATGGCCACAAGGCAGGGAACAACCCAGGATGGGGTGCCAACCCATCACAGAACGTGTATTTGTACATAACACACATAATATATCATCTTATATTGTTGCCCACATATACATTAAATGTGTCTCATTTCATTTAGTCCCCATCTAGACCAAATGGAAATTCCATTAGCTTAGGTATGTGGCAATAAGGAATCCCGGATCTCAAATACCGGCCTTATAGGACAGAAATATCATGGCCACACAGCAAACGCTTGATTCGGCGCTGGCTGAAGAGCTGACACGTAAAGGTGTGCCATGTATCGCGTATCAGCGGGCTCACGGAGGGCACACAATCCTCTCCCGGGTGTGAAAAGAGAGTGAAACACGGAGTGGAAGCCTTTGAGAAGGCAGGGGCATCCCAGTCTTCACAGACATTCTCTGACATTCAAAGGGCACCAACACCCTGTCATGCAGCTTGAAAAAGAATGCAGATCAAGGGGGCTTTGAAACCACAGGAGAGCCAAGGCGCCGGAATCGGACGGGAAACACTCTCCTAAACATCCGGCTAGTGGGAACGCCGCTTCTGAGGCACCCTGCTATTCCTCCCAAGTGTTCGGTCATTATGGCGGCTTGTGTTTTGCTGATGAGTCCTTACATAAATAGACATGGGATAGCTGTATCATAGGGAGCCGCTGGCAACGGCGTCAGCAGGATTAGGTCACGTACCCAACGTTCCAGCCTGGAGATGCTATTCAGCTGGATTCGTTCATTTCCTAGCTAGCCGTGAGTGTTTTTGCTCTTCGTTCAAGGGCGTTATCTATTAATGTTTTAATTAGGCTTTGACATATTTAAAGGGGTGAGACTGTGGATTTGTGGTTCTCACTGTAGCCACATGCCACCGCGCCGGAGTCTTGGCGGTTCCACATCCAAATTTGTACGTTCTCCCTGTGTTTGTTCAGCATTTTTTTCTCAGTCCAAAAAATAAAAATTAGGTGAACCGGTGTCTGCCTCTGGTCTGCTACTTAGGTAGATGCAAGGCTCACCATGACCCCCTACTGGATAAGCAGTTAGGGTAGATGGATATTTAGAGATCAGTTTCCATGGATGTACACAGGGGTGGAGTCACAAGGGCACTGGACCCAGCTGAAAGCTGATTGGCCGCCCGAATGCCTCCTCCTCTGTCACTCACCGATTCAAAACATATCATGGCCGACCCCTCTGTATGAATTATGGCCCCTTTTATGCCCCCCACCTTAAAATCCTAGAATCTCCCCCACCAGTATTTCTTTTGTAACCCTTATTTGTGTTATCGGCCACAGTGAACATAGCAGAAGCAGCTTAACCTTAAGCTTCAGTTAAACTTTTGGACATGCTGAACTGAGGTCAGATTGAACGGTGATGTCACTGCTACACACTAGAAGGAGGCGGACCCACCAGCGTTCTCACCCCATTGGCCGCTTTCCCACGTTATTGCCAGTCGTTAGCTGAGCTGGATTTCAACACCCGCCAGCCAAAAGTGACGGCTGACTTTTTCCTTTGCAACCTTCAGGCTCTGCTGTCATTTATTAGCTGCCCAGGAAAGCATTTTTGTGACCTTCTGACACAATCGTGATAATGAAGTGCAGGTTTGCAGACAATACTTCTCTCCACCTTCATTGTGCCGTCGTTCTTCAATCCCTTCTCTACATTATGATAATTTCAATTAATTTTTAATTAATATTAACTTGTACAACACCCAAGTACTTTGCAAGAACTGTATAAAAAGACAAATAACTGTACAATGCTATGCTCTATTTGATTTTCTTGTGCTCATACTCCATAAACACAAAACACCAATCTGTCCTTTACCACAGTAGTAAAAGAAAATAAAACAGAACAAAAGTCTGCTTTGTTCATTCTTTTTTAACCTTTATTCTAAAGAAAATGTACAATGGAGGTTTGTAGAAATAAAAAGATCTTTGTTACATATTTGCCACAAAGTTTTATACATCCTTGTAGTCATATTGAATGCATTTATATGCATGGATGCATATCTGTTTTTTTAAAAAAAAAAACATTTGAGGAATTGCAAGACTAAATATATTTTTCCTTACATAGCAGTGCATAGCTCAAGAATTTCTCCAAATAAATTAATCATCATAACAGGAATGAGTGAGGTACAAAACAGCAACAGTCAACCAATATCTGCACGGTGTAATGTCAGCACCCTTACGTCCTTTTGGGAAAAATCAGCTTTCCCCAGTGATTCATAAACTCCAAAGAAATCTATATTTATCTTTGACATTAATCCAGGAGGCACTCTGGCTCACTCGCTAGTGCTGCCGTCATGTCTTCAGCTCTGTGGGCACTGCTGGTCGACCTCATAGGTGACATAGGCGCTTGCCTAGGGCACCATCATCTCAGGGGGCGCCGCCCCCAGCGAGCGTGGCTAGGGTGGCACATAGGCTTCGACCAACACCGGTTGTGGGTTTGATTGCCTCCATCAGCCTCGTCTGTGTTTTGTACAAGCCTCCTACAGTTCAAAGGCACTTAGTCATTGGAGATTTGGTGCAAGTGTGTGCTCTATGCTTCACTAGCCTGGTAGTACTGGTGGTACTAGCTCTCTCCTGGGATAGGCTGCAGGCTCCCTAAGACCCTCTGTAAATGACATGAGAGATGGATGGTTACATTTTTAGGGGGATCTGTAGTGTGTCATCCAAGAGTTCCATCAACCTTTCGTTTATTTTAACAATATTTCTTCTTCTATACAAACAGAATATGATAATCGAATAAGGTTCCTTTATTCAGTCTAATGATTTTGTTTACAGTGTAGAGTTACATTTTTTAAAAAAAGGGAAATTCTATTTTTGTATTCACTCATTCAACTTTAACACCTGATAAATCCATTTCATAGCTTAATCCATCTGCATCCAGCTACAGACTTTTAGCTAATGGTGCTTTATATAATATCTCTGTTGAGCTTTTTTCATTTTAATGTTCAGTGCATAAAATAACACTATAAAGATAACAAACAAGACGGGGGGCTTAGCACGGATAAGAGGGGCACTGATGATGTAATAGGCCTAATGATATAACTTATGACTAAACATGGCAGATTTAGGCAGGGAACAGTCTTCTAGAACAACATGTCCTGCTGCAAGTTTCAGGACAATAATCCATCAACGAAATGAAGTTCTCAGCTAGTATAACAGCTACAGTAGAACATAAGTCATGTGTACTTTTTAACTTACTGTAATGTACAGAATCCAGTTACAGAAGTGTATTATTTATCTTTGCAACCCTCCCAGTCCGTAAGGTATTACAGTCGACCCCTAAAGTCCGAAGGAGTACAGACTTAGTATGCTGGTTCACCGCTAATGTCGACAGGATGAGAAAGCTCAGTTAGGGTGGAAGATGCATTTTATTATGCTGTAGTACAGAGATTCATGGAACATAAGACAGATCTGATATCTGGGAGGTATCAGCAAGTAATTGCTGACCAGTGCCTCCGCTCCCCAACACACACGCAATACTCCCACAATATTTGTAGGGACACATTTCTACCATCCATACCTAAACCTACACCATTGAAATATACCCAGGACTGAGCTTCTTTGATGTGAGACAGACCTTGTTGTCCCAATTAAGAAAACATATCTGTTGTGTGGGTATGAATTAAGGGGGTGGTAATAGTGATGGTGTCCTTACAGCAGGGGTGTCAAACTCCAGTCCTGGAGGGCTGGAACCCTGCACATTTTGGGGTTTCTCCTCATTTAACACACCTGATTGAACTCCTTGTGCTAATTAACTCACAGCTCTTGAGCTGAATCCTTTGTGGTGGAACAGGGAAAGAACTAAGCTACACAGGGCTCCGGCCCTCCAGGACTGGAGTTTGAGACCCCTGCCTTACAGCCTTCTGAAGTTGGAGGTAGGTCTTCTCCAACACTTAGCCACAATGTCTAAACTCACTAGTCCACAGCTGGGACATTGTTCACTTCCATCTCCCACAGCAATAGAGATGGCTAGGACACACTGCAAAGGTGTTCGATGTAATAAAGTACAGACAAGTGAATTTTTGTATAGGTAGCCCAAAAGAGATACTGGCTTCAGTCGTTCTGGTTAGCAGGGAAATATTGTCTGAGAAAGCATCCAATTTACTGCTTCAATTATTCTGTCTGGATGAAATCCAGAGGACAGGGTAATGTTAACACCCAGGAACATACAGAACAGTCCTCATACATAACATATAAATTTGACTGATAGAATCTCTTTCGGAATCCCAAGAAAATGTAAAAACATCGAACATAGCTAACATAGTTAGACAAGCATTCAGACAGCTTCATAGCATCAGTTGGATCCTGGAGAAGTATCAGAAGGCACATTTTGGAGAATTGATGCACTGTAATCAGGATTGAGGTGAACACATTTGAGAGTGGAACATCAGTATTTAAGTACACTGAGATGTGACTATGGTCTTTGAGGAATGGACAGGGACTTGGGTTTACCTGCCATTAACGACCGAAGAGTTAAGCGAATATTCATTTAATGAGTGAGCCACCAAAGCTGGCAGGAACGTAGGTCTTGTCAGGAGGAGATTCAAGGGGACTAAGGTCAGTGCAGACAGCTCCTTGAAGAGCATCCATGATCGCCTATATGGAATGGCTGGACTATAGGTTGGTTAAAACTGCGTGGTGAACATCTACCTTGGGCACTATGCATCAGTAAAACTGAAACATGAAGAATAAGACCCTCTGAGCTGGCATAGAGTGCATTTTCTATGCTTCTCAAATGTATTCCGGGCTCCAATGACCCCTCAAAACCAAGAAGGGATGGGTAAATCTTTTCTACCAGTGTATCCACGTAATGAGCTAACGAGATTGTGAGTAATCCTCAATTTCCAAAATCATAGTTTTGTTCTGCAGTGGAAAGCTTATAGAAATAAAATGAGCAGGGCCACAAGACGGAGAGCCTACCATGACAATGAGACAGGACTTCCCCCACTCCTACTTCTGAAGCATCCATCTCAACAATGAATATTAACGATAGGTGTAGCTGCCTGAGTAGATGTTGCCAGTTATGAAGCGCAGATACTTTATTTTCATTTATGTGAGCTCCCTTGGGTTCTAGAACACAGCCCAGGAAGAAGACAGTTGTTTTATGAATCTCACACTTTTTAGTCTTGACGTAGAGGTGATTTTCTCTGGAGTACGTAGTTTACATGGCCCTTGTGGTTTAGCTCGATTTGGGGGAAAAAATCTGATGAGAAAGACAGCGGGAACTTTGCGGGAGCTTTAGCAAGTACACATAACATAACCAGATATTCATAATTCTCGATGGTAAGGATAAATCCTGCCTTCCATTCATCCCCCTCATAAATTCTGATGCAGTGCAGGTATTATAGGCACTTAGGACATTTCATTTTGCAGTGGTTACAGTGCAGATCTGTTCCAAAGCTGGAGCTGGAGAAAACAGCAGCAGAACTTAATGGTGATATAATTTCATCCACTATCCTTCTTCACAAAGAAATAAATCTAAACCTTTTAGATATGTAGACCAGTAAGAGTTCCTTGGATGTACTGATTCAGGGTGAGACAATGGATAGACCAAGCTACATGGAGGGAAGACCTCAGGGAGCAGGTCAATGGCATTGTCCCATGGACAATGTGAGGGATGCATGGCTGCCTTTGTCCTACTCAAGACATCTTGGAACTGCAGGTATTCTGGAATAATAAGAGTTGGCTGGTTAGTGCTAAGGCTCTCACTGGTGGGGTCTCAACAGAAAAGGGATAAACACTTGGGGGAGCACCAGACCTCCCAAGCCAGTGGTGCATCTTGCTTCTATAGTGTTAGAAGATCATGGTGACTGAGCCAGGGAATCCCCAGAACCTTAGGACCCTCAGTGGAAGACATTACCGCTGTTGTGTCATGATGAAGTACTCCAGATAGCATGTGAAGATCTATTTCCTAATTTGTCAAGAGCATTGATGATCTCTTGGATGGAGACACCTAATTTTCTTGCCAGCTTTATGTCAATAAAGTTACCAAATGCCTCAGTCAACTAGTGCTGAAACAGACAGATTTATTTTAAAAATGCAGACAGAGTAGTCAGACTCCAGATGCAAGAAATATTTTGTAGGGCAAACATTGACATAACCATGAAATTCCCTGGCCTACAGTATAAAATATATGCAGTTGGATTTTAATTATCTTTACATTAAAAGTTAGATTTTATTTTCTGCTGTTAAATAAATTTACTCTGAATGAAGATCAGTAAAAATGCTAAGGTTATAGAAGGTTATAGAAGGTTTTTGAACTGCAGCATTAGTTTTTTTTTTATATTTCAAACCTCAAAAGGGCCATTGAACTTGTGCCTTTGCCAGAAATGGGTATCCTGAATGACTTTCGTAGATAATCAGCTGCAAAACCATAAGCTATATAAATTTCATTGGACAAGAACATCTGATAACTAATTAAAAATTAAAACAGTGATATAATATCAGCAATCAGAAAGATAAGTAGTGAATATATGCCTGGAATAAGAGTTAGCATCCTTCTAAAATGTTTACTCTCCTTTAGTTATTAGAAAATTGTACTTGTGCTTGAATGATTCTTATTTTTTTGAGGAAATGAAAATGAAATCAAATTCCCTAGTGATTTATAGAAACATTTAAGACAGGAGTGATATAGTGGGCAGTACTGTTCCTTTAGTGTCACTTTTACAATGCATAGTGCTGTTACTTTAGTGTTACTTTTACCATGGTTAGTACTGTTACTTTAGTGTCACCTTTACAATGTTTAGTACTGTTCCTTTAGTGCCACTTTTACAATGCATAGTGCTGTTACTTTAGTGTTACTTTTACCATGGTTAGTACTGTTACTTTAGTGTTACTTTTACCATTCAAATTGTTTTCAAATTGTGTTGGACAGCTTTGCATTCCCTCAAATTCCACTTCTGTGTGGGTAAATTGCTGATTGCAAATTGCATCTGGTTTGTGTATGTATATGCCTCAGAGGGGCATGGATACCTTGGTAGATTTGAGGGTCCAGCACTTTACAGGGACACCGATATCTACCGAAGGGACCCCCTCCCGCTCAGCAAAGTCTATCTACATGGGGGCTGTATTTCTTCAGATTGTAGGTTCAAGCCCTAGTGGGACCCCTAAGGTGACATTTTATCAGAGGGCCCAAAATATCTAGCTACCTCCCTGTGTAGGTGTGCCTTGTGAAGCAGGGTGAGGAAGAATAGAGGCAC
Organism: Hyperopisus bebe; assembly: GCA_026777045.1. Taxonomy (NCBI): domain Eukaryota; kingdom Metazoa; phylum Chordata; class Actinopteri; order Osteoglossiformes; family Mormyridae; genus Hyperopisus; species Hyperopisus bebe. Next base: position 5,971,292 of record JAODJW010000039.1, on the reverse strand, counting down.
TGGTTAGGATTTAGCAAGCTGGGAGCTGTTTTAATACCTGCCCGATGAACATATTTTCCTGCAAATTACACCCAGCTGGTTACTGTTTGAAGAACTAATCAGTTTCTTGCTGTCTATAGCCAGCTGTCTGAAGAGAGAGTATTAGGGAGGTGTAAGCCAAAGGCATGTGTAAGCAGATGTCAGGGAAAATGCTGTGGGAAGAGACTTCATTGTATATATTTTTATTAGTTTACATTCTCATTGTTTGTGTTGGTTTCCTTAAAGGGCCATACTGAAATACAGTGTCTGTGATCCCTTTAAGGAAAGGATTTCCCAGTATGACCAAACTGTGCTCACGCACCTTTTGAAGCCAGACCCCCCCAGGTGGCCTTAATGTGTGCAAGTGCGTATGTCAACAACCGGCTGAGTACATTGATTATTACAGAATACTACCCCAAGTTGTCTGCCTCGATGTTATAGGGTTATATGAATTCACAATGGAAAATCTTCATAGGTGATGTAACAGGAATTAATGTGCATGAAGCTGACAGACATAATTATGTATGAATATGGTGATTATTCTTTCCATTTTTCCCTTTTTAATTTAGTACCGCTGTATATCACATCAGCCATCATAGTTATACTGGAGATATCCATCCATCCATCCATCCATCCATCCATCCATCCAAATGTGTGTCAATGTTAGTGGATTACAGCTTTAAACTGAAAAATTCTAATCCCTTTGACCCAGCAGCCATTAGCCAGCACTGGCTAACAAATTTGGCTAACTGGTGAAATACAGAACTATCTTATCCAGTTACAAGAGAGATTTTAAATGATGTAATAGCACACTCTGTCTTACTCAGATAAATGTCTTAAATATGTTATTTGCAAGTTTGGGGATGTCTTGGGTAATGAATCCAATTAGGAAGCTCGATAAAAAACATCCTGTCAATGGAATAAATGTGCCCAGTTACGTTATTCTAAAAATGCATTCGCAGTTGAAAAGGTAATGATGCGAGTGTGGTATGTAAAAGTGTATCTTCGGGTTGAAATGCACGCTGCAAGGTGTCACGTGGCTGTAATGTCCTCGTTCACTTGTTCTATCTCTCACTCTGAGCAGCCAGAAGCAACATAATTGTATTGTGGTTTCCTGGTGCTAATTATTGTACTATTCATCAAAGCAGTGAATACCATGGAAATTGTACCACAAACAAGGAAGGATCGCTGCAGGTGCTCCAGTAAAGAATTCATACCACTGTTTCATGTTCATTTGGGTACCTTGGAGACAAGCTACAATACATTCCTGCTTGCCTAAGTTGCTAATAGTGATGGCATGTAGGTGAAGCATGTGTTAGACTTCACAAAAGGCACACCACAATGTGCACAGAGGTCAGGAAAAGACAGGAAGTGACTGTGATAATTTACACCTCTAGTGATCTATATGCTTATGATATTTTATCCTTTGTGGCAGATGGAATAATCTCTAAAAAATGATATCCCATTGTTTTATTTTTAGTTAAATATCTATTTTTTTTCCCCAGCAGTGTGTTGCACCACAGCTAACCCTGAAAAGCTCTGTTCTTGGTGTTTTTCCACTGTTATCGTATGCATGCGGCACTGAACCATGAAATTTCTGGCCTCGTTCAATACTGGAACAGTTTCAGCGGAGACTGCCCTCGACTGAGCCATTTTGCATCCAGTGATTTCTTCTACGCAGCCTGGTCTCACAGTCAAGAAGACTCTTTTAGGAGAAAGTGGTGCCATATGCTACTTTGTTATACATTTCACTGACGTTGTTCTCAGTGAATATTTTAAAAGCAAAACAGTCTGCGTGGGAGTTAGGGTGCTCAGTCTGAAATCACAAGTCATCGTTTGCTATTCTTAAATCTCCATGTGTCTCTATGCAGATAGTAACACTGAGAATTAACAAATTTGATAACTTATTAATAAAACCCAACAAATTAAGTCTTATCTTGTCTGATGTCAGAAATCATTTGCTCTTTGTTCTTTGTGTATTTTCAACTGCTTGCATTTATTACACTTTAAACATTTATTAATTTTAAATATGGCATGAGTTAATAAGCTTAGTATTCCTCCTGGTTCCAGCATAAATCAGTTACATGAAGACTTGTTTCAGTGTTGCTTAATCTGTCTATTATATACAGGTCTGTTTGTCACGCTCAGTATATCCATGTTCCAAATTGACACAAAGCTCACATTAAAGCAGTTTTATGTGTAAAACAGCTCTATATTGCACAATATTTGACACAGTGTGTTATGCACAGCACTCTTCATGCTGTCTTGTTGCCACTATCCCTGTGTGCCGCACTGTCACATCCATTGTGGACCAGCACTGTCACTTCCACTTTTGTCACCAGCTTGCTGTCAACATGTCAAAACATGTTCTTGATCCAAGTATCTGATTGCAGGGGGGAAAACAAGCAGAATGAAACAAACCAGATCATTTTTCAGCCTGATTCCACATGGTTCCAGCTTGCCACGTTTGTGGTGGCCCAAGTCCTGTCTTAGAGATAATATTTTTTTTTTGTATTTGAAGCTATATTTGTTTCCATCAATCCAGGGTCTGTCTGTCCATCCATCCATCCATCCATCCATGTGTTGCCAATTACCTCCATTTCACCCAGCATAAAAACATCAAACTTACCGGCTATGTTGCCCTAGATGACAACCCTCAAGCTTCCTTCAGTGGGAACGCTGGGAGATGGGCATTATCTCATGTGGCATGTCTGCCTGTGCACAGCAACAGCAGCTTCTCAAAATATTTACTCTCCAGCCTGGAAAGTGTCAGAAGGATCATTACTGATCAGGTTTTCTTTTTTCTGTTTTTGTTTTGAGGTGTGCCGCTATTTGATCCATCTGAGAGCTAGTTGTCGTGCACTGTGTGTTGTGCACTGTGTGTTGTGCACTGTGTGTTGTGCACTGTGTGTTGTGCACTGTGTGTTGTGCACTGTGTGTTGTGCACT
>JAODJW010000039.1:5957664-5968226 GCA_026777045.1 Hyperopisus bebe | reverse complement strand
GCGTGTTGTGCACTGCGTGTTGTGATGTGTCAATAACATCCACCGAACACCAAATTCTAATTCTAGTTTATTGGGGAAAACGCGATCAGCTGCAAAGACTATGAATTGAATTTTATATAAAGAGTATTAATGTTCATTAAATTTAATGGGTTTATTTTATTGTTGCACATCCTCACATCTACAGATTATAATGTCATCCGTACAGTAACATCATAAATTCAAATTCACGTCGCCTTCCATTTACTTTTAATAGATCATAATTATCTTCACTTTTTGAACACATACATTGGGTGGAGATAATTAATTGTTCTAATTTCAGAGACAAAGCAATACACAGTCTAAGGTCATAACACATTCATTATAACCGTCGTAAGTAATAATTTTATCAGCATTATTAGCATATTATAACTGATGCATTATGAGATTGTTAAGTTTGTTGCGGATATATAATTCATGTTCGTATGGATTCAAAATTTAAAAATGGGTTTATTTCTTGAATCCTGTTGTTGTGTTCAACCATAACTGTAATATCAGAAAAAATATGAGCAGGCAGCATAAATGCCTTTTAAGCAGAACAGAGAGCATAATTCACCATCGATTTAGCAATAAATAAATGCCTTGGGTCACTTCTAACATGCAAACAGTCAGTGATTGTAAAACATTTCTTATGGAACAAATTTCTTTGACATTTCCTGAGAGAATTATCCCAACAAATCATTTTCCTGCAATGATAGTCTCAAAAAAACTACCAGTACAGAATTTTATATTCAAATGCTAAAATGTATTCCGCTTCACTGTAAAGTATGTGAAAATGATATATCATTGTTTCTCTTGCATTTCAACAAGGTCCAGAGAATTTCATGCAGTTTACAAAACTACATGGACTAATTGCTGAGCACAAGTGAAGGTGTGTCTGTGAATGCCCTGCTCTGCTCCGGCATCAGGCCTCTCTGTGCCGTGTGTCTCCTGAACCCATTTCCATTCAGCATTCGCTGGAAACGGAAGGACAAAAACAGCCAGGAATAAAGTCCCCATACATCACTCTGAAGTTCACATCAATATACTTCTTAGCAGGAAGAACTACTGTAAGAGCCAAGTCTAGAGCTTTAATTGCACTACTCAGTACTTTCGAGTATAAGCATCAGCTTGTATATGTATTTTGCCATTTTAAATGAAAGACTGGTGTAAAACTATGATGTTATGTCAGTCAAAGTGTGTCAGGTCAGCCATTTCAAATCCTCCCCCTAATATTTGCTACAACCATCCAATAGCCCCATGTATTTTTTACCTTGACCACTACCCCACCTTGTCTGGCTAATCAGTACCTCACTGAGTTATTTAACCAATTAAGTAAATTAATTACGAGAGCTGGTGGTGAAATTTAAGGAATACATGGAATGGCTGAGGTGCGGCTGAGGAGAGATTTGGGAGCCAAAGCGCTGAGCTTTAAGCCATCTGACAAGATGTCAGTAACTTTCTTTTTTATTGCATTACTGTTAATTTTCATATTTTCTAATGTTAAATTTTGAACGCTTACTACGCAGATAAACAGCCTTAAACACTTGCTTTACCAGATTTTTGCACAGTACTGTATAGTCAGAGATTTATATATGTGTATATAGTGGGTATTTATGTGAGTCCTTATATGAGTATAATAGGGAAGATCCATCCACCTAAAATGCGTCCATCTTCCATAACAGATTATCTAGTGCGGGATTGCAGTGAGCTTGGAATCAGTCCCAGGAAGCACAAGGAATGGGACACTCTGGTGTATTTAATCAAGGGCATGGATTTGGGTATGGATGTTAGGGATGTGTTTGCAGTACTGTATGTGTTTAGGGGACAAGGGTTTTGGGGGGCTGATTTGGTCCCTACCAATGTGGAAACCAAACCCACGTCCTTGATTTGAATGTACGTATCTTGGAGACCCAACTGAAAAACAACAACAACAGTTTAATTAACATATAATTCTTCAAGTCATTTCCGTGACATCTCCAGAGAGACATTAAGAGAACAGACTGGAAACACGGGCAGATGCATCAGATAGAATAGAAGAACAGAACAGCTGATACTGAGATACTGAAAGAGTTAAAGTTCAGATTTCATCTTGCACCACCGACAAGCCCTGAGTCAATAGGAGTACAGTCACCCTGCATTGTAATTCAAGGCAACACTCAAAACACCCTGAAGTCCTTGTCTGGGGACACTGCTGACCCCAAATAAACAGCCATTGATGCAGAGAAAATGTGAAGTCCTGCTCCAAATAGGGTTTACATAATTGTGGGCTTAGTCTAAATTTCAAACAATAGTATTCCGGGGTCACTTCAACCCATCAGGAAAAGACTCCATGCTCATTATAAGCACTCTGTGTATTCAGGCATAATTCAAGGTTCAGTATGACAGCCTCTGAATAGATTTTCATGCAGTCCAATAACCCTTGAGCAACACCTAGAGTACAGTATTTACAGCTGGAATTAAATGACACACATCTCACTCCATCTTGAACTGATTATATGGGTCGACTACTTATCAAGTACATTAAAATTGGATATGATGAATATAGAGTACAGAGTACCTCAAAGGCCCCACCTATATGGGGTGTTAGTACATTAAGAGAGTCTTAAGATTGTTGGTTCAAATCCTAAGTGGGTCTATTTTATTCTTGAGCAAAGCACTTCAAACATAATCCCTTCACTACAATATCTAGCTATACAAATGAATACATTTCTGAACCACTTTGAATAAGTGTTTGCTAAGCAAAACTGCCCAGTCACCTCACGAATCCGGTTAACAAAAGGACAAAATTTCTTGAACACAGTCCTCCTTCTTTTATGTTAAAAATACAAAAAAAAAAGATTACATGCAAGAAGGCATGCATTAAACCATTATGTTGCATATGCAGGTGCTTGGATACAAACTGCTTATCCACTGGGTTTTGTTACGCTCAGTATAATCATAGGGCGGGCGAGGAGATTCCAGGTGCCCCTTTCATTACCCAGCGAGGTGCCGAAGGGCTCCGTGTATCGAATCTGCTGCATTTCAGAAATCGATACCAACAGTGACTTTGCACAACAGCCATAAGCCAGGACTAATTTGGTCCCAGGCTCTCTCCCACCCCGCATTGCCTGTCTCTCCGCTCCCACTCAGAATGGAAGAAACCTCTGGCATTTGGCAATTTATTCAAAGGTGTCCAACCATGCTATGTGGAAGGATAGCCTCAAATCTTTTATCTGGTCATAGCAGACACTAACATATTGATTAGATGTTAGAGGGAGAGCATGCAATGCTGAGGATTACTGCTGAGAACAGAGTCATGCGTCTTTACACCGAATGTTTTCCCTAACTCCATCAATTTCTTCTTTCTGCCATGTGTGGCGTTAAGATCGAACATAATGCAAAAATCTATTAATGTCGTATGGTGTATAAAGTAATATTCTGACAGCGTGCTCAACATTGATGCCTTTTTTGTTTCATGCTTGGTTTAATAGGCGTATTAGACCAGGGTTTGAGCAGTTTATTTGTGTGCTGCTTGTAATTTCAGTGTTGACTAGCTGGAAATTAAGCATTAATTTGCACCTTTGAGAGAGTAGTGCTTCTTGCTGTAGATATCGTAAACCCAAAGGCACCGACTTGCAGGCTGATATTGAATTTTCCCCAGCACATCTGGATTTGACCTAGAAATGAGAGGGTAAAAATAAGCTTTCCAATTTACATCCATTTTTAGAGCAATGAGCACACTTTGCAATTTGGGATCAGCACAGTTTGTCCACAAGCTGCTAATAACACAGCAGGAGAGCAGATTTTTATTTTCATTAAAATGTGTCAATGCTGACTTTAAGCCAAAATAAAAAAAACTTTCCTTAACTTAGTATGACCAGAAAGATGCTTCCAAAAACCAACAATGAAATTATATTCTGTATATTTATAGGTCACCTTTAATTATAACCCACTCTGTCATTTCATTAAATCATATTTCCATCCACATTCCATAACTGGTTTCCAGTACTGGGTCACAGTGAGGATGCAGTCTATCCCAGGAAGGACAGAGCATGAGGTAGAAGACATCTTGAAAGGGACGCCATCCCATAATCACCTCAACCATATTCACACATTATGGGCACATTAGAGACACAAGTTAATTTCCCTGAATGTTTCTCTATTATGGGAGAAAACAGGAAGTAGCCAGAGAGAATCGACATGAATGTGCAAATTCAGCACACATAGAGCTGGGGACAGCTATCAAACCCACAGCCATGAGGGTGTGATGCCATAGTTGTCACGTAGTCGCAAGGTACGGCGGTGCAGGGCAGGGAAACTGGCGCAGCAGTCCAGAAGTATAGATAAAACTCATGGTTTATTAGAGGTAACACACTCAGGAACATAGAGCAGCACTTATGACATAAAGACGTCAATGACCAGACTGGGGAAAGACTAACAAGAAAGCAGTTAAATACACAAAATCAATTAGACACAACAAGATACAGCTGGTAAACAGGTGGATTCCACATGAGGTAATCGAGGGGGCGTGGCAGACAGGAGGAGCGGCACAATTAGGACGTGACAATAGTGCTACTCAGTGAGTGAGCCACCCCCTTTAAAGAATATTTGGTAACACTTAACTTAAAGTACTCATGTATAATGCATTACCTTCATAATGCATTCTAATGCATCCATACAGTATTATAAAAACACGCCTATAACTATTTATAAAAAGGCATAACATTGTTATGGCCATGTGTATTATAGTCATGTTCATTATAATACATTATAATGGCTTATACTGACCATTATAATGCAATTTGAAGGTATCTATAGTGCATTATAGATGTGAGCTTCATAGAGCATTCAAAATGCATAAAAAACATGGCTATCATGTGTCATGCCTTTTTATATATCGTTACAGCTGTGTTTATAATACTTTATGAATGCAATATAATGCGTTATGAAGGTATCTATAATGCATTATGATGACTGGTCTAAGTGTTACCGAATATTTAATATATTACATAAGTACAAATGGAATCTTCTTAATGCATGTGATTTAAGGTAAAACTGCTAGAAATTGGTTCATTTCATCTGAGTGTACAGTATGTTCACATTTACAAATGTGAAATGTTCATTAATGTAAAATGTTTTCATACTGCTTCAGAGCATTGATTGTCTAATTAGTGTCTAGTCCTTTCTAGATATGCAATAATAATGTGCTGAGGTTGTCACATGCAAATTTGTTGTATTGGCTTATTGAACTACACCTCAAACTCCAGTTGGTCGTTGATCCAATCTAATCCTATGAGAGATGAGCTTCAGTTGTATGGGTTTGGGGTTGTAGATATTCTGAGTTTTTATTTCAGTGGTCAGTATTCCTTAGATGAACTTTTCTAACACATACCTTGCTACATTCCCACAAGTAAAACTCGTTACCTAAGACTATTACTTGCATGTTAAAAAATTCCTGGCTCCATAGCTACTACTAATCCAATACAGATAAATGATGAAATATGATAAACGTGAAGAAGTATATAGAACAAATAATCATACGCATGTCATATGCATGTACCCTTTAATGCGCTAGAATCCTCTCTAGGACCTTTTATAAAGAGTAACTAGTCTAACTTGCAGTGACACAGCTGGGTTCCATTGGCGCTATTTACTGTGTTCTCAAAAGTACAACAGAATTCCTTAAACGGTTACTCAAGATGCTATGATTCAATTAGATTTTTTCATTCTTCTTTACCCTTTGACTCATTTTTATCTCAGCCATAACACAGAATGATCAAGAATGCTAATGTTGCCTGGACATCTGAGATTTATTTACGAAAAGAACTGGCGGAGCCCAGGTTACGAATCACTTAATTACTATTCCAATAAAATGTTAAGAGTTTTTGGGCTATTATATTTTTCCTCTTGTACTAGGATTTTTTAATAGAGGTAAATTTACCTTCTTTGGTTTAGTCAATTAAGTCTCAAATACTACTGACTGACAGAGGTGTTTGTGCAGTTTCAAAGAGACAGTTTTTCTCGAGGGTCCAGCAAAGATCGGTTTCCCACCCTCTTGACACTACAGTGCGGGTCATTTTCATCCACATTCCACATTTAACCTTTGTCAATACAGAAATCCAAATTAAAGGCCTTTCTCACTCCCTAATGATATAAAACAGTTCATTGATGCTTGTTATGCTGTCAAAAGCAGCCTTTGCCCTCCTTCTAATTTTGCTTTGCTTTGAGCCTTTTTCCATAAACACTAATACTTGCCCCATAAGTCACCATTATTTTTCCATTACTTAGACAACATTTTACTTGGTTATAGTTGTGTGTGTGTGTGTGTGTGAGAGAGAGAGAGAGAGTGTGTTTGTGTGGGCAAGGGTATAATTTGCAATATGTAATCTGAGTTATCTACAGAGAAACAATCAAATTTGCTTTATACGAAATGATCACTTCATTTTTCCATATTCATCTCTTTTGGAAGAAATGCCTTTCCTTTGCGTGGAAGAAATGCAAACATCTCTAACAGATTCTTCACTTGTGGTTATTTTCAATGCAAACTATGTGATAATCTACTGTTTGACAGTAGAATTACATAACTGCTGTTTGGCACTCGAGTCTTGATGAACACATTTGGCTGAATACGATCTTAATAAAAGTCAGAACTGAACATTTTTTACTCATTAAAAATAAACATTCTGTTTTCTACTCAACAAAAGAACTTGGCGTTTTCTGAGAAATCCGGCAGCACAATTATGCTATTCCAGATGTATTACAATAACGACTGCATCAGGATGGTAACACAGAACTATTTTATATGAGTTAACATGAATGTCCTCTCCAGCAAACCAAGGCCTTGCAACGCTATAGTCCCTACAAGCAGGAAGTGCACGTCTTGGAAACTCACTCCAGCTGAGATTTCCACGAAAACGAAGACTCTGCACTCTACATCTTAACTTTTGAAAGACCTTGTGGAAGCTGTTTTCTTAAGGATGGCAAACAGATCTACATGACATGAGGGATTAAAAGGATGCAATGGAGATTTTGGTTTTAACAGCAGGAGGGAGATCCAGGCACACCTCCGAAATGCTGAAACCACAAAATAGCTGCGGAAAGCCTGTTTCATAACAACCACAAGTGAATGGTCATTATGCATTCTCCAATTAACTGTCAATTAACAATTAACTGCTTATGCGTGAGTAATGAGCTTGTCCCCAAACCTCTCTGGGAGATCCTCATTCTCCAGACTTCTTACACACCTATCCAGGGATAAACTGCAAATGATGACCTTCAGCACGTTGTTGGATGGCGGTGGATTTCATATTGTAAATTTCTAGTAGCATAACACTGATTTGGTGGGCAGTAGCGTATGTACATGTTGCTGTGGCATATATGGAAATAATATGTTATGAAATACTACAAATTGTTTGAGTCAATTTAATACTTTGAAATACATTCAGTCCTGGGGCAGGATTTAGCATAAGCTTTAAAGAGACACCATCATACACCCGTATGTACATTAAAATCTATTACAACCTGCCAAATCAATTGAATGCAAAATCTAGCAAGCCACTTTCACTCACTGACAGATCAGCTTAAATGCATAAACCGAATATTGATTCCTTGCACTCTACTGTAGAATCAATAAAAATGTATAGTGTAGTAGGAGATGCAAATATATCCAAATTGTTATTTGTGAATAGTTAGACTAGGCATTCGTGGGGGTGTATATTCATTATGATGCATTTCATCTTTTTGAAGGGGGGTTTGATATCAATATCAGTAGAAGCCAGTTGGCCAGGGGTGGTCTTTTATGCAAATTATTTCCCAGGATGCTCAGCAAATGGTGAGTAATGAGTGTGTTTGGTGACTGTATAATCAAACTGCCTCAATTCTCTTTCGAAAGATTGTAATTTAAGTGTTCATTGGTCATCTTCTATAGTTGCTTTTCCTGTACAGGGTTATGATTAATGTGGCAGGGTAGAGGACACCACGGGTGGGATACCAGTCCATCAAAGGGTGCACACACACACACATACACACACACCATATAGGAAATTTAAAGCTTACTAAAACTCAAAGAAAGCCAGTGGTGTGCTTCAAACCCCCAAACAAAGAGGTATAGGAGTATTATTCTTCATGAAACATGATGACACCTTTATGACTTACATGTCATATAAAGTGAGGATATTGTTTCCCGAAATAACTGTGTCATAATTTATTAGACAAATACTGTAGTCGATACTTTTGCCATTTTCTTCATTATATAATTCACAATTATATGTGATTTTATATAATCACATTAACACGTGGCGTTAATTTCAAGTCATAATGCATTATTATTTCTTTAATGACCGGACTGGGGATGAGACGACAAATAGGTATTTAAGTACAAAATACTACCAAGGGTTCTAATGAGAGGCAGCTGGGAGTGATTTCCCCACAAGGGTTAGAAATGAGAGGCAACACAAGAGGGGTAAATGAGTAACAGGCGTGGCTAGTCAGGGGTATGACAGGGAGGAGACCGGCAGGAATAACAATTGGGACTTTTCACATTGCCATGAGTTTGTCAGGTTTTTTTTTCTAAACCCTATTACATATGACTCTCGGTCCTTATTATATGTATTTTGGTACAGCTGGTTTGTCCAGGAAATTTCAGAACTCTTGAAGACTCCTGTGTCTGGTTCATTCAACTTTATGTGTGTGATATATTATGTTTTTATGTTCTCAGTTTACTGCATTTCCCTATCTGAGTCAGTCAGGATATTTATGTTTGCAACCCGCCCATGTTCTTCTATGAGTATAATTTCACATGGATGAGTACATTCTTAGCTTTTATTTTTTTCACTTCAGTGGGCAATGACAGTTAAGAGGAGTTATCGTTCTGTCAAAATAACCATCCTAAGCTCCTAAAAGCCTATTAAGTTATTTCCCAAGCTCAGGGTAGGTTTAAAGGTTATAAACAGTCAGATGGACTCGGTTTTTGCTTTAGGTACACAGGAGCTGGAGGTGTTCGTGACTTCATTCTTCTGTTTTTGTGAGACAGAGCTTTAGAGAAGCGAGCCCTTCCAAATCTCTAATCCGGCCGGATAAGCGGCCAGACTGAGGTGCTATAAACTGACAGTGGACCTTCCCAGGGGGCTCGTGTTTGGCAAATATCCCGACTGGCAAATTCCTCGCTGTAGCTGGGACAAAAGAAGCAGCACCCCTCAAGCGGCATGAACTGACTGAAGAGTTAAGGAATGCGCAGTCACACAAAAACGTAAAGTTCAAAGCCTGCTCTGGATAGTCAAGCACACACAACCACACAGTAATGTATGATAATAAGCATGTTAGCACTGTGAACAATGATCAATTACGTGATTAATTATTAGAGATGGTGAACTATCAATATTAATATCTGTCCACCCATTCATTTTCCAGCTGCTTTCCAGTACTGGGCGATGCGGGGGCCTGGAGCCAATTCCAGGAAGCAGGGGTCAGAAGCCTGGGGAGACATCCTGTACAGAATTATCAATATTTGTGACATATTGGATATAATTTTGCATAGGGCTAAATGTGTCTTATTAAATATATAATGTAATATTTTTATTACCTGTGGCAAATTTTCAAATATATGTAATGTATAAAGATTAAAATGATTATTCTACAAAGTACATCACAAACCAAAGTGATTGTAATCTATACAACATAAGTATGAAATAGTATGGTAAAATATATATGGCTATTATTGTACTTTTCCAGATGGAGGCATTGTGAAATATACAATCCTTCCCATATGTACTACAAATATACTATATTATAAATAGATACAAATAAATATATATTTTACTATAAATAGACAGTAACAAAATCAATCGGTGGATATATGATATGTTATTGTGAAAAGGACGCGGCTAAGAAATTGCATATCACTACAGCAAAAGAAGATATGCCTATTTAGTGTTTTGTAGTCATTTAAAACATTTGAATGATTTGTGGAATATTCTGTGAAAAGGTCCAGGAGGTCTAAGGGTAAAGGTTATTATTATTATTATTATTATTATTATTATTATTATTATTATTATTATTATTATTATTATTTCTGATTTCAGTAAGTAATTCAATGAACCTTTTTAAGGTGCCCCCCAATGAACAGCCCCCCCCATCAACTCTTCCCTACAACCCCCCTGTGTCTCTGTCCAGGATAAGTACAAGATGGGTGAATTGATGGATGGATTTTTTTTCTACAAGCTATTACAATGCATTCTCTGCAATACAACTCTTCTGCAGATGTGGAAGGGAAATATCAGTACATGTATCACAGATTGATACAGTCACAGAAATCATATCTTGTTCAGTTAAGAATAGAGTTTCTTTTCTGGAAAAAAAAGCTCCCCAAAGGATAGGTACTTTTTCAAAATTTGCTTCTGACCTCATGTTCTGTACTATTTTTGTCAGGTCTGCAGGACAGCAGGATGGATGAGTGCTTTGAAACATTCTGTGGATTCCTTGAACAGCTCTGGGCTTTCCTTATACACATAGGGACCAGATTAATTCTGCAGGTAGTGTTGTATCCATTACATATACTGTGTGTGTGT
>JAODJW010000039.1:5944348-5957493 GCA_026777045.1 Hyperopisus bebe | reverse complement strand
CCGATTTAATGAGCCACAAATGAGAAGCAGTGCTTAAACAGTATAAAACTACAACTTTCCCTTCTGTTGATAAAAGGTGCAGCCGTCTTGGATTCTGAACTCGGGATCCTATGTGCTGCTCCGAGAAATGGCAGCGCGCATGCCGTCACTTCCGGCTTCAAAACTCGGAATCCGACTTGGAATACGAGTTCCCAGGGCAAATGGAACGCAGCAAAACTGCCCAAAATGGGTTGACAGAGACATTTAAGGGATTTTGAGTCATTCTGCGCTGCAGATGGGTTAATTGCATTAAAAATTTTAATCAGGCTAATCATGATGATGGATTAATCCACATTCACCTGTAAATTTTGACAGCCCTAGTAAATATATATACCAGTAACATGGTTGACAATTGTCAAGTATCACACACTGTATATAATTATATGTGCTATACTTTTATACAACTGGGAGTGCAGTAGGTTTGTTTACATCAGCATCACCGCAAACATGTTATGTGTTGCGCTATGTTATGATGGCTATGACGTGGCTAAGCAATAGGAATTTATCAGCTCCATTATAACATTATCAGACTGTGTAAACGGTCCATTGTTGACAGTAACGTCTTTATGCGGCGCTTGACTGTATATCTATAATTGGCTCGCTGACAAACAAACGGTAAATGTTATTTTTGCTTTTCTCCTTTTTTTGTAAAAGCGAGCATCCTCTTCAGTTTTCTTTCGGTTAGTGAAAACAGGTGCTAATGTAGGCCTTTCATAAAAGTGAATTGACAAAATGACAAAGCTAACCAAAAATTGAGCAAGATATACATCTTATCTTACAAATTGATTGCTTATTGTGAGTTACCTTCAATAAAGTTGACACTTTATCTAGTTTTGTGTTTGATTTTTTTTTGCTACCTGTTTTGGGAAAATGGATTTAAAAAAAAAAAAAACATCAAATTAACAAAACAATGACAATTTTAATGAACCTGAAAAGTTAAGGCAATGTTTATTGTTCTACATTAAACACAAATACTGTATTCTTTTTGTAACCTTTTTTTTTTTCAAAATTCATAAGTTCATGAGAATGACCCATATGTTAATGGTTTAACTTAAACCTGTGATGTACAGATTATTCTTTTCCAGTAAAAATATCATTTGCAAGCAAGTACAAATTGAGTTTCATCGCTTTCAAGAGGGCTACATGCACAGACAGCAATAAGATGAGATGGCAACCTATTATGAAAATGTTAAATGATTATTCTTTGAATTGCATAACTTAGTGATTAATGACATATATCATGACATATCCTCCTGAGACCCCACCCATTCATTTATGTCCATTGTAGTGGACATTTTGTTTTTGCATCTATCTTTTTCACTGATGTAAGGAAACATATTTATTCCTGTTGTAGACTAAAGAGAGCATGCTGTGAAATTAAAGATAAAAATAAATTTGAAAAAATGTAAATTGTAAGATGTCTTGTTTCCAAATACAAATAACCTAAAATTGAAAGAACTTTTTTCCTTAGGTCTCAGGAGGATATAATCACAGGTGATTAACAGGTGGATCGACACACTAATTCCTACTGCACGATCGATCTAAAATCCAAATCTCGCAAATGACTCTGAAAACAGAAGCTTGACAGCCACTAAAAGGGCACTTAATAACACGAAAGATCGCAAGATTTTAAGGCATATGTTTTCAATAAAATAAATTAAATACTGCAAATGACAATATTTGTATGCTGTGCATGGCTCTGTCTTTTTAAAAGCAAAGACATCAGCTTCCCCATGAGACACTAACTAAATTTTTAGCTTTTAGCTTTGAATGCTGGGATTCTGTGCAATGTTATGACCTAAATTCTCACCTTGTTTCCAATCAGGAAGGAATATGATAGGTCTATATTAAAAATCTTTGCTCATACTATTGTCTCATTTGGGTATGAAAAAACTGCATGTGCATTAATGTCAGTCCTCCTGTTGCCTGTGCCCATCCTAGAGTCAGCCTTCCCCCTATTACCCCTCGCAGTCTTATTTGGTTCCCTGCTCCTGTTTTGTTAATAAAGCCCCTTTTGTCCTCATGACGCCTGTCCCCAAGTCCTTCGTCCCTCCACACACCAATAAAAGATAAAGAATAAAAGATAAAGAATAAAAACACAGAAACTGTGTTTGCTCAATAGGTGTCTATATATTTGTTTATTTGTTAGTTATAGATGCTAGCTGGTACCTGACTCGAACAAAAGGCAGTAAATAACATACGATCAGATTTACTCATTTGCATATATTGCTCAGCCTAATATTCTTGTAAAAATTCTCATGCATTGGTTACTGTTCTCATTTTCATATAGCATGAAACTCAGTCAACTCTCAGTCAAGGGTGTTACTCTCAGGAACCTGATGTTCAGGCCAATGACTGATGACCGGTGTTGTCTTGCCGTCTTATTGGGTGCATATTATACAGCTGTTAGATGTTTCTGATAACTCACTACAGCAGTATGATGGATCAGTGGTTAGCACTGTGGTCTGGTTTCACACCCACAGTCCAGGGGGTCTCATTCTGTGTCCGATGCGGCTCTGGGTCTGCAGTTTGCATCTCCTCCTACTGTTGCATGGACTTCCTCACGTTTCCTCTTGCAGTCTCAAAGCTGCTAAAGGTGGTTTAGAGAAATTGATTATCTCTAAATATGTGACTGTGTGCCTTGTGATGGCCTGCATCTTGCCCAGGATGTCCCCTGCCCTGTGCCCTCTGCTTTTTGGGACAGGCTCCAAGCTTACTAACACCCTATACTGATAAGTGGTTATGGAACATGGATATATGGATGCAATAACTGACTCCGATTATGTTACGACCCAGTCTAGGGTCAGACCATAACACAAAGGGGAGTGACAATGTGTGACAGTAAATACAGACATTTATTGATACGTTAAATGGATCGTGAAGATATGCGGTAAACCGGTTGCGATATGACAGACAAAAAGATGCTAACAGATACGAAATACTAAACAGATGGTATAACAGTTGATCATGTGCTTGTATGTATGTGAGGACAGACAGAAAAATAATGCGCTTTCTTAACACAATGGACCCTGTACGAAAGATCTAAATTCTCAAACCGCACAACCAAATTCACAACAACACACTCTAGCAAAGACAAGCGGAAACAGACACCAGCAATTACCAAATGGATGAATAGAGCTCAGGTGTCATGTCAGTCTCTTAAAAAAATGACTTCCTGGCGGGACACAAAGCGGACTTGTTTCCGTGGATGACGTGGACATCAGAACGCTCAATAGCGATTCAGAGAAGACTGACTAATACAACTGAAGGTCATAACAAAACAACAAACCTGTTACCAAGATATTAATAGAAATAGCACTGAGATGTCAGAACCCAATTTAACACCAGGTCTGCAACACTGACACTGGAGACACTTCACAACACTAAATGACGATGTTGCCATTGGCTGGCATCAGCATCTACCGCACTTTGACAAAGTTATCCTACCTTCTCTTGGTTGATGATTATATAAGTCGTATAGACTCGCTATCTCCTGATGTGGTTTAATATGAATGAGTACTATGCAACACCAGAGGCATATGTTAAAACAAATTCAATCTTATATTACTGACGTTGTACTAAGAGTCAGCATATTATGAGTTACATTTCAACCAGCATGTTTCTGCTCAGCATGTCCTGTACTTTCTGGGATAGTAAGTGGCCTCACTGTGACACAGTCCTTGAATAGCAATATGGGAGATGGATTTTTTCATGGATGTTTTGAGTTATGTATATTTAATAAAATCATAGGCCTAATTACTCAATAGGTACACCTCCCAGCTTGTTGAAACCAAGGCTGGGATTCATTCACTGGCTGATCACAACAGGAACATGTCACTACGTTACAGTAGGTCTGTCCAGAGTCCATGCTGGTGTTCTTACACATGGTCCCTCATTACTGAGTCATTCACAACAGGCAGCTTGCAGACCGGGACACCTCAGATCTTAACCACGTGCGATTTGCCTAAAAGTGTTTAAGGCGCAGTCTTACAGTTCTTTTTCCTGGGGTGGGTCTTCGGCTGACTGTGAAGTGGGAGGGGGAGTTAGACCTTCCAAGATTTCCTCCCTAGGGACTGGTTGTCCTTTGAAGCATTTAACCACGTCTGTCACATTACTGATGCAAATGTACCAAGTGAGCTGACTGCCTCTAAAACAACAATGTCATCTGTCACACTGCCCCCTCCCTTCAACCTAACGGTGTGGTAAGAATCTTTCCTTCTAGAAATACAAGCCTGCCTGTAAGTAAGATGAGTCCATTGAACTGGGAGTGTTACACAGTTCCAGGGACAGAACTGCTAGATATTGACATACTTTTGGCCTGGATGCCACTCAAACTAAAGTTATGATCCTCCACCAAGAGTCTAGCAATTTGGATATCAGCGATTTGATATCCAAATCTTATCATTCGTACTCAATTGTACAGTATAATCAAGGGTAATGTAAAATTATTTTTAAAACTACTATTGATTTTATCTTATATTTACCCTGATCAGGTATTGAGTCTCCACACTGGCTCCATATGTATGGAGTTTGCATGTTCTCCCTGTGTCATTGTGGAAGTCTAGTCCAAAAATATACTGTGGTGAGCTAGAATTGCCATATTGTCTGTAGATGTGAATGGTGTCTGTGTGTGTGTGTGTGTCTGTCTGTCTGTCTGACTGTATCTGAACGGTGCCTGTGGCCTGCAATGGGTTGCCGCTGTATCCTGGGTTCTTTCCTGTCTTGCGCCTGTAGTTTCTGAAATAGGCTCCAGACCCCTGCAACCTTACACAGGACAAGTAGGTACAGAAAATGGATGGATGGATATTTTCACCCTTCCACTAAGTCATCACTCTTATGAATAACCTCCCATACCTAATTGTTGTAAATAACTCACTGTACTTACTGCATTGTTTTGTACATATTCTATTTACTGAAGCGTTTCTTTTCACTGATATATACTCCTGCACTTATACATTTTTGAACCACACTTTCGTGTCGTATATATATCAACTTGAGCCGTTTGTCACTTCCTCGTGTCTGAACTGTGTGTCAGCTGTGTGTATGACAACCGGAGTCAAATTCCCTGTGCGTGTGAACATATCTGGCCAATTATCCTGATTCTGATTGTGCATAGAAACTTCATATTTCACGACAATGCAGTTTGCTATAGTTCTGGTTCGGCCTTCTCATTCACCTCCAGGAAGGTCACATGGGAGAACGTGGGCAAAAAGTTAGCTGGGCTATACAGGTTGATCTCCTCTCAGTAACCACTGGCCAGCTGCTATGACCTAATCATCATAAAGTCAACCACCCACAGTGTTGAAATTCCAGATGTGTTCGACCACTCCAGAAGTACCTGTGGCAATCAGGAGATGACTATCGCTGGAGCTTAGACTCAAGGTAATGTGTGAGCTGCATGAACATTTCAGAGAAAAAGTGTCTTAACTCTGAGAGCTTTCATTATCATATAATTATATTGTTAGTGCAGTAAGGAGGATGAGACTAATTCCCTAAGAGTCTCTTCCTGATGAATGCCAAATATTGTGTTTCAGTTCAATTCCTTGATAGGGATCAGTCATTCGTCTCCTACCAGCCTTGACCTACTCAGTCATCAGCGATCCATTATTGATGCCATTGTCTCATAATCTAGGGGACTATGGCAGGTATCGATTTAATCTATTTATTTTGTTAATGGGGCAGGTAACGCGATAACATTCACAAAAAATTCATGACAGGCAGTTTGTGATTAGTGATTAATATTAGCTTACTTGGCTGAAGTATGTTCTTGCCTTCAAGAGAAGCGGCTATTGGAAGATGTATGAGTCACATGGGATTAATGCTGAGATCTGTTAACGTGATTAACATTCGGTACTATAGCCACTGTGCTAATGAAAATTCATAATAAACGGGCATTACTGGGCGGAGAAAAGGTTAATTGTTATTGTTGTGACAATGTGGACACAACTGAATTTAATACCAGCAGGTTTGTTTAATGCCAGGTCTTAGCCATTTGATTAAGTGTAATTGATTATCAGTTTGCCGCAGGTAGAGAAACTGGATTGTTTCAAATATGGAGGCCTTGTTCCTATCAGGATTGTCATCAGAATACCTTCCATCTGTGCCTGTAACTCTGTGCCCTGTGAATATGCCATTTTATTTGGTAATGTAATGTTTTACTGTTTTATGTATGTCTTTGCTTTTGCTGCAGTGCCAATGACAATGACATCTCAGCACATTGCCAATAAAAAAAAACAACTTCTCTGTTTTAAAATGCATTTTGGAACCACTATACATTTTTTGTTCACAGACACTGAACTATAATTCAATTTCTTGTCTCACAGAGTACATGAACGTCACCAGATTTAACAAATACATCCCAAGGGAATCTTTTACATGTTTAGTACTTGGCTAAGAATACTTTTCACCATTTGTCCTTAATTGACCACTGTCCCATTATTTAACTATCTGATGTGTATAAGGGTAATCCATCTTTGTTGACTTTCTATTGACCAAAACATTCAATATCTGCAGGCGCAAGTGGGACAGTACTGGGCACGGCATTGACATTTAGTCGCTTACCCTAGTAATCTAGTTCCTTGCATAGCCTGGTGATTGTACTCCATCAAACAAGTTGGTATTTACCAAAGCATTTCACACCAAGGTAGAGCAATTCGAACCCGCGACCATTCAGATCCTTATCTCCTGCAGGTGTTCAGCAGGATTTCATGTGTTGGAGCTCAGAGTACATTAAGGCTTAGAGGTTTATACCAGATTTTCTCTCTGGACAGAGACATTATTCAAGTACAGTGCTGTCTCCAGAGTTTGAGAGGAAGAAGATTGTGTGATGAATCAATTAATCATTTACTGCACAGATGAAGGTCCTTTGACTGAACATTTGCTATGTGTGTTTATGTAAATTAAATGAGACTTTAAGTAACTGGGGTTCAGCATGAAAACACAATGCACAGATTCATTTTGTTTGTAAACACTATGGAGGGGCGAGTATCCCAACAAACCAAACAGCAAAACATCGTTATCTCCCCAACTGCAACACTGACACAGTATATTATCAGATTCATACTGTTTTAGGCGCTAGCTTGACTTCAGCTGACTGGCAGACAAATATCATTAAACATTTGAACTTAATAATGACTTAATATGAAAGTAAAAAGTCATCCCACACAACACTGTCAAAGGATGGTGAAAGACCATTCTCCTGTTTGTTTAAAGCCCTTCTCCTTACCTGACTGAGATTTTCATTCACAGCCTCCAATTGCTTTTGTTTGTCCCGCTGACTTCATAAGTAAAAGCAATTGCCACAAGCAGGAAACAGTGCTGTGCTCCAGACGTATAATTATGCAGCAATAACATCATTTAGTAATGACATAGTTTTGTTGCACAGCTAGAAAGTGTTTTTGAACCATCGGATTTAGTCATATAATTTTACAGTTAGCACTTATATGTCCCATACTGAAATAAACAACTACATACATCGACTTTCATTCATAAAATATAAACAAAAAATAAAATGAAAAACAGACCTAAAATAAAGGAGTTAAATATGTTAAATACTCATCATCCCTACTGCTTGTGCAGTACTGGATCCCACACTAAGGGGAGTTTAGAGACCCTGATTCACAGTAACCGCATATTTTGGATCTGTCAGAGTAAACTGATGCAAATACAATAAGATGATTTAACTCCACTCAAACCCATAGATCCAAAGAGGAAGAGTCATACCCTCAGCCCTGGAGGTAACAATGCTAACCACACAACTATGTTAAATAAACCTAATTTAATTTCCTGTATCAAATTATGGATAATTTTTAAACACCATAGTGTTTAAATTTATTCAAGCTGAATTTGATCCAAAGCAGATGTTAATTGGCCTTACTTTTAATAAGCTTACATGTTTTATCCAGCGAAATACTTTGACTGCATAATACCTATAAATGTTGTTACCCCTGTGTTTTTTCCAAATTGTTCTCTGGTGTCTACGCAGAAAGTATATGAACTTGGAAGTGGTTTCACATGCCCATTTACAACCCTGTATTTTGGCCCAAGAATGAAACAGGCTGTTTTCCCTTATTTGGTGGGTTTATTAATATGTTCATGAGCTCTGCTCTGATTGGCTGGTTTCCAGTGAGGCGCTGCAATGGCTCCCACAGAACCAACATAGATCACTACAGGTGAGGTGAAACATGAAGCGTTTAGACATCCAACCATATATGTTTGAGCCTGTATCAGAGGAGGAATCGGGTGATAAGGAACAGCCAGTTGCTTGGAGATTGAAAAGAATTCTTCTAAATGATAAGTTTTGTCATTTGCTGCGCGTAACTGTTGATAGTCCCACTTCAACCTAGACACAATGGTAGCGTAATCATAACTTTGTTTTCAGCATCGTAGCAAGAACATTGAAATTATATTTCATGTCACACAACAGATGACTTTACGGCGCTTTGTCATGCAAGTTGTATTAAGAACTCCAAACGGAAAGCTGAGCAGCTTGTAAATGTGTAAATGAATTTGGAATTTTGTTTGCAATATACATATATATACACACACAGACACACACAGACCCAAACTTATATATATTTGTGTGTGTGTGTGTGTGTGTGTGTGTGTGTGAGTATAGTATCACTGGAGTATTATTCAAATATTTGTATAGCTAATCAATAGTGGGCTACAGGAAGTACAGAAGCCTCTGGCCAAAGTGAGTATCACACACAAACTTTGTGAAGTTGTTTATTATTCCCCTGCAAAACTGCTGCACCTTTTCCCAACAGCATAGCTGCTAGCAAAGTTAAGTTTCTACTGCAGAAGGGTGGCAGTGACATAAAACCAGAGACGCTTATTTACCATTCACATATTATCCATCATGATTTATACACTATGTGCTAATTTCCGCTAGTAGATCTCTGAGAACCGCCATCTTATGTTAGCTTGAAATGCCAGTGGAATCAGCATTGACACGTGTAAATCTGCATTATCCATTCCATTCAGTTGCTCTATAGTTCTTTTTAAAGTAAGTTCTGAGTTTTTGGGAATGCTTAATGATTGAAATATAGAATATGCACTTTTTTTTCCTTCCAGTGATCCATGCATATTGATGCAGAACACCAATATCTCCATGCTTTCAGGCAATCAGATGGTGGTGACGAAACCAACTCACTTTGGTCACACTTCCAGCCCTGTAAGCTGGGCCAGGAAAGTGTGGGAACGGCTCCAGTAAACTTCAGATCATTTACAATGGAAAATCTCTTTGCAGCACAGCTAGGTTCTAGGGGACAGTGGAAAAGTGCCTTTTGTTTCAGTCACAATGGACCGAAGGGGTTTCTGGGGGGGGGGGGGGCTGTCTCCTGAAGGCAGTCAGGAAAATCTGTAAAGTTATAAACTGTCCCTTCACTGCCACACAACAAACAGCCAATGAATCTCACAGGATAGGAAGTACTGGCCCAACCTGGGAAGTGGTAATTGTGAGGCAGGTTGGTAGCATTGGGTACAGCAAGCGCTGGTCCCAGGGGTTTCCCCAGCATGCACCCTTACTTGTGATTCGCCAACAAGTACACCCAACGGTCTGAGCTTTAAAACAAGGGCTCGCTTCCAACAGCCATCCATTTATGCTGACTCTGGGTTCCAGTCCAGCTTCACACTATTTATAAGTCTCTCTTCCAAGAAATTGGATCGGCCCCGGGGCACTTAAAATTGAGAAGTCCGTTGTCAAATTGAGAGTAGCGGGTTCTGTTTTACTTAAAACAGAAGTAATTTCCATTTGTAAGATTAATTTCCTCAGAGTAGGATGTAAGTACAGGGAAGCTGTGATATTATCAGATGGGAAGCAGGCTTTCCACAAAGAATTAAGGCAAAAGAAATGAAAATGCAAGTAACATGACTTATGGGTGTATTGGAATCAATCTCTGTCAAAATCAATGCGTCAGCCAAGACCCAAGCCCGTCACCGCCGGCACTAGAAGGCGAATCGGATCACGTTCGCCCTGCCAGATACGTACGCATTTCGGTGTCCTGGCAGCGCCAGTGAGACGGTGGGCAGGACATTAGCTAGCATGAGTGCACTATCCAGAATCAGGCATTACCCAGCACAAATGCCCTCGCCTGAGGCTGCAGTGACCCAAGAGATCAGTCTTCTCCCACTGTGGCCCACTGACTAGCAATGAGAGCACATTTGTATGCTTCATGTATAGCAACACACACACTTAATCTGAAATAAGCGCATACGGCACCTAGCTTATGTAACAGCTGTTACGCTGCTTTTGGTGCCAAAATTTTATATTTGAAAATATATTATTTATATAATTATATATAGAAGCATTTTCACACAAATGTAAATCGAAAGAGCTCCAGTTTACAGCTCACTGATACACAAACTATCTGTCGGCGTATTCATGCGTTTGATGTCCATCCCCTTAACATATTCAAATGGCAATTACATACCCTGTTACTTACAAACAGAGATGAGAGCTGTCTCCCTAAGAGTGCCGAGGCCGTGATCGGTAAAATCAATGCTAAAGTGGGTCACACCTAAAATAGCATATCGTACGTTTTCGATAACGTGCTGATAACTCTTCCGTTGACGTCGTGTATCCTTTCCCTCGACGTTTTCGGCCTGCCACCGAAAGCAGAGCGAGAACGTTTTGCCGAAACATAAGGAAGAGGGATTACGTGTGGAGGGCCTGATTGTGCAGGCATCGAGCGATCTTCAACGCCCATTGTAAGGAATAATTAGCCATTAGCCGTCAATTTAACTCAGCTGGGCCTTTCCTAATTATCCTCGTTGTGTCAGGAGGGGGGGAGAATGGAACAGATCTGGTTTTGACGGCAGCACAATGGCAGCGTCTCCCGCCTGGCATGGCTAAGGGAGATAACCCGGATCTGATTCATGAAGATAGGTGGGTGAAATGATTATTTCAGTTTGCTACAGCGCAGTGAGTGATGGCAGTTATTGCCGAGAACAGGAAGGCAGGTGTCTCATCCTTGTCATATTGCCATCACACAGCCTGACCTTATTTGGGATCATTATTGCCCTGATTATAGGAATAAAGTGCCTCACTGGCAGAGGGAAAATTGCCTCTTGTTCATTATGCTCCCATGCCGTCACCTCATGGCCATTAGGTCCGGCAAACACCCCAACGCCCAATGATATCTTTACCTCCCGTGCCCACCTTTAAGCTGAACAATCAGACGTTTTATCCCTTATTTCCTTAACAAAACTAAATCAACCAATCGTGGCATGTGCCTCGGGAGGGGGAGAAGCTGATAAGAGGAGATGCCTCATACAGAATTACGTCTCTCGACCGAGGAGACTTGGATGCCTGGAAATCCCGTCAATTTGCACGCGCCTCCAAGCACCGCACTCGACGATAAGGCATGTACGTCCTTGCTGCTTTGTTTAAAGATAACAGCCCTTTCTCCCAGGGCTTGTCTGCCTGGTTTTTAGTCAAATCTGACAGGGTCTAAGGGGATCCTGGTAGCTTCTGAGTGGGGGAAACCCACTTTCTGGGTTGTAGAGGTGTGCTACCCCTGATGGGTGAGGAATATGGGGGCGGAGAGATGACAGCACCGCATGCAGCCATGGGAGAGCAGTAATACTACTCCCAGAATCCCCTTTGGCGTGCTAGAGAATTCTGACATTCAGTAGCCAGACTGCTTTAGTGGAAGCCCAACAAAGAGTGTCTTAGCACCCTGGACATCTTCTGTATTTCGTGGCTACGCAGCACAGCCAAGAAAAGCCAAATAGGACCCAAGATGTTCAGATGAAAAATCTTTAAGTTAAATGTAGACTATGATAAACATTTTTTCATTCAACTACATGCTATATCTCAGTTATTGTTATCGGTGGAACAGTTTGTGATTTCTGGGGGCCAAAACCATAGTTCATAAAAACGTATAAATAATAGATACTGTAAATGCCAATAAAGAAGACCGAATGTATTGTCGCGAAAACCTGATGTTCAATTTTGTGGCACCGCGCTATAAAAATAACTATATAATTCAATTCTCAATTCTGTGCTAATGGCTGCTGCCACTTTAAAATGTCATTGCTTAAAGGAAAGTACCATTATTCATTGTAAGTTTGGTTCAAAAGCAAAATTGTGTTTGTACCATTCTGATGATTTTTCTATAAACACCTCTAAATAATGGCCTGTTGTCACAGCTTCTGGGAAACAATTGTAAGTATTCTACAGGTAATGATGGCCAGCCTTGGCATTTCACTTTGATTGCTTTGGGTTCCAAGGAAGCTACATTCAGCTATTATTATTATTATTCAGCCATTATTCATTATTGTGTCACTTGCTGACACAAACAAAGGCAATGGTTTAATTATCCATCTTTCTTCCGTAACTACATATGCAAACGCTGTCACGGGAACCTGGAATGTATCTCAGAAGGCTTAGGGCACACAAGGCAGAAGACGCCTCGGTCGAATGCCCGTTTATCACAGGGCATGCAATCGTGCACACAGTCAAATGCTATGGGAGATTTTCAGATATGCTTACACATAAGTGCATGTTTTTGGAATATTCTGATGAAATACTCAGAGAAAACCCCCACAAGTAAGCAAAGAACAAACAAATTCCACATGCACAGTGCTGGGGGCATGACTGCAGCCCCCAGAGGACACAGTGTTACCCACTGAACCACTGCACTGCCCTTGTATTTATATTTTTAAAGCTATGTTTATATAGCTCTAAATCCCTTAATGAAGCATACCAGGTCATCTCCTCCTACTTGAACCCGTGACCTTTGGCTCATACATGCAAGTCTCTAATCGCTACACTCACTTCTGCCCTGTAGCCAAGCCAGCAAAATAAAGCTTTAGGAGACATCTTTGCAAGTGTAAGTTCTTGCAGGCTTCAAAGTGCTCTGGCAGTCAATGAAGCATCTGCGTTATTTAACCCCGCTTACGAATGTGACTTCCTTGAAAAGACCAGACAGTACAGCTGCATTAAACAAACCGCACTTCAAGGAAGATGCCATATACCACCACAGAGGCTCTCCGCGGTCTGTGAACCTCTTCAGCACTGTCTGCAAAGAGAGGTTTCCAGGGTCTTTCAAAATAGGACTCATGAATGGAGAGACGGCAGAACTTCAAAGATCCCTCAGAGG
>JAODJW010000039.1:5933142-5944312 GCA_026777045.1 Hyperopisus bebe | reverse complement strand
CCACCCCAACATGCTCACGGAGACACGTGAAGCCGACTGCAATCAGACAGCTTCTTAGTAAGCGCTCAATGAGCTGAGAAGCATCGCGTGAATCTGTAATGAGCCTGGTGTTCCTTCGGCGCTCTATCTGGCATCTGCAATTTCCATGCGAAATACAAAAATACATTACATATAACTGCAGATTGTCACTTCCTGTGATGTAATGAGACAGGAAATTCTGGAAGTCTCTTGGGACTGTCATTACATAGCCTGCTTATTAATTAATCCCACTATGAACAAACCATGAACAATTAATTTGGTCGATGGATATATTTCTGTTACTTCCAGTGTGCACAGTAAAACTTTTTCAGCTAAAATATTAATATATTCATCTCAGTAAAAAGAAACAGGAAAGTGGCTGGGCAGGAGAAAACTTTAACAATTAACCTGTAAAATATGCATAATGATTTATCACCCATGTGCTGTATTGACATTGAAAAAATTGGAGCAATGAAGTCTTCCAATGGTGAAATTTCTTGAATATCAGACTCCTTGATTTTAGCTGCAGTCCACAGTCAACATCCTCCTGACTCCTAGCAGTCACTGATATATTCCTAAACAGAACAGACCCCAAAGAGTAAGAGAAATGTATAGTAAACTATGCATGACAGTTGAGTTGCTTTGAGGCATTAATAACTGTTAATGCCATGTTCGGGAAGCAGTGTTGTGTAATATTGTTCTAACTTTAGTTCAGGCTATTTTTGTTGAACCCAGTGAAGCGTTCTGGAAAAACTATAGCTTCCTGTCCTTGTCTTAATCTGTATTCCTGCAAAGCACAGTGCAGACCAGGATACTGCAAATGAGTCCATGTCCAAAGCTTGTTCTATGTGACTCAGTCCAAGTTCATGTTTTTCGATGTAGAAATTATTGGGATAGAATTTTATTTTATAAATAGTCATAAGAATTTGAAGTCCGGACCAAGAACTGGATTTTAACACGTTTGAGCTCAGAATGGCAGAAAGAAAAATCAGAAAACAGCGATCATTCCTGGAAGGTACTACACGTGACGGACATGTGGATCGTTGAAAGGAGGCAAATAAGAGCCTACTGAGGATTTACAGTGTCTGGGGTGTCTGTCTTATACCCTGTGCTTCTTGAGATTGGCTCCAGACCTCACATGATCCTGCATCGCGTAGCATTTACGAAAAACACACGGATAAATAATATCCATCCATCCATCCATCTTCCTGACACTAACACTGGTCTAGGTCATGCATAGATAAATAATATATTAATGAAAATGTTCATTAGAGAAAATGAGAATGAAAATCACATTCTGTACATATCTGGAATGAATCACATAAGTGAATCTGACAACAGCGTTAATCTTTTCTCTCAGTCACACCAAGGTTTATTTTATTACTAATGGGAGGAGGAGACAGAATGCTAATGATGGAACGTAAAGGTTAGGGACTCTGTAAGCTTGTCTGCATGTATCAGCTGTTACAAACAGCGCATGTTGGCACCAAGTCAGTTGTTGACTTTCTGTGCTATAGATGTAACCATGTGAAAATAACCAAATCTGTGACATGATTTGAAGAAGCACAATGGTTTTACTTGCTGGTCTTTCCAACACTTCAAACTATATTATTGCACATTGGTATCAGACGAATGTAGTTTGGAAAATGCGACCAGAAGCCACAACAGAAGGCCATTGATGAAGACATATATCACATGCAGAAAGTATATTAAAGCATAAAACAATATCTCCCAATGGGCCACTGAAAATTAGCTGAACAGTCTCACAGAGATTTCTGGAGAGGTTTCGGGAGATGAGAGATACAATGATACCATCTTTTATTTCTTAGGGAAAAAAAAATGTCCAAAATGTTGTATCTGAAAATTTCATTTCTCAGTTTATTAAAGAATAATATGCTGAAGCGTTGAGGGCCAAAGGGTTCCCCAGCACGTAGGTCTCTATCCCAGTCTGCCCACGCTATTATTAGAATGCGTTATTCTAGGTTCCTAAACAGACAGAAATTTCCTGGGATATGCTAGATGGTTAAAGGCATAAATATCATTTCTTCTTATTCTGTCTTCTACATGACTAATATGTAAAAAATAATGGTATTTAAATAGATCAGTGTTCTTAATAATCATAGTCAGCCAATAAGGATTTACTAAGAAGTGCTGATGCAGTGCCCTGGTTCACCCATTGGTCCAATTAATGACAAATCCATGCGTTTATTATTCAATGTAGCTGTCAGATTTTGATTGGCATATAATCTGCAACTGATGTTAAGGGGAATAAAATTCACATGATAATTTGAATGCCTCAGTAGTAATTTGTCTGGTCTACAGGGAGGATTTTTGAGTGTCTGAACAAGCGAATATGGTGAACATTGCAAGGCGTGGAAATGTATAGTCAGTGATGGTTTGTGTTCCCAAAATATATTTTAAGACATTTTGTAACTCCCCACTGAAACTTTACAACACAATACTTTACAACACTAGGCTTGTTCATTTTACAGTTTAATTTATCAATGGAGCAACACAAACCACATAGAACTTTGCTTTTGAAAATGAAATGATGTATTGTTTGTAAGTTTTGTGTTACAGGGAAAGCGAGACTGTTATGGGGATAGAGATGTTACTCAGGACTTAATGTTGCTTTGTAATGCAATATAATGCCGTTAAAATGACATAATAAAAAAATTGTTGCATCAAATTAAATAATGTAGCGTGAGATCAATTTCACATTTTTAAACAGATCAGATTTCACTTCACAAAAGTCCCTCCCATTGCCTTGGACCTGTAAAATAATCTTCCTGAACCCATTCAGTGAGCAGCCTTGACTATAAGGAGAGAGGAAAGAGTAGACTTATACACCTCAAAGGTACTGCAAAGATCTCCGCTCTTAACTCTTAAGCCCTGAACAAAGTGAAGAATGTGCGTGTCACTCTGAGGTCTCATACTTCTGCAGTCGAGGGACGCATCTTCCCAAAAGAAAAGGTAGGGCCTCGAGCCCCCCTCGAAACCGAATGCAGCTTATTAAGGACGCCAGGCTGCAGATCCCCCCCGCACGTGACGCCTGGTGAGCCTCCCCCCCCTCTCCGAGTGCCTTTTTTTCACTGAGCAAATATTTCACTGGGCCTCTAATTGTCGAGGGTGCCTCGCCTGCTCCCTGGGTATTGCTCACTTACCAATGTTTTAGTCATTGGGCCGAGGTGACAGCTTGCTTCTAGAATTTCAAAGACAGATGGCAAGTCATAGCTTAAAGGTTGCCTGCATGTCAGCTTTTTAATTGTCTGCCCATTCATGTCACGTACACCCACAAGGTTTTTAATCTTATTTATAGAATGATGACTTGGAATTTCTTATTTAAAAAAAAAATGATGATATATATCAGCAGGCTGAAGATTTCTGTATTATTGCTCTGTCTTCGACACGCATGTTCATTTGTTCCCTATCATCCCAACCTGGACAGCTATGGCCCTGGAAAATGAGTTGTGTAGAAACTATACATTCACAATAAGCACTAAAAAATGAGGGTGATCAAAACAGCAGCTGCCAGAATGTCCTGATGTACAGCTCATATTAGAATTTGTCAAAGTGTCTCATGCCGTGACATATGATCAAGCTGTCACCGTCGGTGTAGCTTCTGCAGAAAATGCACCGTTGCCGGCGTGGGGGAGGGGAGTGGCTAATTTTTGCATTTCAAAGGTTGTAACCCAACACAGCTCCTTCCTGCTGACAGAGGTAAATGCCGGGCATTAAAATTGCAACACTATTGTGTCAAATGGTTAATTCTGGCTTAAGGAAACCACTGGAGAGCCTGGAATCAATCAAGTGTGCCAGGTTATTGATATGCTGTGCGCAGAGTTGGGGAGTCATTAATATGATCATAGCGAGTCTGCTTGCGTTGATGATTTTGCATGCACACGTAAGGTTTGCAAGGAGTGCGTGGGTGAGGATGGTGAACAAGAGCGTGAAGCCGTCATGCTCATAATCATAGAGCAAAATGCTCTTTGGTGCGATGACTAATCTCAGCCGCGCGATAGTCTCTCACAGGCAAAAACACTAAGTCTTTAAGCAAACACAGCAGTTACTATAAGTGTTTCAATGGATTTAGGCATTAGCAGAGAATTTTTATTTGTTTCTCATTGCCCTATTCCAAGGGCATGTAAACTGACTCCATTACTTGCTCACATGTTTTATATTTTGTGTGATTTTAGAGCCCAAGTGACTATGACAGGTATGTCTGATGTAATGGATACTAAATAAGACATAAAACATCAATGATGTGGACTGCTAGTATTTCACGTATTTAAATGTAGATTTATTTTACCTCTGCTCCATTTTTTTATAGCTTAGCATTTAATTACTGCAGTAGTTACAGCGCTTTGGCTCAGCTGGTAAGAAAACAGATCCGGTCGGCAGGTGGGTACATTTACTGTTTCTTTAAAAGCTTTCCGCTTTGGCTTTGAACATCTCTCACACACCACAGACCTCCTATTTTTATTCCACGGCCCTGAAACAAAGCCTTGTCATCTTTGCAACCTTTGATGAAATCAATGCTGCTTTTTATAGGCAAACCCTGACTACATGCCTAGCATTATATAGGAATTGGCCCGATGGCCAGAAATGTGTGAGATAAGGACAAAGGAGATGGAAATACCCGAATCGTTAAAGAGCCTCGGATATTTCTTGGAGATGTTTGCTGATGCGACAGGAAAATATTTGTTTAATGTGACTTGTGAGACGTCCCCAAGCTTGGCTTCTGATAGATGGCAGGGGAAGCTGTAAGAAGAGGTGACAAAAGTAGGTAAAGCGATTTAGTACTCTGAAAAACAAATGGCATTAAGGAGTTTTGTTCAGAGGCATGAACATAACTGCAGAAAAGCAGTGATGGAGTAACACGGACTCCCCTCCCCCAACCCCTAATGCCAGCAAGGAAGGACAAGTTACTACCTGCCATGTCCGTCCTGGTCTGAGTGTATCTAAGCGCCTGGACACTGATCATACCAGGCGCTGCAAATCGGTCCAGCCGAGGAAGTAAACAAATATGAGATTGAAGGGCACCTCCGAGTCAGACAGCAGCCCCAGTGACAGCAAATCAACAGTGTCTGTTGGTGCTACAGCCATCTCATCCTTGACTAGTTTCAAAAACAAGCTGTTTTATCATTTTCCATACGAACTGCATTTCCAACTTTTATAATGTGGCACTATGCTAGGAAGCAGCCGTTCAGAAGGCTGGATTTCTGGCCACAGTCGGGGGGGAAAAAACACAATAAAGTAACTGGGAACACTTTACAAGGAATCACTTTTGTTATTAACCCTGGTAATAATTGCTTGTTATGTTTATTTGCCATCTGTGGCAAATGTATGGGAGGCAGATTCCAAAGCTGCTCCTGTTTCTGTGTGCAGAATCCTCTCGCTGGGTATTATTAGCATATTATTGTTCAATATAAGACCCTGTTACAGCCTCTTATCATTCATCATGCTGTTCTTTATTGTTCCGCTATTGTTTTCTGTTACAGGTATGCAACGACGGTCCTTGTGATGACAGGTAGTAGTTCCCAATTATGTTTTTAATTTGTTTCATTTATCATTCATGTTGCAGAGTAGGTAACATCCCTTTACCTACTATACAATTCATCCATCCATCTATCGTTCTGGAGCCTATCCAGATACAGTGGAAGAACCCGCTATGGGGCACCCATCCATGACATGGCACTTACACCATTCACACCTGCAGTCAATTTGGCAATGCCAATGCACCTTAGTGTGTTTTCTGGACCGTGGCGTGAAACCGGAGATCCTTGGTCTCCAGAGCTGTGAGGCAACCGTGTTAACCACCATCATGCCACCCCTTTCTGGGCAATATTCAATAATATTTCCAATTTCGGTTCCTGTTTAATATGAATCAACACATTTGATCGCAGAAATTGGCCAGTCAAAGCACCTCGTTTTAACCCTTTCCCTATGTTATCTTTCTGTTCCTGTTAAACGGGTCGTTGCCGATCCGAACACCACAGCAAGGTTAAGTTCTGAGAAGGTCCAAAGTCAGCAGTAGGGAAATAACTTTGATCCCAGTCAGCTCACCGCACTGGTGTCGACACCTGCAGGCTGAAACCACGTCAACAGCAAAACCGTGAATAAAAGCGTAAATAAACCCATTGCGGGGAATGGCTATTTTTACACCTATTACTGAGTAATTTATTAATGTATTTCTCATCTTTTGCCTCTTACAGATCGTTTTTTTTTTTCAATGCTTGGGCCAATTTTAATTGAGTCGAGGAATATCTGGGCCCCTGACATACCAGGGATTTTCAAATGAGGAAGGGAAAAATTTTTTGCTGACTTTGAACTTTGCTGACCGTGCAGAGTGGCCACACAGAGCTGGCTTGTTTTCTATGCAGTCCATCTAACAGCAGGTGCCCACCCAGCTTGTTGACATTCCCTTGAAGTACCAGGCTACATGCCAGTTCTACTTTCCCACTCCGAGTCCCCGTCTGCGCCCGTATGACTCACAAAGCGCGTCGTGAGTCTGCGTCCCTCAAACATTTTCTGCCGGCTGAAATCTCCGAGTTGTTTTGAACGGCATGCGGCTGCAGACTACAGCCCTGAATGGACAATGGTGGCCCTTTCCGAAGTCATTCTCTGCTACACATCATGTTAAATAGATGCAAAGCAAGAGGTATATACACAGAAGCTAATAATTCTGCATACAATTCAGATGCCCTATGCAGTTTAATAACGTGGATTGGGCACATATCTTTATAATGATGTGGTACTCCATAAGAAGCTACAGAAGGCTCCTTATCTTTCTGCTGACCATAAAACGGTAGGTGACTGCGAAATGCAGGGGGGGGGTGTCGATGTTTCGGGGGAGGGGCTCAGTTGCACACTTGTAACTAATGGATGACGGTATGAAGTCAGTTCCTCCTGCGCCAGAGAGAGGGAGACCGGGGCAATGGCCTGATTCCCGAGGCTGTATTGTTTGCTCGTTTAAATTAGAGTATCGTGTTCCAATCACTGACCCATTACACCATGAGAGGACTCAAATAAATCTTCCCCGTTCCATCCATCCATCTTCCAACTGCTTATCCTGGTCATGTTTGTAGGGGAGCCTGGAGCCAGTCCACAAGGCTGAGGTAAATCCATGAGATACACAGGACGCTATGACCATTCTAGTGGTGCCAGTTAGCCAGCTATGCCCCTTCCTCTAAAAATCCCTGTCCTATAGATCCATTTTCTTTAACTGAAAATCAGGTTTTTACAATGGAAAAAAAAAAAAACATCTCTAGAGATTACCGTTAAAAATGTTGTTTCCTCCATGTGCTGCATTTCAATTCAAGGCACTTACGCCAACTCTGCTTCTCTGTCAGCTGTATCATTTGCCCTTAAGAAGCACTCACGAGGGGTGGACTTGCTGTAAAAAAAACTCTAATGAACAAATCCTGTCTTCTTTTCACAGTTTTCAAAGGGTTCATTAGGGACCAGCGTACAGCCAAGCATTCAATTCTCATTCTCTCTATAGTTTCTATTTACCACCAATAATAATACATCACATCTCTCATTTGTTCCTCAACAATCAATAGCAGAGTGAACACAATGTACTCAGCTGACATATAATCGAGATTTCTCTTAGAAAACTGAAAAGTCAATCTAGTGTCAAAAATGAAGGGTCACCTTTATCAGAATAGACCATTTACAAATTAAAAATTGGATACCTCTTATAAAGCTAATAAATATGGTTTTGATACCAGAGTAGAAATTTGCAGGTAAATCCTCCTCTGATTGATAATTAAAGCAGAATTTTGTGGGTCTATATCATTAGGAGGCCAAAGATAGGCTAGATCCATGTTGTTCTTAAAACTTGTATTTGTAATACTGGGCACTCAGTGTCCACACTTAATCTGACTTTCACAGCACCAGTATCTGATTATGTGTTTAAAAGACAAGCACATTCTATTCATGGACACCCTTCATATCGTCCCTCGTTAATTTCCAGCCCTTAAGATTGTTGGTACATACTGCAGAGCCATGCGTCACAGAAAACCTTGAGTGTGTCCCCTCTCCAGATTGAGTTGTAATAAGTCAGATTTATGAGGGACAGGAATTAACTCTTAATAGGGTTCTGCAGAGTGCCAAAAGATTAGGAGAGAATCAGTTAACTATTTAGGAAAAGCCTGGGAAGATGGGCGCCTCAGAGCTATGGAGACTGAAGCTGAATAAGTATCAGATATATATCAAAATCCTCTTTAATTTAAGAATATGAGAAGCATTAAATATAGCACCACAGTCTTTTTGTTTGGGTATTTTGCTTGTAGAAATTTGTTTGAGTTAATGGAAAGAATGGCCTGGATGGTGGACACTTAGCCAGCATAGTCTATTCTTTCAGGACCTGCAGTCGTACCTATAAATCAGCACAATAAAAACATCTCTCTGATAACTGAGATCAGAGTCGGTGTTTCCTTTGGTGGTGGTTTTTAACAATATAAGGGATAACAAAATAACAAGAGTTTGTCATTGATCGTCCGTCCCTTTTCTGTAACTGCTTATCTTATTCTGGGTCTCAGGGGGTCTATCACAGAGATTATAGGGACAAGGCAGGGAACAGCCCAGGATGGGGCGCCAACCCATCGCAGGATACAGAGGAGGCCGTGATGATTGGAAAAGCTGGAGTTAAGACAGAAAGTGGACAGTCTGCTATGTCACGGATGCACTCAATTATCACAACACTACTTTTCATTGGGAAGCTTGATCACCTACAAAGAGGTCAGGATATTCTGGTGAAATGCTGTCTGTCCAGTTGCCAGGAGATGATTTGGTTTGATGGTACATGTTAATAAAACTCATTAATAATAAAAAAGTAAGTAATAATAAGAAGAAGAATAATAGTAATAATAAATGTTCTGTATATCTGTCTCGTTTGTCTAAAACCTGTTACAGTGCAATTTCAGAATTCTCTATTGTTATGTTGACATACCACCTACGGTTATTGAACGCCACCCACAAGTTCCCTGCATATTTGATCATCTTTATTAAGTACGACGGAGTTTGTGTTATTCATACACATTACTAAAAGTAATGGCCCAGAGATAGAATCATGTGGCACTCCATTAATTTCACTGGAGTGAACTGAGTGAACACCTATTGATGTCACGTCCATTTTCCAGTACTAGGGTACATTGAGTGCATTGATGTTTTGTCTCCAAACTGAGTTGTTTGACATTCAACAGAGAGACAAGACAGTAGGTTTATGCAAAATCTGCATTAGATTACTCTTAATCGCAGTAAGGTTAATCGTTCAACAGTTTGCATTATTTTCACTTATGTACTGAATAGTGTTACTTTTTCCAGTCTAAAGCTACTATCTACTGGACTAAAAAACTGGACTAAAACTGTTTGACATGACATTTGTATCCATTAATATAGCTTGGGGGGAAAAGAACAAAAACATCAGGCAGTTGTAATTTATTTGAGTAAAGACTAGACAAACACTACATTACTCTGGTTTCTGATATACTAGTAACGGCCTAAGGTAATATGTAGTATAGTGTGAATCCAATCCCCGTTTATGTGACTATTTTCTATAAATTCCCCTGTAAACCCTGCTGAAACACAAAGGTTGTCTTTGGGGATGTCGACTGACACAAATGGTGATCAAACTGGCTTCTTTATTTGAAGAATCAGACGGTTTAGTGTAATACAGCTCTGCAATATTGTTTTGAGGCTCTCTGCCTTGCAGTTATGGTCATTGCATAAATGTGATTTTGCTATTAATAACAGATCCCCCTTCTATGAGCACTAGAGTTTACAGTTACATGCGCACATTGGATCAGGTCAAAGGTAAAACCGCAATTCAAGTTCAACAGTCTCATCTAGTTGAAATTCATTGCTAATCCCAACATATCAAAACTATAAATATTACATGTCAAGTTCAGGTATCCTGCTGTCAGTAATTCAATCATCAGCAGAAACTCCTTTTGTATCCTTAAAACTCAAAGTTTACAAAAGCCTGAAGCAATTAACCCACATACTGCAAATAATAAATATGAAAATATAGAATTATTGTCATTATACAAATAAGTAACATTTACAAATGCTATATAAGTTATTAATAGTTAAAAATCAATATGTTATGATTTTTTTAGATCTCTTATCGACATCACTAGACAGAAGTGTTGCAAACAGAAAGTTGGATGGATGGATGGATGATGGATGGATGGATGGATAAATGGATGGATGCTTCTATAGGACATTGTGCTAAGGTGTGTTGTGTGTCACTGTCTAGGCACGACATGTTTTTTGTATACATCCATCAGTCTGATCCGTTAAGGTAATTTCCTTTCTGTTTTAATTTTGCTTGGGTTTGTTATATATTCTGCATATTATAATAATAATAATAATAATAATAATAATAATAATAATAATAATAATAATAATAATAATAATAAGGATAATAATAATAATAATATACTAAAGAAAGTCATCATTGTTATAGGTGTTCTTAAACACTATAACCTAACTTTCATTGCTTAATCAATTCTTTGATAACTGTCACATGTATAAATACAGAGAGGCTGTTATTTAAGTGTAACTGACTGCAAGAGTCGCATGTTTTTACAGCTCTAGCTCTTTGCCATTGTAATGATTTGCTGGTGAATTGGACAAGGCGTTTCGCACATTTCCGAAACCAAACTCACTCAGGGCACAGGGCCACCGTGGATGGGTGGGTCAAAGTTACCGTCCCACCGATTTCGCCACAAAGGGGCGGAGCCTGAGTCCTGAGGTGTCCAGTGCAGATGACCTTTGCGACTCATCATGAGACAGGCAGCCTTCGAGGGTCCAAAGGTGATGAAGGCGTCACGTGGCCTGGCCGCACCGAGTCTGTGTGTATGGTGGGTGGGCGAGGCGCGTCTATGGCACGGAATTTAAAAAAGGACTTCTGGTTGAAAACGAACAGCAATACGGAGAATACAAGGTGGCGTTAGAGGAGAACGCCAGCAATCTGCCTCCGACTTTGGCGTGTAGTCGGCGTGAAGCCAGGCCTGATCAGAAACACTGGAGTAGGAAAAACAAGAGCCTCACACCATCGCTCTCAGCAACCACCCCCCCCCCACCCCCCCGCCCCCCCCATACACATAAGCCAGACAGCTGCTGAAGCCCAGTTAAAGGGATA
>JAODJW010000039.1:5900363-5924838 GCA_026777045.1 Hyperopisus bebe | reverse complement strand
GGGAGGGAATAGGGGGTTGATGGGAAAAAGCTGTGATAAGTAACACATGGACTCTCCGTGTGCTGTGCTGGCTTTGGCCCCCCACTCCACCTCACAGTTACTGTTTAACCTCCGATTGCTGATCAGGCAGGCTTATGGAGCCGCTGTCACGAGGTCACTGCTTGTTTTGCTGGCTGGAGACGGCGAGAGAGGCAGCCCCACGTGACCCAAACACAAACAACGTGACAGCGTTTCCCAGTGCCCCAGACAGAATATCAACTCTTCCACTGGATCTTGTGCACTGAAAAGAAGGAGAGAGAGCTGTGTCACTGGCATCCAGGCAGTTATTTATAAAAATATTTCCTAATACGCTCACAAGCTTGTGCCTGTACTCTCATGTATTCTGTACTGAGGATATATGAGAAGGCAGGACTTTCAAATCACATGTTTCAGCTGTGAGTCAGAATCATTTGGCTTGTTAGCCTCTAGCACAGAATTATGAATAACTTGTTTTGATACCCTTGTGTCCTGTCAACAGGAACTAAACGTGGAACATCAGGATCATGTGTGCTGCTAAGCAGATAAGGTAAAGGTTGGCCTAGTATAAAAATGGTCATAATTTCAGTTTCAAATGTCTGCGCATTATATTTGCATTCACAGAATAGTCAAACAACCAATCAAACAAAAACAAAACTAATTTTTAATTGTAGATGTTTAGGTAATGTACACTACCAATCAAAAGTTTTTGCAGACACTAAGATTTCCTACATTTGCATGTTACTTAACATTTACTAAAAAAGTATTCTTTGCTAACAAATAAATTTACGGTATGTTCACCAGTTCACAGTTAATTAGTGCATTTGAAGTTAAAGGACAGCCTAGAATTTGACTGTGCTGTCACCACACAACCAGTTAACATGATGTCAGACATGCACTGTTACCTACACTACCAGTGAAATGTTTTGCACACCACAGGTTTTTAACCAGTTTTCCATTTATTTCATAAACTGCAGATTTTTAAATTCTTGTTAAGCAAATGAAAATATAATTCAAATTAAACAAGTTCCCTTTATAACACAGAAATGTAACAATGTATGTCTGACATCCTGTTAACTGGTTGTGTGATGATGGCCACACAAATTCTAGGTTGTCCTTTAACATTAAATGCACTAGTTAATTGTTTCATCCCATGAAACAGAGCAGTATTTAATGTCCCATGTAGGAAGAATGCCTTGAATTGTCTCTACTGTTATAACTGCTAGAGGAGGTTAGTTTGATGTATCAAGGATATGACATTTTCCTCCTAATTAAGGTACTCAAATGGTGAACATACTGTAAATGTATTTGTTAGCAAAGAATATTGAGTATAATTGTTAAGTGAATAGCATGCAAATGTAGAAAATTTCAGTGTGTGCAAAAACTTTTGCCTGGGAGTGTATATTGAACTTTGAGCTTCTCTGTATTATGGAATAGAGTGTATTTGGGTAATGATTTGTAAGCTGAAGGCGAAAACTGAAGCTTTGATATGAAACTGTAGTGAGTTTGCATGACATTAATAGAAGGAGGACAAACCAAACCAAACTTGAACATCACCAGACTATAAGTGCAGGTCTAGATTTTCTGTAAATATGTTTTTTTTATGTATTTCTCTACTGTCTACAGTTTGACACGTGATCCTAAACTCTTCCTCCAATTACGTTATTTTCCACGTTGATGTCATGAGAGATTAACAGATTAACATATATTTGTCATTCTCTCTATTGTGGTGCTTTTGTTGGCTGCATAAGTCATCTCCCGGTTCAAAATAAGCGTCACATTTAGCGAAGACGCGTTACCGTATACCGTCTTGAAGTGGCCAAAAGAGTATTACTCAGCTGTAATGGAAGACGAAGGGCAACCAAGGGAACAGAGAGTTAAAAGCGAAAGGAGTCAGGGAAAGAGGCTTCATTTGCGGGCGTCGCCACGCAAACTATAGTGTAGCAGTCAATCTATGGCAAGATCATATATTGGTTTGTGAGGTTCGACTAAAAGATAGCAGGATTAAGAGCCCTTTCCAACCTTGCCACTGATTTACTATGAGGCATAAAACTGTGCGCTCGATTTCTATGAAATCATGCTGACCCTCAGGTTTATTGCTGGTCCGCGCTGATCAGGCGACTGGACTTTACAGCAGACAGTGTCGTCTGCGATCTGTATCTTCGGAAAGCTCTCCCCTCTTCGCGGGCGGAGGAGAGTGCAAAACGCGAGCCGCACCTGGGGTGGTTAGCGAGCCGCTTTCCTTCCCGTTTGTAACATCGCGTGCATAAGAGACGGGCAGAAGGCTTCCCGCGGCCGTGATGCGCAGGAGGTTCCAGCCATATGGCTTAGTGGTTATGGGCTCATTAGTTTGATTCCCCGCTGGGGCTGATTCGAGCCTGACGTTCAGATTAAGAAGCCGAGGAATGCCATTGTCCTATTGGATTCGGGAGCCGTAATGAAACTTCAGAAGCAGACGGGACCACTCCAGAATAAGAGCCAGTACAGGATGGAAATCTGTTAATCAGAAAGGAATCAAATGAAAGACAAGCATCCCCTTTCACAAGCAAAGTGTATCATTTAGGCCAAACCACACAGGGACTGCTTACAGCTATTACGGCATATTACCTTGTGTACATAGGATGGAATCTCCAGAAAGCTTGAGTAGATGGAGTTTACTTGTTTAGTGAATATTTATTTAGATGTAGTAAGTTTATTATACAATTACCTCTGCAATATAGTGAACTTCCTTTTAGAAAAATCAACTAAGCAACGCCTGAAATCATTTATATACACGAGTGGCCAAAATCGTGGCTTTAAAAAATACTACACGAATATCGGCGGTAATGTTTATGTACAATCAAAGGATGTTTACAAATATCATATGCTGGGCGATTAAATAAATAACTGGAGTAACTGGAATAAAGTTCTGCAATCTCTAAAAATTGGAAGAGTTTCCACAATTCTGGCCACTAGTGTACATTTTTTTTCCTAGAAAATGCCCCAGGATTACTGGGCAGAACATATTTATTGCCATTTATGCTGAAATGAATAATTTAAATATACTCAAGTTAAAGGAATGATGTAAAAACAGGAAATTCAGCCACGAAGCCTGTTTGTGCTATGGCTAAGTTAAAAAATGGCCCAATGTCCCCTTCCTAGGCTCCCTCCAAACCAGCGACGTTCTGCATACCAATTTGCTATTAGCCGGATGCAGACCTTAACGTTCCCTCTCGGGGTCGCTACTCTGACCTGTCCATATTTCAATCTTCAGTTATAAATTACTGTACCTGGTGTTTTGTTCCTGAGGGTATATGGGAAAACATCTCTCTTCTTGTAAAACAAAATAGTAAACGCAAGGTAGTTTTTTCTGGAATTGCTGAGAGCCCAATTATGGCTTCAGGTAGGTTTTGATGATGCACAGATTGGAGAAAAAATACTATATTATGCATAATGCTGGAGTCAACGCTGCATTAAAAAACAAATCTGTCAGTATGATAGCGTGTGAAATCCACAGTGGAACCATATTGTTACAATCTATGCTCTGCAAATGCTCGTCATTATGACCTAAATTCTGACACTATAGAATCTACAGGGTATTTATGATGCCCTGGGTTCTTAGACTGTAAAGCTAAATTAAAATGAAACATCTGGAAAGATCCTGTGCACAGCTAATGTCAGCTTGACAAATGCTATGTGCTCAGAGATAAATCCATTCATAGAGACTGCATGTTCACGTCTCTCACTTTAGTGCATTTTATGCAATAATGGTAACCGTTTATTCCACTATTAACATGATGACAACAAGTTAAGAACAATTCCCCCCACCTACCCCCTTCCCCCTTGTTTAAAAGCTGTGTTACTGTTTCATTCCCAGGTCAGCAAGCAGCAAGAAAAGTGTGTGTGTGTGTGTGCATGTGTGAGTATGTGTGTGTGTGTGTTCCCCACAATGTAAGAAAAACCTGTTATTTTGACATTGTGGGGACCATTTTTCATCTGTGAATGGAATCAAAAAAGTAAACTGCCAAAAGTATCATATTTTGTTTGGTTACTTATGGTTAAGGTTTAAGGTGAGTGCTGGGTAGGGCTAAAGGTCGTCATGTTGGGATTAGAGTTTTCCCCATAGAAATGAATGGAGAGTCCCCACAATGATATAATTACAAACCTGTGTGTGTATCTTTGGTTTATGCATCTCTGGCTTTGATAATACTTCCAGTCAAGTAGCAGTACATTACAGTATTCAGGAACAATATTAATGTAGCCATGACATAACGGAAATCATGTATTAAGCTTAAGAAGAGTTGATGTATGTTAGTATGTATTTAATATTACTTTACCTGTGGCTTTTATCCAAGAAGACATGTAGTGCCTGTATGTGTTTATTTTTTCATTAACTCAAGGATGAAAGTGAGTATTAACCATGACAAATTAGAGACATGAAGCAGTCCCAAAAAAAACTGCACTCAGCTTTTAAAATAGCCTATTGTAATGTGAAAGACCTCTTTTCAGTTCCTTTCATTCAGAATCTTGTACAGTCAGTCAACCTTGAATTGCCGCCTAAGAACATGACAGGCAGGATAAAAAGCAAACCATCTTACATCCTTCATAATTTAAATTAACTAATTATAGGGGGCTATTCAGATAACCTGCTCTCTTACAGTAATGGCTATGTTAGATAGAGTAGCCATACCCAACAGCATTATAAAGTGAGCACTTCCTGAATGCCAGCCAAGACATCTGAGGTTGACCACAATTGCGTCTGTAGAGAGAGCTTCTGAACGGCATCTGTATGCTAGAGAAAATAACCAGTAAGAGTAACCCGATTAACCAGCCAAAGCACATCTCCACCCTCCATCTTCAGTAGTCGGAGCTTTTTTACTGCCTTGGACACCTGTCCACTAAGGAGGACATCAATGTCCTACAGCTCACCCCCAAACCTCACTGTCTGTCTAGCACTGTCACCTTCCAGCGTGTCCCCATCTACGTCCGTCAGGCCTGGCGAGTAAACATCAGGAAGCATAACCCCTAACCCTCCAACACTGACACCCAGCCGCACTCCGGTCTCACTCTCTGCGCTGCAATGATGCAGTGAAGATTCTTTCCAAATTGTAAATGTGCCCTAATTTCCTCTTGTCTTTCTTTGGCTCCTCTCCACTTCCTTGGATTTTTTTTTTCCAGTTTCACGCCTGTAAGGAAAAGGGCTGCCCACCACAACCCCAAACCCCCCCCCCCCCCAGGACTTTTAACGTGGCAGTTATACAGTACCCCCCGCCCCCCACCCTAGCCAGCAGTGTGCTCTCCAGATGAATGGCTCGCTCAGAATGTCTAAGCATTCCTTTGCATTTATTTCTGCAGTGCCTTTCTATCTACTACTCAGTCAGCCGAGTGTCCTTACATAGCTCTCCTTCACGCTCAGTCAAAACACTGTCGCTTTTCAAAAACTCACACAAAACACTCCATGGCACTAGAGGAACATGGAGCCAGGCCACTTCAAACTCATTCTTTGTGTCAGCACACAGCGGAATTTGATTATAATGCATATTTGAAATAGACTGTTCTTGTCTTGTAGGTTAAATTACCACTAGGGCCTCCTCATCATTTACTGCATTTGTTTTGACACACAGGCTTGGTCTTCTGAAACAATAAGGCTGTTAAAACATCTAACTACATTTTTTTTTTTTTTACCAGGAAATGCAACAACTCCAAATTTTAGAAATATGATAAAATGATGTATGATACAAATTCACATGCACATAAAGCCTAACTAATACCCACAAAAATCAATTATATGTACATATACACATAATAATTACATTGAAATATACATATAGAATGGAACAAAGGGATTAGAGATAGTTTCGGTTAGTTTATATACACGGATTAGCAATGCTACTGGAATTCTTTGTCTCTGTGTCTAGTAACCCAAGACGACCGAGTGCATGCTAAAACAAATGGCCACCCCGTTAACATTATTAAGTTGTGTTTCCTTTTATAACCTGGTATTTGCACTCATGCATTGCTAATTTGTTTCCAATCCGGGCGCGTTAATTTGGAGCGCGGTCCATATTTAGACGGCGTGAGACGCAGCGAGCCCCGAGGATCCGCAGCGGGGGGGTGGTGTTTGCGTGCTGCAGTGGGCATGGTCGGGCTGAGGTGAATAGGTTTGTTTACAGGGCAGTGACGCCTCTCACGTCCCGTCTTTGGGGACTCTGTGCTGGGAGTCGCGTACGGCACTCAAGCGGCGCACGTCTGGGAACCGGAGCAGGGCGCTTTGCAAAACGCGGAGCGCCGCTTCGGAACCTCCGTCAAACAAATACGACCGCGGCCGCAGTCACATCGGATCATAGATGTAGCACTTTGTCAAGCGGTGAATAAATCACGTTAGGCAGCTTTTCTGCGGCTGTAATGGAAATGTGGAATATATCACGTTAAGCAGCGGGAACTTT
Source organism: Hyperopisus bebe (assembly GCA_026777045.1). Classification (NCBI taxonomy): domain Eukaryota; kingdom Metazoa; phylum Chordata; class Actinopteri; order Osteoglossiformes; family Mormyridae; genus Hyperopisus; species Hyperopisus bebe. Next base: position 5,918,398 of record JAODJW010000039.1, on the reverse strand, counting down.
AAACACACACACATACACACAGATACATACATATATTTCTGGAGGTAAACACGCACAAATATACATGCATACAATATACTCAATATTCCTGCTTATAAATCTGAGAATGTGTTTTCATTTTGCTATATGTGTTTTCATATTGATATAATAATGCAAAGATTGCAGATTCCCTTTATCTTTTCACAGCGCTGCTCTTTTGTAGCCATGAAACGCGATTCCATGATTTTCTTTCTTTCTTTCTTTCCCCTCCGATGCCTTCACGAACAGAAATAGCTGCAGTGAGGTAATGGTCTCCGGCGTCGCTGTACGGAATCCGCTCCACGTTTTGCACGATCCTGGATCCGGACTCGGGCTTTTGTGACGCTCCGCCCCTGGATGATTGTATATCAGCACCGGCCAAAAGCGCCTTGAGCACTTTTATACGTTCGCACAGGGTGCGGAGACTCTAAGCATCGGCGGTCTATGCAAGTGGCGATTCTGGACTGCAGATTACATTTAGTTGCTGGACTTTTTCACGGAGCTGACAGCGATACTTTACTACCAGGAGATCTAGCCGAGGAGGTAATTTGGTTTAATTCTGATTTTTGCACACGTGAAGTCAAAGTCGCGGGAAGGAGTTTTAATTTTCTTTTTTTGTGGAAGTCGCCGCTTTCATACAAAAGTTGTCTCAAGTTGTGGTTAATTGTTACCTGCTTTGGTAGTTATATTGTGCATTTGTTGCATTGTCTTTATTAAGGAGCTGCTCTGTTTCACACAGTTGCCTAACACACGATGTGTGGTCTTTCACTTAGTTGACGTCTAATTTATCTTAAGGCGCTGATACGACGTTTGTTTAATGATATTTATGCATCTGTACAGGAACAAATATACCCGCCTTTCATAGTTTTTTACTATTGTGGGTCTTCAAGCGGGAGTTTTCTCCGGGACGCGTGGGAACTACTTTAATGTTTCAGTTCTATATATAAAATATATTGTTTGCTTGTTTGTTTGTAGACAGGGGGGAATGGCAGACCGCATGATGGCTATGAACCATGGACGATTCCCCGAAGCTGTTAATGGTCTTCATCACCACCAACAAGCGCGTCGGATGGGAATGGGCCAGTTTTCAAACCCGCATCACCATCAGCAGCAGCAGCAGCAGCAGCAGCATGGCTACAGTGGGTTAATGGGCGATCATTTGCACTACGGAGGGGGGAATGTAAACTCAAACCACGGGATCCGGCATCCTATAGGCTCTGGGAATGTAAACGGAGGACATGCGAGCGCCACGATGCCCCAAGCCGCCCGCTACGGCTCCCACTACGTGGGTAGCGGTCAAGGACAACTGCCGGCCAGCATGCAGCTGCAGAAGCTGAACACGCCGTATTACAGCCACCACACGCAACCCTCTCATCACCATTACATGCCCGATCTGCATCCTGCAAGCCATCAGATTAACGGGCACGGACAGCAATTCAGAGACAGCAACCCGAAACTCAGCAGCCTGCCCACGCCGGCGCATCATGTGCCCGCAGCAATACTGCCCCCCAACGTCATCGACACGGATTTTCTGGACGAGGAGGTCTTGATGTCTTTGGTCATAGAAATGGGACTGGACCGCATCAAGGAGCTACCGGAACTATGGTTGGGACAAAACGAGTTTGATTTCATGACAGACTTCGTGTGCAAACAGCAGCCGAGCCGAGTCAGCTGCTGATCCCACCAAGAGGACTGGTATTTTTAATTTGCTCATATGACATTCCCCCCTTTTTATCCGGTAGCTATGATTCAATCACTTTCATAAAACATATTCAGCGCGGAGAAAGAAGATATCTACCACCCATTCATGATTATTTTATCCCTCTAAGATTTAGAGGTGCTTCTTGTAAATCGTAAGCGACATGGAGAGAGATTGGTATGACATATAGAAGTGTACGCCATCGCAAGGACTTTTTCCCTTTTTTTGTTCAGAGTAAATGGTTTCTTAGTCCGTGCTATGCATCATGGCTTGATTACGCGAAACTTCGGAGAATTAAGTTGGTTTTGCGGTCCTTGAAATTCGTTAAGAAAAAAAAGCACAATTGAATTGTGTAACATACCCTGCTAACGGTACAACTGCTGTGCTCCGTCAAATATTTATTTTACTGCATCGTTTAAACATTTTTGGATTAGAGATGTTAAATTAATATAAATTAAAACATTATTCGAAATTTTGTAAGTGGTTATTAAACATGCTTGTAGGCAAGTACTGTGTAATTGTTCCAGACAATAATATACTGTACAATTCAGTGGGCATATATTTACCCGATATCTGTGCTGTTAAATGATTTGTCTGATTACCAAGGAAGAAAACTCTTTAAGATATATGGGCATGTTTTCTTTTTGTCCTCCTGCTGAAATGTTTATGATGTTTAGAGTTACTCATGTCAGTGAAACGAGTCTTGAGGTTATTTCAGAAATGTGTCGAGATGAACTTTTTTTAAGGGGATCACATTTGCAGACGTTTAGGGAGGGAAGAGTAGAATGTGTTTAGATCTCGCTTTATCAGGGGGAATGCCTGTGGGCGGGGCCACTTCTTCCTGATCCTCCCCTGGCGATTTTATGTACAGACAATAAAATGGCATGGGACATCTACTACTCATAACAGCCAAATCCACAGAAGTTTCTTCCTTTTTGGTTTTCAGATTTTACACCACTGTGCTTCTTTAGTTTATGCGATACATGGCAATACTACTGTGCTGAGGCTTTCTAGGAAAGTTTGACAGTATTTTTGTACATTTTTAGAAGAAAATATTTAATTTATTATATTTTAATTTGCAAACATTAATAAAGGCTGCTGAAATGCGTCACAGATGGGTATGTGATGTGTTGGTTTTTTTCCCAGTTTACATCTTTGTTGTGACACAGCCAACCTAAGAGTATGCTGTGTTCCCAAGCCATTTTCACTTCAGCCTGTTGTGGGCTCCAGAATTCCCTGTTGCAATTCTCACATTTATACTGTATTGAAATGCGTGCACTTAACTCCATGCTAAGGTGTAAAAATGTCATCTGAGCTATGGGCATTTTTATTTTGAATTACCTCACACTTTATTTATAGCACGTGTCTTGGTATTTGAGGGTCCCTGATTATAAATCAAGTTTCAGATTTATCAGGTATAAAATATGCATATCCTTTTGGGGGGGGGGGTCTCTTATCTTGTAACCTTTAGTAGTGCTATGATGTTTTTAACAGACAAGTTTTATAATCAGTTTGGTTACCCTAAAAACTGGACATCATTTATTTCGTTTCGAATTAAAAATATTAAGGGAAAGGTCTGATGGGAATCAGTATGGCCCCAGGTTCCATACTAAGACTTAAACTTAAAACCGTAGACGATTGTGCATCCTTTGATTCAGCTTCTCTGCACCTGTGAGAGGATTTCTGTCCAGGTCTGGTATACATGCTGTCATGTTAAACGTGACATGACATCAGCATTTAGGTGTTTATGTTTGTGGAGTCACAACATGTGCAGCTTGGCAGTCAGGTGTCACAGTTCCCCAGAGATGACACCTTGAGTTTGATCTGAGTATGTCTTGCCTGTGTGACTGATGTTCTTAACAAAGAGTTCTTGTCTGTATATATACTCTCAGCAGGCTCGTCGTACCAAGTACGACCCCCTTATGTCAAGGGGGAGGCGAGATGTGCATTCAGAGTTGCCTTTCTCCACACCGCTGTTGTTTTCGCACTTGTGGCCTTCCTGTTAGCTTTAAGGAGTCTGGTCATTCTTCTCTGACCTCTTATTAAGGTGTTTTCAGCTGCAGAAATGCCCCTGAGTGGATTTTTTTGTTTGTTTGTTTATTCCACCTTTCCCCGTGGACCCTAGACACCGTAGTGCATGGAAGTCCCAGGAAGGTGGCTATTTCTGACGTGCAGAGACCACTGTGTCTGGTACCAATCATCATAGCAAGTTCAGAATCACTTAGATCAGGTGCTTCAGCTGGTCTAATGCTTGGCCACATGGTAACTGACCCTTTTTGTCCCTGTAGGGATGCTGTATGTATCCACACGTCTCACTGTTTTTAGGGGCAAATTGATTAACAAGTACTTAATAAGACTTAATAAGGAAAGTGGTCAGTGATTGGCTTTGTTTTATGTCTCTGGTTGTGTATGGTGAGCTTATTTTTTAATGATAGAATGGATCTTACGGTTATAGTGGAGATCTCTAATGATTCTGACATTTGACTCGACCCTCTTGCACTGTCTTAGGAAGTGCGATGGATCCTGCATGGCAGAGGGACACGACAATGGAACGGGGTGACCTTGCCATTTCTCTAGCATTTGTAGCTGTATCCTTGACAAGCCTATCGGCCTTAACGCTGAGAGAACTCCAGGAGCCTAAAAGCACAGCGAGTGCACAGATATCTCTGCAGAAGCTGCTTAAGTCATCAGCTTGTGATTAGACCTGGACACTTTGCAGACCTATTGTCCCCAGCAGTGTACACAGCAGAAGAACCAGGATAATCTGCCTTACTGTCTAAACATAGGAAATCATGATATTCTTCAGAATGCCAACAATAACCACCGTTACATTTTCATGGTTATATCTGCTTATGGCTGATCTCTAATACACTAATGTAACACTCTAATACAGATTCAAATTATAAAGAGTATTTTAATTTTCTTAATTAGTCTAAAACGTGCTTTTAAAGCTCTTGCGTTTGCTTTTTCTCTACCCTAGAGCATGATTCTCAAGTGTCTTGCAGTGTCATACATTTCCCAGGGTGCATCTGGAAGTCAAATACACTATTAGTTACCTTCTCATTGAAACAATGCTTCATGTAAAATTTAGGATTAGAAGTCTTATTCAGGGGGTCCCACAGGGTCCCATTTTTTGGGACCAAGGGTCTCTTCCCTGTAATTCCGGATTTAACTTAATTAGGATGGTGCGTTTTGTTTCTGAGAGATAGAAATGCGGATTCTGTATATTTTTAAAAGAACCCTATGTGTTCGATGCAAACAAATGTAAAAATATACGTGATTAAAATATATTGCAGCTTTGCCCCCTCATCTATGACTGATAACTAATACGTGTTGGACGTTGTGAGCTGTTTTGAAAGTCACCCGCGATGTTGCAATATCAACTGCTATTTGAAGTAGCTTCCTCAAACTTGCTGTCTATAAAAAATACTATAAATGTTCTCTGGCTAACTAGCTGGACAGACTTCATGTACCTTTAAAAGTCTACTTTACCTTTCGGACATTGCATGCCTAATCACAGCAAAGTGTAACATTTTTTATCTGGCTTTAAAAATGCATGCGCTTCTTACCTGGTACGAAACCGTTTACGCGTAACGTTACTTTATTTTACAGCTATTTTGGTAACATTGTACTTGAGAGGCACAAAAAATGTAGTTGTAAACGTTTACTTAATGCATTAATTATGCAGTAACTAAATGTTAGTTACATACTAATCCCATATTTCTCGATCATTTATCATTCATGACGGTTCAGGTATTTCATGCAGCAACTATATCAGTTAATTATTTTCTCGAGTCGTAACTGGGTATTTGCCTTATCTTATTTGTGCACCTCAGTTATAAAGTGTTGCCATTATTTCTGTTCTTCCCCTTTTCAGAAATACTACTGGCTATATAAGTGACTGGTGCAAATTTTAAACACATTTTCGGATGGATTACTAACACTCAGTTCTTGCAATTTGTCTCATGGTCATTTAGCATGCTTATTTGTTGACATTGTCTCAGTCTCTTGCTAAACATTTTGTGAATGACCCGTAATACACAGACATGAAAAATAGCTTTGTTACTTATATCTAGTCACATAGAGTCACCAGTCTTTATTATAGTATGTCCAATTGTAATTGCAGAGTTTGTTGCACTTGGTTTTAAGCTAAATTAGTCTCACAATACTGATGCATTCTTTATGGTTTTGATTGTGGCATTTATCTATTGGTTTCAGAATATTTTTTCATAATTATTTCTTTCTGTGTTTTTAACACTGAACAGTGAAGCAGGGAGTTTTGTTCCTGTGGGTGAAAAAATGTTCTTATCAACTGTATTCAGTGCTGCTCAGCCATCAATGAGACCGAAAGCCTCTTCTCTGGATGTCATTGACATTGTCCACGGCAATGGCCCTCTGCTGTTAATGGTTTCCATACGAATAGATGCAGATTGGTGGCATTCAATTCCCATTACATGAATGAAACTGGCGATTCATGGTGGCAATTCAGAGATCAATTAGGTGCCATCCTACCAGTAGGAGATGAGTAAGCAGCTAAAAGGGCCATTTGTCTGCATTATACCCTAGAATTGATTGAAGGACTCTCACTCTCATGTTTTACATTTGAATTTATTTATTTCTCATGCACTTTTGCCCAAAATAACTTGCAAGTCAGTATATAGTATTATAAATAGATTAGACAACAAAGGAAATCAACACTAGCAAGTAATCAGTAATTTCTATGTAGTGTTATTTCATACATGAATACAATACTTGTAGTGCCCTTCCCTTTGTACAAAACATAGTGCACTAATCTAAGTATGTTAACGTCTTTGTAAAATCAGCAGCATTACTTAAAATGTTTATTTATGCACCAAGGGCATTAAGAACACAAATGAAAAGGTGACACTGAATGAAGTCCAAGACTGCAGAAACTACCTTAAACTTACACATAAAGTTGAGGGATCCAGAAACACTTAGAGTGATAGGAAGCTTGTTTGGATACATGTGCCAAGGCTGGGAAATTTCATTTTCTGGCTTCCAGACCTAGAACAATCTTCTTGTTTCTGTAAAAAAGCACTGTGAATTTAATGGGTATATAAGGATCTGGAGGTGTCGGGGATTGAGAGCTGTGCATTGTTAATGTCTTGAGTGCTATGCAGTTGTAGCACTGAGTCGTGTAGCCATGATTGTATGTCTGGTTCTAGGTGTTCTGAGATATAGCCTTAGCCATCAGTTTGTGAGGTGGGTAGCTGCATCTTCAGGGTACGCCAGTTATGTGGTGGGGGAGGGAGGGGATTTCATAAACAGTGGCTCCAAAGTTTTCCACAGTTATACTTTCGTCAAGATGTCCAGTGTGACAGTGATCTCACGACAGGTTTAAGGATCGGCTGTGGTACGAAGGACCTCTGCCGTTGACAGTTTCTTTTGGGGGTCGTGGTTAGCTATCTGGCTGGCGTTGTCAGCAAAACACAGTGTGGGAGCAAATTTGAATCCTATTATCAATTATGCTGTATTACTGTCAACTATTGCTGTGTAAACATCACTGTCTACAGCTATTACCTTGCAAAGCAAGAACCAGGATATCTGGCCTGTTTGATATTGCCAGATGGAATGTGTGATACTCATTAACCAGGTCAACACGCAAGGTTACTTTTGTTCATAAGTGTTATGTTTCTTGTTTTCACATAATTGTTTGTATTACAGTGATATCTAAATTGTTACTGACCCTTATATCACCAGTGTTAAATAATACCTCACTGTAATCGCAGCTTGTTCCCAGAAGTAACTTTCACAAGTTTACACATTTATGGAGCAATCGGCTTAAGTGCCCTAAGGAAAGGTATTTCAGCAGGACCATGCCTGGCTTCCGAAGAAACCGGCACTATGCTACCTGCTGCACTTATAGCAATTATTACGGGATTACGGGGAGCTGAGGTAAAGCAGAGGGATTACGCGTCCAGCATGGCCGACGTTTGTAAGATGACAACAAGAGCATGTTGTGGGACAAGCATTCCAAGAAATCCCAGCCCAGCCAGCTTTTTATTGCATTCATTTATTAATTTCAAGATGATTTTGCATTTGCTGCAGAAATACCACTTTTTATTAATTTTAAACACTGGCTAAATGAATAAATGAAAGTTACTGTAAAGGTCAGCGGGCTCCAAATGTGATTTTTGCCATATATTAAAAATTGGGAGAATTAATCTCAACATATTGTCGTTGGGGATTTTCTGTCCTTAAAAGTGCTCTCGCTTTATAACTGAGACAAGACTAGGTCTCCGATGAATTAGAACGAGGGGAAATGTAACGTTGTAATTTGCAGTGAGAGAAATTACATTTCTCAGAGATAGCAGCTGCAATTAATACTGAACTGAATGTTAGGCTCCAGCATCATCAAATGAAATTAAAAGACCCTTTTAAATTGCATTCAGAGAACCATCTTTATGAGCTGTATCTCTTTTGCATGTGATTTTTGACTCGTGGCTCTCAATTCGGCACAAGTGCTATGTGTAACTATAAGGATTTGAATTTGTGGTATTATTGTCTGAGGGGCACCGAGTAATGTGATAGCAATCAAGAGTTTAATGCTCAAATGGCAGTTTACGTTTCTGTACTGTCACCTAAACAGGTGAGGTGCGCAATTGCGTGCTACAGTATGCAAATTGATCCAAATAAAAGTGCCTGCTAAACAATTGTCTAATACATGTAATGCATTCCCGCAGCAAGTAATTGCAGATGCAGACCACTACAGAGTTCACACTCACCTAATCTTCCCTACTCAGAGCGCATCATAAAAGATGAATAAGGCACACGTGCCGCTGTTAGGATTTCGTATTGTTTAAGGCTTAAGTGAAATAGCAGAAGCTCACAGCAGTGATTGAAGAATGAGCAAGCAGTTCACAGGTCATTAAATGTACGGAGAACCAACAGCACTGGAGGGAATTAACTTTTCCTCTGTTTAGCCAGGACCCCGGAAACTGTGGCAGGAAAAGCCATCTCCTGTGACTAATTCTGATGTCACGCCAGAAAAGGGCTGTGTCTCCACACGTTAGACCTTTTAATTTTATCAGCACGGCAATCTTTAACGGTGATGTTATCTTATAGTGTGCCAATCAAAACATGGCCGAAAGACATTTTGGCAAGGGCTACTTGAATGATTTGAGAGGAGTTAGTAAACAAATCACAGTCCATGTAACTGGAAAAAAAATGAATGAATGAATGAATGAACGAGCAAATTAATAACTGGTTAATAGTGTCAGGTTGGGAACAATGGAAAAAAAACCAATGAGGACTCAACTTACCAAAGCCAACCTTCCTATCTATATGCTGGCCATCTTCCCCATGTGTAGATATGTCAACGCCGGGAACGCGCCGTGCTGAGGCTGACCCAGCGGATCATGTGCTGCCACAGAGGAATAAACAAATAAAATTAAAAAAACACTGTGTGAAGCTCACAGCTTGTCTGTGTTCTGGTTGCTGTTTTGAGAGCAGATTCACTGAGTTCCAGACAGTATCTTCTGCTTCACCACCCAGGAAGCCTAGCCTGTGTCATTCAGACGGCAAACACCACAAAGACACACAGCCAAAGCAAGCTGCCGGGTGCATCTTTTTGCGTGCAAAATACAAATCTGTCCTCTGCCACTTTGTTTTTCTTTGTGAAATTCTATTCCAAGTGCCTTTCCCGACTTATATTCATTTAACATTGTCACATTACAAAGATATGTTTTACTGTGAGCACGCCTCTGAACAACTGTAAAAAGCTTATGATGCCAAGGACTGAATAAAGGTTTACCAGAGTTTACAAGTGAGAAGAATCACTGTGTCTGGCAGAAGACTAGGCCTGATTACAATCTGGGCCGTGTTATTTATACCAGGAAGCCACGGTGGTGGGAAAAAAAAACCTGATATCATTCAGCCATAGGGCGGAGGGTTTAAATTGGCCAGGGTATGTCTCCACTAACAATAAAATACTGGGAAATCTGGAGCTCCTGCAATCAGTGCAGAGCTCTCCTGCACTGTGTCTGCTGGGAAGTGAGCAGAATTAGAAAAGCATGTGTCAGCCGCTGTCTTTGCTGTGACAGGAGGAAAGTTGTGGACAGGCAGGTCTGACACAGAATTAGACTAAAACTGTGAACGGAAAAAGAACCTAGTAACAATGGAAATGGAGGTATTGTGCAAAGACTGCAGCAGTATTGGAGAAAACACATTTAATTTGATGTATATGTCAAGCTTAAGAAAATTAAGATCAAACATCAGCATCAGAGCATAATTAGGGAAATGCTTTTCAGGAATCATGAAATGTCTATCAGAATTTCACAAAGCTATTATCCTTCAGACACAATCACTTAAACAATAATCATGGTATAGATGAAAAACATCAGCGACTCATTTCTCTTGACATATTTGTTAGGGAGCCCTCCTTCAGTGTGGCTTAATTAACCATTCTCACAAGGCTCTGGCACGGGTTCAGAAAGACTTGCCTTTCTGTGCCAGGAAAAATATACCTCAGCATGACAAGTCAAATTACAAACAGAGCGTATCACTGTGCTTGCATTAAAAAAAAAAATAAAAACATTTAGGAGCTTGTGGTTTTTATGTGGCAAAATTACTAGTCACAGCAAGTAGCCTCTGATTCAGCCCGAACAGAATTAGACCATATTTGACATAGATGAGATCACAATTGAATGGAGTTTGTCCGTCACATATAAATTCTGGGGGTGGGCAAAAAGTGGGGGTCGAGAAGCAGATGAAAAAGTCTAGGGATAGATAGAGCCACCGACAAAAGGACAGTTTAAAAAAAAATATTGTTTATTGTACTGCATGTTGAATATCTTTACCTTTATGAAGACTGTGTTCTGCGTTATGGATGTCGCAGATATTCTGAAAATGAATGAATTCTGAATAAGAGGTTTGGGGTTGAAGTTACATTGGGTACTTAGCGACTACATGAAACTCAGGAGCAAGAATTAAACACTTACACAAGTGTTACAAGGGGGTGAGGTGGTCACCCGTGTAAGAAAATGAGAGTGCAACTCAAGTTTAAGATTAATATGGATTTTATTGGTCCCAGGGGGGGAATTCTGGAAATTCTTTATTTTATGATGCTGAAGTCCAATATTATCAAAATATGATGCACAAAGAATGTTGATTAATCCAGCAGTAGCGTGTGACGTCAAACAAGATGTCAGCCATCAGAGAAAGGGGCACGTGTGGATCTCCCTCTCATCTTACTCAGAGTCCACTGTCTTTCTTTCGTCACATTTGATCACCCATTTGATGTACGTTTGGCAACAGCATATAACTATATGCAAATACCATCGAGTGGCTGAGAAGTATTTTTTTCAGATCACTTTTTAATGCTCTTCCTCAAGGAACTTTTACTGCACAATGTCAGGAATAATGTAAAGAATAAGGATGACCTTCTGTAGTATAAAGAACAGAAATTGTGACATATGACGGATTATAAATGTTTCTTTTGAAAAGCGGAAGAGTCCTTTAATAACTGAATGAGATTCCTGAAAATGCACTTGAGTACAATAAATAAAATGATTTATGTAAGGCTTTGGGCTATGGAGTCCTTTGTTGTCTTTGAAGCTGTATTTTGGAAACATTAATACCAAAAAGCTCAGTAAAATAGGCAGCAAGAGAAAGGGCCGGACAATGAGGAGCGTCTGTCCTTAGCGATCAGCTGCTGCCAGTCAGGGGAGATGTTAAAACAATGTCTGACTCCTGTTTTCTTAGTAAAAGCTACATTTAAGCATGAGGAAATTCCTAACTCTCCTCCCTCATTAGTCAATAAAATCTCACATTTTTGGCCCCTAGCCGGTTTTGGGAAGTAATTGAAATAATACACATGGTAGTGATGAAATATACCATTATTGATATATAGTTCAAAGCAAAACAAATGCAGAGGAGTTGTAAGGATATAATGTATTACGAAAGATGGAATCTAGAGTAAGTCAGGCTTTGCACGATGCAGAATGTGATAAAACACTCTGACAGCAGCAGTTCCACTCTTACTGTCACCACAGCGCATCTGATATAACCACCGTGCCTAGTCAAAAACAAACAAGATAATCAAAGGGAACATCTGGACGAAAAGCTAAAAACAAAATGCAATAAAATATAAACAAATAAAGTGGAAGAATGGAATGCTAGGAAACTGCAGGGTAACGACACTAAACGACAAACAAGCGTGTTATTTTGACTTATTTAAGCAGGGAGATGCTGTACACAACTATTACAGTGTTTAGTGTTGCAAAAAGATGCCTAATGTCACAGCGATAGGCTTCAGTAATGATAGATGAACGGCAGTGTTTCGGTAAGCTGGGCTGTCGAGGCAAGGTGACTTACATAACACGCCCAAGCAGAAGCAGCTGGTGCACTGCTGTGCATGTAAACTCAGATTAGCCTCTAGAAATTGCTAATTACGAGTATAACCAATCTGAAGCAGTGCAAACAGGTAGTGGAAGGCCTTTGATGAAATGTCAAGGGTGTCCCCGGTGAGATAGCTAAAGAGGACCTTGGTATGGAAGGAGAAGCGACCTTTGGGGCCGTGCGTACCTTCCACTTGGCTATTCGCTTGTCCAGTATCAAGGTCGGATTTAATCACGGTAGTGATGAGGTCATCCTAAAAAAAAGAGTAATATTGATGTCAAAGTCTCCATCACCCCACAGACCTTTGCCATGGACACCAACAAATCCTTCCCTGATCTCCTTGTATCGGCTAAAACGTCTCGCATCTTCCCCAGCGTCGGCTAATGAAAATAAACGGGCACAGAGGCGAGGAGTTCCCACCCCATACCCAAGGTTCTGAACATGAAGATATGCGCGTGATTCAGGGTGAAGGTTGCATTTCATTTCTATGTGCTGTGAACTGGCAGCCCGGTGCGGGAGCGTAATGAACCGCTGCCACAGCACCATTTTCCCACTCATCTCCTCCTTGTCCTTATTGTCTTATTCCGGCAAGTTTCCCGGCAGAGTACAGTAAGTGCCAAGGAGTCTTGTTTGTCTGATAGTAATTTAGGGCAGCTTCCCTGCAGCTTGGGAGCCATTCTGGATTGTCGTTCTGTCAGACCACTACTGGAGACACTGTTAGATATGTCATCTGACAAGATTAAAGAACCTCTCAGGCCTAGATTGTGTCAGTATATTTTTTACAGCCCAAGACTGTCTTTCAAAACAACAGAAAAACAACATCTTGTTGCTAAGGCCTCATTTATTAGGTTCATACTGGTAAGTCACACAGCTAGACTGAGGGGTAATAGCTTACCATGAATTTCATTACCTTTCTTTGAGCTGCAACGCATCCAGCAGTATGTGTTTGTGTGTACGTATGTACATATATCATTTTTTTTTGTTTTTTTTTTTGGGGGGGGGTGGGGGGTCGTATTTAAATTCATATGTTTTAAGATCCACTGGGAATTATAAACGGCAGGATGAATAACCACAGTGAGCGATTTGGGATCTGTCGTGTTATTACCATCAGCTACCGTTTTTGAATTAGCCTTAGTGTCAGACGCTCCGTCTCCTGAGAGAGGGATTTAGGAACGAAGGCGGGTGACTCTTCATCGGCACGCCTGACGAATGATCCGCCAAACCCGGGCTCCCTCTCATCCGACACCCTGCCGCGATCGACGGAGAGGGCGGCGCGTCCGCTTGGAAGTTAGCGTGCCGCGGAATTATTCCCGCACTCGCAGTCATCTCAGATCTGTACACCTGTCAAAGCGGACGGGGCGACACAAGGGAGAGCTATTAAAAGAAAAACCTTGAGGTTATGAGGAGGAAGGAAATAGATACGACAAAGACCTCTTCACGAAGCTCATCAATTAAATCCAGGGTCATCTAATTAATTAAAGACATTTAAATGCATTTTTATTTGTTAATTTTTTCAGCATATTATGAAAGGGCCCATATTGTTATTTTTAAGTTCACACATTATTTAATTACTGGAATGACTGTATCCTGGAAGTAGATGCTGAAGTTTCTGATTACAGTCAATGGGTTCTTATAGCTATTCCAGTCAAAAACGTCATAGTTGTTGTAAAAGTAGTTATTCCATTTTATCAGTTTGGATAGACATAACGAAAAGTGACCAAACTCCACATTATTTGATTTTTGTTTGTTTCCATAACACCTTACTAACAAAAAAAAAGATTTAATACATAACACAAAATAGATAGGAGAGAATGTCTACAAGCTTGTGTAATTTTATTTTTTTACGGGATCCTTCTACCAGTCTTTTTCCACATGTATTAACTGAAATAATTAAACCCCTGAAAGTGTCAGAATCACCTCTCACAAGTAATTAAATAGAGGCACTTATAAAAGTCAGTGGGAAAGATTAACAGCGTGGACTCCTATTGTGCAGACTAATGCCCTCCCCCCCGACTTCATGTCGCTTCATCTATTATCGGCCCCGCCCTCAGATCGTCTCGGAGGGGATGAACCTCCGGGCCGGCTGGCCAGTGACACTCTGTTCTGATTGCCGCGTCGACCCATTACGGTGGCAGGGAACTGCAATGCGATGGCATTCGGGTCGGTCCCCCCCCCCCCCTCGGCCTCATTTAGAAACCGGAGCCCAAACCCGAGACTTTGATTAAAGAGCCAAATTCCACGCTGGCAGGTCTAGCGATGAACAAATGCTCCTTTCTGGTCACGTCAGCTGCAGAATTTCTCAACTAAAAAAAAAAAAATGCATTACGAGCATCCATTTGCAGTAGTTCCATTATTACAAAGAACTAAGAATTAAACTGCTTGCAATTTTGCCAACAGCGCTAAATCTACTGCATTGTTACTGATATGGGTTTTTTTTTCTTAGTGTTTTTCAAGAGTTTAGTAAAGTGTTTGGTACATGTGCAAAGGTAATATTGAATCAAAGGCCATGTTTTGACAGCCGAGGCCTAAAGAAAATCAAGTTGGGAGTTGGACACTATCTGCTCAGTCATTGTGGTGTTATTAAACATGTACACAGTGTGGTCAATGAGAAACGCTCCTCAGCACAGTGTCAACATCTTGTTTAATCATGGAGATGAGAAGCAAATGGCTTCACTAACGACATCCACAGGGCCTTCGTAGGTGCGGTGAATGAAATGAGGCAATTCAAATTCATGGCATGGAGAGCGTGTAAGATAAAGTGGCAGCTGTATGGTTCATTAAAAAGTAAAGGCGACAGCAAACACTTAAAAACTGTTAAATGCATATCATGGAACATTATTTAAACAACAGTTTTTTCCATTAAAAATGAAGGCAATGTACAGCTCACTTTGAATTTGTTTTGACCCCCCGCGACCCAATAGGATAAAGCGGGTTGGAAAATGGATGGATGGATGAACGTCAGAAGTCAAACCGTGAACGCCGACCTAAGATAACTTGGGAAATGAGTCACGCAGCACGTCTCTCAGCGGAAACAAAGGGTAAAGCTTCAGTCTCAGCCTCGCATTAGCTGTGATAGCATCGTGAATGTTTACACTAGCTGAATACATATACAGTGGTACCTCAGAACTCTAACTAATCCGTTCAGAACTCCGGATCGAATCCTAAAAAGTTCAAGTTGTGATCGAATTTTCCCCATAAGAAATAATGGAAAACCAATTTATTGGTTCCCGGCCCCCCAAAATTACACCTAAATATTTTTTTTTTTTTTTAAATGAACAGGATAAAACAAGAAGAGCATTAAGTTCAAGAACTGAGGTAGCACCGTATTTAGGTGTAAATTTTTTGGTGCCAGGAACCAATTAATTGGTTTTCCATTATTTCTTCACAACTTGAACTTTTTAGGATTCGATCTGAAGTTCTGAACAGATTAAATACGAGTTCTGAGGTACCACTGTGTGTGTGTGTGTGTGTGTGTGTGTGTGTGTATGCATATACACTTATTTATTTATTAATTTATTTCCTTGCCACTCCTGGTTACCCACTGCTGCTTGCAGATGAATTGTATGTTCAAATTGTTTCACACTGTTCCAGTTTCGAAGTGCAGCGTTCAGATAATGACATTCAGTGCCAGACGGTAGGTAAATTGTTTTCAAAGTCTTGTTTCCAGAGGAAAAAAAAACACACTTGCTGACAGAAATAAATTTGACTCAGAGAGGTAGCTTCCCACGAGAGTTTAATTCATTGTTTAATGTAACGTCTTCTAAACATTTTGTCTATTACCACTATGTGGGCGGTTTGATAGCTAAAATATACAAACGCTGTTTCCACGAAAGCAGGAGTGACGTCAGGAGGAAAGGCTGTTTGTATCCCAAGAACATTGTATAAAGATCAGGTGCACCTTCAATGAATTTCAGAACCTGTAGTGTCCTTCTGATCTTTATAAACAAAGCTCACCCTCAGAAACTGACGGAATTCTATAACACCCCTCTCTGAGAAGTAAGATGATTAAAGAAGAAAGTTCCAGAAGTGATTTAGGATGACCCCTGTCACCTGACCACTTTACAGAAGTGTGCGAGAAGACACGGCCACCGCAGGTAACCAAGGCCTGTCTACTAACCTTCTAAGCACGTGGCTACCTTCAGTCTTTGCCGATGTGACGGGGGAAGGGGGATCTTACACAGACGAAGATAAAAGGTTGGCACATGTGTTGCCTGTGGTGCTGTGACTGTAGATCCATTGGGTTATTTTGAGGCGGCGGCTGTCTGTCACAGTTGTTGTTTCAGTCGTCAGGCTCCCGGCCCCTTCTCACTCCTCTCTTCTCTCCCACAGGTCCTGGTGAGTAGCAGCTCCGTTCCTTCTCCTCTTCCCGGTAACTACATTCACACAGGACGCCGTGCTTTTGTTTGTCGGTCCGCTTGTTTTCCGCGCTTTTAGATATTCTTCCATCCTTTCTAGTGACCTACCACTGAGCAGCACACACGCGTCTTTGATTTGCCAAGTTTGTGCTGTCTGCTGTTTTGTTATATATTTTTTTCCCCTACTGCTTTCCATCCACCAGTACATCTTCGATGTACTTTTTCTGATGAGGAACATGGTGGATATTGAACATTATCTGCCGGATGTTTCTCTGTGCTGTTCCTCTATTAAATGCTATTAGTAATATCCTCCAGCCATTTTCTATTCACTTATCCTGGTTCACGGCATAGAATTATTATCAGTATTAGTTAATTGTTATGTCGCTTTAATCATGTATGCTACCAGTATCACAGGACAGCCAAGAGTTAGCACAAATGCCTTGTATTTAGCGAACAAATTATAGCTACAGGTACACTAGTGAGTAAGTAGGAATTAATGCCGATGTCATTGGCTTCCGAATTTGTTGTTGCACTTGTATACAAAAGGACTGTCATTGACACCGAGAGAGACGTGGTTGGAATAAGAAATAGCTTGACCATATTTAGAAGGTCTTAAAATAGACTAGAGCCCAGGAACAGGTGCGATCAGCCTTCATGCTGGAAGCTGTGTGGAGGGGCTGGAGAGTGGGCTAATTTTATCCTGATAAGCAGCGTAATCATCAGGCAGAGGGATAAACAACCCCTTCAGGATCTCAGCTCGACATCCTCCAAAATGGTGGAAGCAGCCACACATGAGGGCGCGAATCCCCGCACACGGAGCTGGGGACGTTGGGCGGGGGTGGAGGCTAGGGGGGGGGCCAGGGGTCTTTCGTTTTGGCAGCTCGCTGGGTTCCGTGTAAGACTTCCTTCTCATGTCTGGTCGTGAGGGCTGTGGTTTTCGTGCCCCTTTGAAGCTGGGAGACCTTGTGCGTAGAGAAGAAACAAACCGGACAGGAATCAGGTGTTTGTGTGTCTGTGTGTGTGGGAGAGAGATAGGGAGAGAGAGACAGGGCAGCTGGGATGAGAAATCTGCTTTGGAAATCTAGTTTGAAAGAATTTATGATATAATGAATCTGTTCTATTTATTACCTGAAGTCTTTAATCACCAGAGTGAGTCAGGGGTCGTCTGCTTTACAATAAATATTGACTCCCACCTTGTTTCATAAAATAAATATCTGAGTCTCCAGTTTACTGGTTTCTTTAAAAGGAATTTCACATTTCATTGATTTCCTCTATCAGACCTGGGTTATGATGTTTCCTCCTTAAATGAACAGGGGGTGTCCTTCTCATTTCCCATTAAGCCCAAACAAACATGCAGTGATTCCTACAACTTGATTTATTTCTGCAGATTGCCAATAGCTTGTCAGTCTGTTTCACAGATGTAATGGTGATACACTAATTTTACAGGACCATATATTTCACTAAAGCGGGTTGACTGCCATGTCGCGTTAGGCGACAATATGTTGCACATTTATCTTGCTATATATATATATATATGTGTGTGTGTGTCCATGATGACGGCGCTTCCTCTCTTTTCTGGTATCAATTTCAGTTCCTTTACCGCT
>JAODJW010000039.1:5888995-5900263 GCA_026777045.1 Hyperopisus bebe | reverse complement strand
ATACAAATACACACACACACACTATAATATATAGATCACTAAAGGAGTTCCGCTTTCCCACCTGGTTCAGAGGTGAAGCAGAGGAGCCCGTTCTGGAGAGATCTTTAACCATAGCGGTAATCTGTGCTGTGTACCTTGTATCTCCTGTCCTGCAGAGGTCATGCTTTTCGCGGTTTGCCTTTTTGTTGTTCCCTTGAGATTGGTATTTAACACAAAGTATAAAAACCATGTATGAAGTACAGAAAATAAAGTAGGTAATATGATTAACAATGTGCTCTTTAAGTAGATTTATAAAAATGTATCTGCTAAGCTGCTTAATTAATTAACAGCATATTGGAATGCATAAATTAATTCAAATGTGATGTGAATAACAGGCTTATCCAGCATAATGGAGAACAACATGCAGTCGTCGGAAGTGCCTGCCGACTCGGGCCCCCAAATCCACGTCAACGGCACGGACGGGTCGCCCGCGGACCCCATGGAGGAATTCAGCCGGCAGCTTGAGGGCATCATCAGCACCTACGGGCCGGTCGCCGGCACCCCGGCGCCGCTGCAGGCAGAGCGGGCCGAAGAGGAACGCGGCTGCAAGCAGGACGGGGAGGCGGCTTCCACTCGGGACGCCGGAGATAAGAAGGAGGCGACGTCAGAGGAGAATGTGCTCAAAGAGTCAGGTAGGTGCTCTGGCAGCCTAGACGGGGCACCGGGAGGAAGCACCTGTCTGGCAAATCCAATGCTGAGAGTGATTTGTAACTTTCATTCAAAATAACTGTTTGAGTAATAATGGAGAATAAAGCAGAGGATTTCACTAAGTATAAGGGGTTGGAAAATGGATGGATGGATGGATGGATGGAAAACAGAGGATTTCACTAAGTATAAGGGGTTGGAAAATGGATGGATGGATGGATGAAAACAGACTATTTCGCTAAATATAAGAGGTTGGAAAAAATGGATGGATTGATGGATGTATGGAGCCCAACAATGGTGAAAGAGAGAGTTTGATATTGGGAATACAGCTTAATATTTTAAATGCAAAGGTCTATTTTTTTTTGGGGGGGGGGGGGGGGAAGGCAGATTAAATATTCCTACAGCCTTGGGGCAGGGGTCTTTTAATGAACTAATGCAGGGTAAGTACTCAGCTGAGGGTGATTACAGCAAGTTCTGTCATTTGGTGTTGGAGTTCAGGGCTTTAATCAGTCCCCCTACCTGATCCCCATTTACCACTTGTTAGTAAACACATTCCTGTCGGAATGTTACCTTTTCAGTCCTCGGTCACCAAGGCATCAGATAACTCTTACAACATACCAGCTTTTTGATAGCGTGTTTATTAGTGAGATGGTGACCATGCATCCATTTTTCCATATCCGCATTCTGACCAGGCGGAGATGTGTTTATTCCAGTCTACTCAGCTGTAACTAATCTGTTGTTGCGGGGCTGGGGGGGGGGGGGCTGTATATCAAGAAAGCCTAAGGGATCCTGGAGCTCAAGTTACAATTCAAAGCTAATCAATCGACAGGACATTTGTCAAAATTGCCCATGGGCTCTGGGTACAAGCTGTACTCATATTACATTTCATGATAATGATGTGAGGAAGCAGGCATTTCGCTTTTGTCCATTGTAAGTAGATACGTGAGTAATTGCCCCAATGTTTGTGCATAATGTTACCTTTCTAAGTCTTTTGATTTTGCATAATACAATTTCGATGAAGTCAACAGCTGTGATTTATTATGGCACGTTAACGTATGAGCAATGGCATTAATTATACAACATTTTAAAAAATTCAGCAGAATATCTAGTCTATTAATCATCAGTGCAAACAAATATCACTCAGCGCTAATCTTCAAATGGGGAAAAATTAGTTAGTCATCTTGACCTTTTTAAACCAACACCTGTATGAGGGAGCAGCAGTAATTTGGTGCAAATTAGAGTGTTTCCTTATTTTGAAACTCAGCATACAAACGTGCGATTATCAGCAAGGCTATATATTGTATATACATCTGTTTTCTAATTGTGAAGTGTGTCTGTGAAGTGTAAGATTTTAATCTTTATTAGTCTTTCTTGTGCGCTCTAGTGATCTCTGAAGAAGTCACCTTTATCAAAGCACCATGAAAGAATACCTATTTTAGGACTGTATCAATTCAGCTGCTATTGAACACTAAAATTGCAAAAACGGGTGCAGTTTCTTTAGAATTAAAAAATTAACAGCAGGTCAGGACATCAAAGCTGTACCCATATTTGGGAATCAGCTCATTCCAGTCGTATGAACACGTATGATCACCACAAGCATGGCTGGTTCTAAGAACGTCCACATATTGAACATAGAATCCTCTTTGAGCTGAATAATTCTTAAAACATCTCAACACTCGCTGCAGAAAAATCTGTGGATTATGGTTCTGTGTTTTTCCAGTTAGTTTACTTTTCCACATCAGAGTTCCTGGGTCTTAAACCTTCTCCAGCTGAGAATCCTGATTCTGAAGTTGATTTATTTCAAAACTCGCTTACAGAGCACTCTTCGCTGTTCTTGCTGTATTCCCCCCCCCCACCCCCCCAGTTGAGTGGTAACTCTGCGTGACTCCTCTCCTCCCATGCAGGACAAGAGGCCTCACAGCTAATGCAAAGTTTGAACAAGCTCGCCACTCCGGAGGAAAGATTGCAAGCGCTGTTCGAGAAGTACACAGAGCTGGTGAGTGCACCTCCATGAGCTCAGCCAGTCGTTTGTTCAACAGATGAGTAACCGGCGGAGTAAGACGAGGGGGAGAGATGCAAACAGCAACAAAGAACATGTACAAAGGAGGCGCAGAAGAGTTGGGTGAACTTCTTGAAATGGTTCAGCCTGTACCGGAGTGACCTAAATATTCAGAGCTTCAGGCAAAACGGGATAGCGGGAAATAAGGAGCATTCGCCGTATGCTGCGGCAGACGAGTTGGGGGTCTGTCTGCTCACGCTCGGAAAAAGATTGGAAGGCAGAGGAAAAACAATTAATCCTCCAGAATATTCCTAATATATTTTAAGGACAGAGCGCTCACCATTCTGACGCTTTTGCCGTTAGATGTAATTAGAAAGTAAAGCTGAGTTTTGACTCTTCGCGCCATGAATCATGAGGAAGGAAACTCGTGACCGGATCCTCCTCGCCGCAATCGCTCGTTTATCGGCAGGGGGTGGTGCGGGGAGGGGGGGGGGGGAGTTGGGGGTCAATGGGTGCAGGTGTAAGTTTGTGACCCCGCCCACAGCTAGGGGAGCACCAGGCAAAGCAGAGGCTGCTGAAATCACTGGAAGGGAAGCAGGCCATCACCCAGAAGGAGACGGAGCAGCTGCAGGCTGAGCACAAGCGAGCTGTGGTGGCCTGCAATAAGCTGGAGGAGCTGTGTCGGGGACTGCAAAGGCACAACAAAACCATCAAGGTGGGTCTTCAACAGAGGTGGACATTTCAAGTACAAATCCAGACCAAGGTTTTGTTTCGACCAACCAGTTGAGCATAAAGAGTCACAGTCACAGAGTACTCGACTGGTTAGTTGAAACAAAACCCTGGTCCGGATTTGCTTTTTCGGACCTCTGGTCTTCCCTATCTCTCACTCGTCTGGCTCTGTCTTACTCCGGACTCTTTGTCCGTCCCACCCCTCTCAGACTCCCGCCTACCCTTACTTACTCTTCGTCTCTTTCACACTGATCTCTCCCCCACTCTATTTCCTTTCTCTCTGTCATTTTCTTTCTATCTGTCTCCCTGTTTCCTTTTCTTTATCTATGATTATACTGATCTCTCCCATGTCTCTCTCCTCCTGTCTCTCTTACTGTTCTATTCAAAGAAATTCAGTTCACTGTGATTTACTGGTATGGCAAGATGAGGAGATACAGTACAGGCCAAATGTTTGGACACACCTTCTAATTCAATTGAATGAATTAGACTTAAACTTTTGGCCTGTACTTTATATAGAATCACTAAATAATAATAACAGTAATAGTTATTGTAGTCACGCTGCACCAACAATACACCTGCCACAGCTGGAAATATTTTTATTGCTGCTATTCTTTGTCAAATCCTTTTATACATTTAAAACATATGCATATGAAATATAGAGGACTGGGATTATACTGTGAGAGAGTCACTTCAGTTTCTGTGGCTTTAAAGTGCTTCTGATTTGTTCATTAAAAGGCTTATATAACTGTTTAGACGAGTCCCTATAAAAGATCTT
Organism: Hyperopisus bebe; assembly: GCA_026777045.1. Classification (NCBI taxonomy): domain Eukaryota; kingdom Metazoa; phylum Chordata; class Actinopteri; order Osteoglossiformes; family Mormyridae; genus Hyperopisus; species Hyperopisus bebe. Next base: position 5,896,076 of record JAODJW010000039.1, on the reverse strand, counting down.
GAGTACCCTCATTTGAAGAAGTAGTGTCTGTAAAGCTGTTAGCATATTCCCCCAAAGGGCCACATTTTACTTGATGAATAAACGCAAAGTATTCTGCTATTTTCAGCGCATCAGGTCAAAGCGTATTTGATACAGTATTTGATTTAAAAACACAAAATGTGAAAAGAAAAACTACCTGTTGCAATACGAACCCAAACACAAAATAGACCCAAAAGATATAATGTTAAATATGTTTCAGTAATTATTTTATAGATTTTTCCTAATATAATATCTGACACACACAAAAAACACACACTTCTGGAACACATAAGAACACATAGGAAGACTACTGGTTAAAAACTCATGCAGTCACTAAAGAAACTGCTTCAAAAGACATCTTCCAACCACTTGGCTAATACAGGATATTGGGCCATTATATTCGGATACTGCAAATTAAGTCTGTTAATTTAACAGCAGAATTGGTGATCTTAATAATCTTAAAGACGACCTGATCAGTGACTACACTGTTGCAATGCCAATTCTGTCTGGCGTTTTTAGAGTGACGCGAATTGACTTCCTGTAAAATTTGTTTCCTTTCCATTTTCCCTCCGCATGACCTTAGTCACCTTCAGCTGTTCCCTAGTGCAAACACGTGCGATTCACTGTCACGTCACTTTGAGGAAGATCTTGTATTCATTGTCCTTGTAATATGCCTCTGTGACAGCGGGGAGAGTTTCATGGGGCTCCGATGCTCTCTGCCCTTTGACCGCAAATTAACGAGAGGAATGACACCGTGAAGAGGCGTGTGACAGGCGAGGTTCAGCTTTAACTGATAGCGTTGCTAAACTGTCCCAATAATGTTTGTTTTCCGTTCTTTTCTTTGCCACACTTTTGGGAAGTGGCAGACAGCTTAGCAGATAATGAACAGACTTGGGTCATGCTTTCCCATCTAATAAAACCTCTCCGTCCAGATGGGTCTCAGTGAAGATTTCTAAGCTATATAAGTGCCTGCTAACCAGGGCTGCTTGAATTGGGGCACTTGAGACAACCTGAAGTGAGCTGTAAAATATACACAGCTGCAAAAACTGGCAACTCGTAAGATACGTAATTCAATTTGCGTAGAAGGCTCTTGTAAGTAGTTGTGTAACGAACAATGCCAGAAACGGGATCAGCATTACTGGTGGTGCATTTTGTTGATGCGCAGAGTCAGCTCATCCTCATATTCTCACAATAAAGTATGAGCATACGGTGGTTTGTTCGGTGAAAGGGCTGTTTTTTTTTTATTTTTTTTGTTTCTGAACACACATAATGAAAAGCTAATGCACCAACTGCTGCAAAAGCCTCAGCAAAAGGTTAAAGATAAACAATCGCTTGTTTCTTCCGGATTCTTTCGCCATTGACTCACCGTATTAAATTACAATTAGTTCAATGGCATTTTCTGCATCTTGTAGCCGCTAAGCTAATGGTCAGCGGTTGGTCAGTGTTGGCTGAATGACCATAAAAGGAAAAGTCTTTCCTGGCATGGGCAGGTTTTTGCAGCCGAAAATGAGCACGTAAAAGAAGACGAAATACAATTTCACAATGAAGTGGTGTAACAAAAGAAGCAGACACTGTGTGGACTCATCTGGCCTTTCTGTCTGCACTAGTCAGTGGGATCTTAGGAATCTTCATGTCATATTTTTAGCTGCTGCCGCAATATTTTCCAAATGAGTAATGTTTTCTTTATATAACTAGTGCATTCAAATTATTTGCTGAGCAGTGGTCTGTACTGTGAATTTTTTAATAGGAAAAATCGTCTTAAATCTGTTCATATGATGCTGCTTATGTTTACAGTGATAGGAGTCTGCACCAGTATTAGTTATTAGTTGTTTTTATTAAGGTATTTATATATACAGACGCTCCTCTACTTACGAACTTTCAACTTACGAACTTTCAGACATATGAACGAAGAGCACTGTAAGTCCAAATTGTGTTCATTCGGCACCCGTTTCCTGTCCACAACATCAATTTTTTTTTCTTCTGCGCGCCAATTCCACCTAGTACGACTTCTGCCCACTACTCCCGTCGCGCAGCAGCGTAGCGTGCGAACTAATGACCTACGAACATTTCAAGTTACGAACAGCCGTTCAGAATGTATGTCATTCGTAAGTAGAGGAGCGTCTGTGTGATATAATATAACATTTGTTTGCTTGTTATTTTTTGTGATGATGTTCAATAGTCACCTGCATATTCAGTGATGATTTCACCATAATATTAGCACCAAAAGCTTATTGGATAATTAGGCTCAGACAGAGGATATGGTTATGGAGATTGGCTATAGTGACTGAAGGTAAACATCCATATATAGGAATTTTATTGAGAAGACAGCAAGGAATACATGGCATGCTGAATACGCAGTTGGGGGATGGATGGATGAATGGATGGATGGATGGATGGCTTAGTTTGGTTGGCGTATTTAAATTCCTGCCTTAGTTTTTTCCCCCAGTAAGCTGTTGTATGTGGTTGTGTTGGTGAGCTCTGTGTATTTATGCTTAATTTTGTTAATAAACCCCTTTTATTGTCTTGGAACAGCCAGTGGATCATTGCCTTCTTTGTGCTTGCATCATGCCTTGAGTCTGTAACAGAACTCAGGTGAAAGGGAAATGTACTCAACCTGGATTTAATGTTTTATGTGCAAGGTTACGACGGTGCTGTGCTTTATGGAATGTAAGCCAGCCTTCTCCAGTGAAGTCCAGGTCTTTTAACAGCAAAATTGCACTCTCTGACTTCAAACAAGCCACCCATCTTGGGAAATGTTAACACTGGGGATGGGTCTCTCTGTTCTTTATTCGGGCTGAAAGGACAATCTAAGTGTTTACTTGAAACCAGTGCTACTTGCGGAGGACCAGTGTGCATGCAGATTTCCCTGCTCTCTAAATCACGACCAAACTCAGTATTCAGAGGGAAGGCTAAATTACTTCAATTAGGGAAATAATTAGTTAAATCGAGTGTTTAAGTGCTTAGATGGAATTAAAACCCACATAAACCACTAGTGTGCCAGGTCCACGATTGCTGACTCCCTCTCTGAACCAATAACCGGAATTCCGCTTCATCTCCAAAAACAAGCCACATGCATTATCTGTAAAAAAAGGGAGACATTAAACAAACCAACAAATGAATAAAATAAGGCTCAGATAGGCAATCATTCAAAGCCTGCTTTACAGCGGGCATTAAGACAAGGAGCAGCACTGACCCCAACATTTTCCCAGGTGTGGCATAAGCAGCAGAAGAAAATGGCTGAGGCAGCCGTGTACTCCAGCTATTTACCCTGGAGACATTCCGTATTCCACACTACCGTAGCGCATCCAGCTATTTAACCTATCAGTGCAAACCACGGGAGAAGGCTTGGAGATTCCTGGGTTCAATCTTATCGCCGAGCCAAGGTTAACGTCTCCCATTCCCGGAGTGCAAGACTCTCTCCCTCTTTCTACATGACTGTGGGTTTAATTGATTCACCTGTTCCAGGTGGGGGCTTCCATCCGTGCCATTAGCAAATACAGGCAAACAAACAGATAAGGCCCAGGAGAGACACTCTGACCATGCTTGATTTACTCTCAATTAGCTGAGTTTGAAAACCATCGTATTGGAAACTGGAGCTGAGCAACTGGAGGGGAGTGAATGTGTGTGTGAGCGTGTGAGTGTGTGTGTGTGTATGTGTGTTTGCGTGCGTGTTCCCCCCAGTGTAATAAAAACCTGTTGGTTGATGTTGTGGGGATGATTCTTCAGATCCCACAAAAATCTGTCAATCCAATCAAGAAAATCACAAATGTGATGTGATGTGAGCATGTGTGTGTGTGTGTGTGTGTGCCTACGCATGTGTGTGTGAATTAATGGGTGAGTTGGGGGATGGGCGAGCGAGGCAGAGTCATGTGACTCATGTCTTTTCTCCATCGTAGGACGAGATGCTCCAGAGGTCCCTTGAGGATGAGCAGAAGCGGCAGGAGATCACGGCGCAGTTCCAGAGCACCCTGACGGACATCCAGGGGCAGATCGCACATCACAGTGACCACAACACCAAGCTCTGCCAGGAGAACAGCAAACTGGCGGAGAAGCTGAAGGAGATCATCACGCAGTATGAGATCAGAGAGGAGGTACTGCACCTCATCGGCCTGCTGATACCCACCGCGTCCTTAGTGGGGTGGGTCAACGATTCCCAGCTGTTCCTGATGGAATTCTATCTCCTTGCATTTTAATCAGCAGTTTTCGTTAAAATGGAGACCAGCTAAAGCATATGTATTCATTCATTAGTTTCTAATTATGACATTTATCAGAATAAACTTGGTCAATTTTTTTTCTTTAATGTGATCATCAGCAAAGACATATCAATTAATATTTAGAAAATTCTTTCACGTCCATGACATCACAGATCTGAAATAAGTGAATCAATGGGTATTTCAAGAAACGGGGGCTTTTAGGTCTCTGCTGCTATCACAACAAAAAGCAGAAAAGATATCCACTATAATAGATATCCATGGCCTTGTCCTCATGTTCCTAAATTTTATTGGCCTGCCGCCCATATTTTATAGTGCATGTTATATATAGTGACTTGCATGTCCTACCACTGAACATGGTAAATAAAACAGTACATTCAGAGGGCAGATTTTTGATTAAATAGGGCCTTGTTCAAATATGATTCACCCAGAAGTCATGTGAAGTACTCCCTAACAAGCCGTTTTTTCCCCCGCAGGGTTTATGAAACGTGCGTCCCGTTCTCAAAATGGATCCTTGGCGTGCGTCACTAGGACGTGCCGTATTTTAATCTTGCCGGGGCGCACTAGGGGAAGTGAGAGTGCCGGTATGACGCACATGAGCCAGGGCCGACTGCGCCATTGGTGGCATCCAAGGCCGACTACCTAGGTCGCCTGGCTGCGGAGCACATCCTCTTTACCCCTTTGTTGTCGCTGCCTGATAGGGAAGCAGCTGTCTCCACTGCCATCTGCTGGACAGACGGCGCAATTACCGATCTTGAGTGGCCAGTGAAACATCTCAATATGAGCTTTATGTATTAACTGGGAATGCATGATCACTTCTGTTCTGCACTAAATACATCCAGCTTTCTAAATGGCACCAGGAACAAAATGAATACAGGGAGAACCCAGGGTGTAGTTGACTATTAGCTTATTTTATGGCTGTTTTGGGTATAACTACAATGAGGAGAACATGCCACACAGAGCAGAGAGAAACATTTTCTGAAAGGGGCAACACTCAAGGAAAAGTGTATCTGTGATCTGCTACCAACACATCTTGTTATGTAGCACATGACAGTATAGTCGAAGACATTTTTAAAAATCAAAACGGCAAAGTCAAAAATATTAAAAATCTAAACCGAAATCAAAATTTGTGGATGAACGACGTGTGTCTCCACCGAGGTCATCCTGGCTCGTCTCAGGGACGTGTACCTTGTCCTTCAGGCGCACAGTTACAGACAATCTCCGGCTTCAGACGACGTGACAGAGAGACAGAGACACATGGGACGCACTCTCACGTCCTCAGACATCAGTGATACCCCGAACAGAAGCCTCCACCCTAGAAAGATCCATTTTAATGACCAAGCACAAGCCGACCACCAATCTAGAGGATATTACTGAAGTCTGTGATGAGGCAGTCAGTCTGGATGGCCATGACTTGAGTGGTGTACAACTCAGTGGGTTATGTTTCATGCCAGTGGGATTAGCCGAGTAATCATGTCACTATTACACCCTTGGGCATGGCCCCTAACCCCAAATGCTCCAAGGGTGGTGGATGACTGACCCCCACCCTCAAAGCTTTCCTCACATCTATGTTAATTCGGACAAACTAAATCAATGAAACATGACTGTATGGGCTCGACAATGGGATCTCAAAGCCTAGTGGGCAAAAGCATCCATCTTCGGTAAATATTTATCTCTTTCATTGTGACACTGAGGACACTGAGTCTGGAGTATAGCAAAAGGCAGGGGAGCGTCTTGGACAGGATGTCAGTAATGGCATTAACTATTAGAATATTAATTAGTTATGTATCCCTTTAATGCACCTCAATGAAATATTTAAGGCCATGTTTGAAATAAGTTGTGTGTTAGTTTGCTGTTCAAGACTGTCAGATGGTGACCATCCCAGGGAAGTCAGTCGAGTCACATTTATTCACATTTGTTAATTTAGCAGACGCGTTTGTCTAAAGCAACATGCAAGCAAGGCAGACTGTACATTATAAGCATACAGCCGTCAAGGAATCAACGAAGCATAAGTGCAGCTAGACTGAGCTTACAATGAATGACCAGTAACAAGCAGAAGTAGGACTGGAACAAGAGATGAATGAAGACAAATTGCAAACACGAGATCAGCGACCAGACTGCAGAGTGCTGTAGGCTAGCAGAGGTGCTCTCAAGACAGGTGGATCTTGAGGTGTTTGTTGAAGGTTGAGAGGCTGAATCCACAGTGCCCCATTTACCTCAAAACCATTTGTAACCATGATTTCCTGCAGCATTTTAGCATGATTGACATTCAACATCAGTTTGAATGACTCAGTTGTAATGTGTCACCTTGTCTTTTGCGGAACAGCCCTCCATTTTCAAGGACAGCTCTGGCAGGAAGCAAGTTTGGTGCGAGACCAGGACTCGATTTGCCACCAGGTGGAGGTGCAAAAAAATGCAGCTTCTCCTGGGCAGATTGCAAAAGTCTGGCTTTTATTGCAGCGAATGACCCGTGATTTCAGTTTCCATAGATTCACTAATGCGGCGCCGACGCCGTAAGGAGCTGAGGCTGTTTTCTGCAGACGGTTTTCATTGGTATTCATGCGATACACATTTTTCACCCAATTTCTGTTCTTTGTTATCTTTTAAGAACGGGTCACAGCAAAGCAGATGGCACCATGTATTTGCCCAAATTGGTGTTTACAAAACCCGTTATTTTTTACTGATAAATCATATAAGATGATGAGAGTACTCTTACGTTATCTTAGTTTGGCAATTCATGCATTTTTATGCTTGGATGGAATAAGAGGGGATCAGTAATTCAGACGGGACTGTTTAGAGATGACAGACAGTTGCAATTTCAGGTCTAAATTTTCATGGGGCCTCTTACATGC
>JAODJW010000039.1:5830626-5866188 GCA_026777045.1 Hyperopisus bebe | reverse complement strand
GCCCCGGGGAAGACCCAGGACACGCTGGAGGGACTATGTCTCTTGGCTGGCCTGGGAACGCCTCGGGATTCCCCCAGGGGAGCTGGATGAAGTGGCCAGGGAGATGGCAGTCTGGGTTTCCCTGCTTAGACCACTGCCCCCACGACCCAACTCGGAAAAGTGGTAGAGGATGGATGGATGGATTTTACACAACACTAATATTTTGGATAGTTAAATATTTGTGGATCATGGTACATATTTGTGGATTGTCTTCTGTAGGTTATAAATGATAAAGTCCGATAAAAACTTCCAAACAAGAGCCACATCCTATGAGGTGCAACACTCCAAACCATCATCCAAATGATGAAACAATGTTGTATAAACAATGTATTTTGCGACATCACAAAATAAACGATAGAGCATGATATGAATACGTCATATCAGCCATATATGGTATCTTTCATTCATTAACAAATAGAATCGCAACATGGTATTCGCAATCGGCACATTTACAGTTCCTGTAACTATCATCTGTCGAACAGACTTTTGCCACAATTGGGGGTACATTTCCCAAAAGGCATACTTGCTAACTACATTAGCAACTTAAGCTACATAGTTGGAACCATGCAATTGAATGGGTCCTATGTATTCCTATCCTAGATTTGGCCATTCAAAGAGTTTCGGTGTTGAAGCGAGTCTAACGTAAGGGTGCCTAACTCATCTGTGTTTTTCCAGTTAGATCACGAGATGATTAATGTGTACTACTTTATACTCATTGGTGGGCATCCTGTTGATTGTCAGCAAATTATATCGTTACAATTCTGTAGCTTGCCAGCGTATTTTCTATTGTAAAAGTAGCTCTCTGTAAAAAAAAGGTTCAGCGCACCCGACTCATTATGCCAAAAGTCTATTAGACAGTTGAAAGCTAAAAGATCCCATTAATAAACATGCCGATCCCGAAAGCTCTTGTGAACGGCATTTGGATTTATGGATGTCACTACCGCGTATTGTACATGTTAACTTACAAAAGACAATAATAAATGGCTGAGTCTTTGGTATTTGGTGTCTAGTGCAAGCTGATGCTGAAGGCAGTGGCGGAGGTCCCCAGATTGCTTTGTTATGCTGTACTCATTATTCCACGCCCCTCTCAGCTCATACCACACCCCTGTGCCAAATCAGCGCCAAACGTCTGAAACTGGAAAAAATACGATCTGAATCTGAACACAAAAATTTTGAAACTGAATAAACAAGACCTCACAGGCATTTTTGAAAACCCAGAACTGAATGAAAATTATATTTAAACCAAAAAATAAATAAATCCTAACATTTATTTTCAGTTTGAATTCATTGTCGTGTTTAAGTTAAAGTTTCAGTTTCCATTCTTTTTTTGAAATTAACACAAACCATTGGCCCTGATTCAGCACTATAAACCCACAGAAGAACCACAGGGAAAAAATGCAGCCTCCACACACATGGGGCAGAATGCAGGGCTGAAGGTATAAGGCAGGAGAGTGTGCTGCTATCGAGGCAATATTCCCCAAATCCTAACTGGAAGATATAACTGAAGTATATCAAGATGTCCCTACAAAAGACTGGAATTGGTTACAATACTGTGAACTAGTAACCTGCTGGCATTGTAAACCACACTGAATAAACCTGGGGGCAGTAAAGGCTGAAGCATTACCCTGTAAGTGGCAGGGAACGTCATACTCGATCTCCTCATGACGGGACGGGCTGAGGAACAGGGTCCCATCGACCAGGGGGAACTGCTCGAAGACGGGCAGGGCACGGAGGCACAGGGCACAGTTTACCACGTTGCGGTGGCTGGCGCTGAGCGCCGACAGGATGAACTTGCGTAGGTCCTCGCCCTGGCCGGCGTGGGCATCATCCTCCATGCGCACATGGTACGTGTTGAGCTTGTGCCTGGGTATGTGGGCCAGCAGCTCAGAGAGGTCCAGCCTCCGCAGGAACTGCACGGGGTGGTCCGCGGGAACCAGCCGCATGGCGTGCTCCGGGTGGGGGTGGCGTCCCATCGCCAACCCCGGCCCAGCTAGCAGGTGTCGCCGCTGGCCATCTATGTGGACGGCCTTCTTCAGGAACTCCCCCAGGTGACGTGAGCTGCGGGGGCCAACAGAGGGCGACGGTGAGAAGAAGGAGAAGCCAGAGGGCGGGGACTGGCCGGGCGAATCGCATGGCGAACGGGGGCCGAGGCTGGTGCCACAGAACAGGCCGACGGCGCTCCGCTCCTGAGAGTTCTGCCGACGAGGCAGCTCCGGGCCGGATGTCCGGTGGGCCGTCTTATTCCCCATAAGCTTGCCCTTCTTGAGGTCCTCGCCGGTCTCCGGGGCACCCCCGCAGGCTCCGCCGCCGGCAGTCACGGCGCCGCTGCCAGTTGCACTGCACGGCTTCCCCAGGCTCTTCTCGGGCCCCACCTTCTTCTTGCGTTCGTCCTGCATGCGCTTGACCTGGTACCAGTCCGTGTCCTTCTTCAGGTGGCCCTGACCACACCGGCAGGAGCAGAAGCGGAAAGCCAGGTCATAGCCCTTCTTCGTCCACATGTTCTGCCGGCACTGCTTCTCGTTCCAGCTGCGCGCGCGGCCGATGCAGTTGAACTGTGCCAGGATGCTGCTCTCCCACTCGTAGAAGCACTGCAGGTGCATCCAGTTGCCATACGGACAGGCCTCGCTGTTGCACACCACTCGCTGGTAGTCGTCCTTTTCTAGGTCAATGGGCCTCCCTAGACTGCACACCAGAGGTGTCGCACAAGGGACTTCTGTGAGGGGGACAAAAACACAGAAATTACAGAATTTCATTTAAAAGCCCAGAGACAGGTTCATGTTTAGTAGCACAAATGCTTCACATGATCACGATCAAGTAAAATAACATGAATCCATTACAACATTTATAAATGACCCATATATAACTCAACTTTTTATACCACGTTTTTGTGTGTTACTTTCCGAATTAAGCAGGGGCATTTTAACGGACCGATATGTCAATGTGATTACAGAAAAGTCTGAAGCTAGTGCAGCTGCTGTCTCTGCTGCACGTCCCTGCTAGAAGAGGCACATTTTCATTGTAAGATAAGCATCCTGAAAGCTGGTTAAACCTGCCATAATGCCTATAATGACTTTTAAGAATTACAATATACAATGATGAAGGAAGTGTAATTAGACAAAGGCAAATGAACTTGGATTGTAGGTAAAATTTTAATGTACTGTGTTTGGCAAAAACAAAAAATAATCAAAGTAATACCAATATGACACATACAATAATCACATCCACGGGTGTCTTTAGGTCCGCTCTCTTTTAAGCCTAGCCCCAAGTATTTTACACCCAATCCTTACCACCAAGCCTTCCTTCAAAGTCAAGAACCTTGATTTAGCCCCTGATTTTTTTCAAGAGCTAGAAACACCCCTGAATCACATCCACGAATACAGTTATTAAGCATCACATCATTAAGCTTAAAGTCTCAGTTGAACATGTTGGTATACAATACACTACACATTTGAAACAATCACTTAAGTGTTCTGAATTGAAAAACATTTATGTTAAAGTCACCAAATAACTTTTTATGACTGACAATAGCGCTTGTTTACTGGAGTTATTTACTGCCTGAAGTCCATAATCTTTTCAATGCTGCCTTAACATTGTTTTAGTGTGATAGCATCTTTTTGGCAGAGATTCCTAGATTCCATCTAACAACACATTTCCTTCCTCTTAAGTTAACTTTTATTGCCTTTTCAATTACTGCTATTTCTTAAAATCCTTGATATTACCTTCAGTAAAATTACATGGGATTTTGCATGCTTTAATTTGTTCTGTAAATTCTGCCAAAGGCCTGCCAGCAACTCATATTATACAATTAGCAATGTGCGAGTTAATGCAACTTAGCGCTGCAGTGAACTGAGTATTGCAGTCAACATAACGCAGAACTGGGTGCGGATAATGGATATAAAGCATGCATTCGAAAAATAGCGGTGTGCCAGATTATTATTTTATTCATATTATTTAGCTATGACAAAAATCTTGTAAACCTCACTGTAACCTTAACAGCATAAGTAGTTATTATTTTTTTAATGATAAATTGATGATAGATCCTACAACATCCCAAATATTTTACTAGTATCCTATTTCATTTTAACATTTTATTTAGCTGGGGGTCTGGCTCAGGGGAGCTCAGCCTCTGTGCTTATGGTCAGAAGGTCACCAGTTCAAATCCCATTCTAAGCAGAATAGTCACATCTCCATTGGGCCCTTGATCAAGGCCTTTACCACCCCTGCCCCCCTAAAACGCTCCAGGGGTGCCTATTAAACAGCCTGACCCTGCATTCCAATCCCAAGCCTCACCTGTGTACATGTGTGAGCATATGTCTGGAAGGGGAGGAAGACCTTAAATGCAAAACCTAATGTGCAGATTGCAAGTAAAACAATCATTTCATTTTTCTCTATGTCTTTTTTATGTTCTTGAAAAGAAAATATAATTGAACAGATGCATTATTCAGTATCTAGATAAAGCCTGATGGAGTGTTTGCAAAAATCAAAAATAAATACTTATTGTTTCTCTCTTACTGAGCAATTTTATGCTACAGAACATAATTTGATATACATGTAAATTATCGTGCCAGAATTTCCCCCTGGGATCATTAAAGTATATCTCTGCACAGTTAACATATACTTTTAAATGATGTGGTTCGTATGGCTTAATTAACAACTGCCCCCAGATCCCCAGCAGAAACCCCCTTCCATCGTCTGCCAAGCCGCCCCCACCATTCTGCCGAGCACCATGTTATATTTACCTTTGGGCTTAACGTTGATATTAAGCGCGTTGATTGGCTTAAACCGAGTCACGTGAGATTTAATGACTATATCAAGCCGAACTTATGGCTTCGGCCTAATGTACTTTATTGAATTACCTCGGCGGAAGCCCAGCTGTGCGATCTGTCAATCGCTGTGCAATATACAGCAAACAAATGTTATTAAAATGCATTTAAGTCACGAGGCCATTTTATCTTGAACAAGTTATTACAAGTGTACAAAGACCGGGACAAAAACGATGCCATTCTCGTGTTTGCATTGTTAGATTGGTTCTCCATCATTATCAAAACAACGGAAATGTAGCTAATATGCGTGTATCGTCGGCGTCTCTAGCTTATCTGCCCGCAAACGAAACAATCGGTGAGCGTGTGCAGCCATGTATGTTTTATCCATATCAGTGTGGCCCTTACCGCTAGTATTCTCATTTGGTGGTGCAGCTGTAGCCCCCAACAACGCAGTCGTTACCGCTTGCGCTCCCGTTGCGGCAGCATTGGCTCCATTTTCCTGTTCATCTCCACTACTATTAGTGCGCTTATTTCTCTTCCCCTTGTTTTTCTGGTTAGGCATCGCGGTGTTCCTGTTTATTAATAAGCACTCGGCTGTCAGATCTTGCCTTTCATTTCCACGGCGGCTGTTTTAAATTGAAATGGCATGTAAGAGCAATGGCGTTCGCGCCCCCCGCTTCTTCTTCACAGGTGACAGTGCCTTTCACGGCTTTATCACCCTCCAGATTTCTGCAGTCCTGACAGCGAAGGTATACCACGAAGAAGGCGTGTCTGTGCCTTGTTTTGATTCCTGTTCCGAGCTCGAACGGTCAGGCGCTGCTTTCGCCCAGCCTCGGTGACGTCGGCTGGCTCCGCCCCCTGGGATATAAATAGATCTGGCAAGGGACTCCTGACGCGACAAATCCAAGCCTTTAAGGGAGTTGCAGGAAGGTGTCTCTTATAAGCTTCTTCGGCTGAGTTAGTCAGTGTTCTCTTAAAACGGGTTTCTGGGGTTTCCTGTTTGTAATGCAATTTTTCACAGTAGTTGCAGTTCTCCGCCAGTCATTGCGGTAAATGCACCACAGCGCCTGATTTTTCAGACGCGCTTATCATTTTGAAACGTGTGATGCATATATAACACATAGATATTCTGCACCAGTGCGCCGTGATACTTCAGAGTCCTGGAATGTATTCAACTCCTAAACAAATTGCATGGCTGTGTTACAACATTTTAAAATATGACAACTACAACAATAATGTGATGTTACTATTATCATTATTATTCAATAACAATTCAACTCAATTGAATGAGTGCTTAAAGTGTTTAAATAAATGTGTTCAACGGAGACATTTCTCTCAAACACACAGTTGGAGTTCAATATTCAGCTTAGACTTTATTCAATGTATGTTTAGCACTTTGATTCTTGTTCACTGTTTAACCATAGTTACAAGTACAAACTTCCTGATGCATGTCAAAAAATGCACATTGATTATGATTACATGTATAAAAAAAAAACAAGGGGTCAACACCAAGACAGCAACTCAGCAAATGCCAAAGGATATATTTTCACTCCAGAGCAATTAAATTTCATAATTTTCAGTTACATTATCTTAGATTTACAAATATCATAACTCCAGTCATGTAAACGACACATATAGTCTCCTGAGTGTGTTTTTGTACAAGAACTCTATGTTAGATAAATCTTTCTTATACATTTATTCTGCACCAATCTTATATTTATGAAACATATATTCTTCTTGGTTAAACACACAAGATCTCTGCCAAGACTTAAGTCATCTCAAAGTCACTCCGCTTTAAAGGGCACCCATGCAACTTGTATATTGAGTACATATGGCTCAAAGTAGAGTTAAAATATGCAATTATGGTGATAGAATTAGCGGTAACTTTTATTAAAATAGTTATTAAAATCCTTTAGAAAGAGATTCTGAGAATAAATGGGGGGAAATATTCCTTCTACGAGGTGTGTTAATCTGTCTACCGTCAAACGTTTATCTATCCCAAACTGAGGTTAAGTCATTTTTATTCTCTCCTGAAAAAGCACTACAAAATCAAACATCCATTTTAGCACACAAACACCCTATTAAGTGTTGTACTAATAAAAGGCTATAGCATTGCACATGAAATGCATACAATCCCCCATACACTATCACTGTTGTGCATTGTTAAAGTTGTGCTCTTTATAAAATACAAAATTTATATTTCACTGAAATTTCAATTTAAACAGCCAATGTTTTCAAAGGACCCTGAATAAAATGCCAGCTAATTTTATTTATGCATTGGTCAAAGATGTAAAAAAAGAGGTAGTCATGTACCCACGTAAATAATTGTCTATGGCATTTAAAAATGAGAAAGTGATCATTGAATGATGAATTGTCTGAGTAACAAACAGTAGCTATGACATATGTGCAACCTTTAGAAAATAGTAATCCTTAATTTAATAAAGGAAAAAAAAACGTTCATGCAACATACAAATTGTCATTTGGGATGCATCCATTTGCAGTCACCCTGAAAACACTGATTGATGACTTTTTTTCCCCTAATGCTGCATGGTATTATACCAGCAGAAAACTTTATTGTATACGTGCTGGTCCTGCTTCAGTCCTACAGCAGTATGACATCGACATTATCATGGACGCCCTGCAGGAGGAGCTCTCCATCAAAAGTGATGATCTTCTTCCGTTTGGCAGCCTTCAGGGTTCCCACCAAAGCTTCAAAGAGGTTGGCACATTTCTCATCATTGAAGAGAACCCCAAACTTCACACTGGTCTTTCCATCTGCATCTGCAATGGATTCAGGAGATCCAGACATTCATCACTACTGTGCTGAATAGACACTAAATGTACATGAACATTTTGCCCTGTATTAACCAGAGTCGTATATTTTTACATCATCCTTCTATATATTCTTTAAATATATTACTTTCATATTTATTTTATTACTGCTTTTCCTTTACATATTTATTCTCTATTGTTACTTACATTTTGTTGTTTATATTTCTTATCCTTGTTGTATTTCCACTTTGTCCTACTGGACAAAGAACCTTGCCCCCACAGGGATCAATGAAGCTCTATGTAAATCCTGATTAATCTCATTCAGGAGTTAATGGTTCCTGAATTGATATTCACAAAACCACAGGAACGTGGTGTGGTGGTGTAAGACTAACTGTAACACCACAACTACAAATATACAGTGTACAAACAATTATACAATAATGTGAAATCATCCTGATGTCATTATATAAGTAATAAGAGATTATACAAGCATGGGTTACAAATATTTTGAACTTCAGGACCTCAGAGATGTCTATACGAGTTGAAAGACTTTTTACTTACATATCTCAAATTGAGGATCTTAGCCATGTTGCATTTCGATTTATTTTCATAACAGAGATAGTTTCAATATAATCAATGACTTGGTCGTCAATAACCACAGGTCCGCATAGCATCTTTTTAAGTTACAGAAAACAATATGGAATTGTTGCGCTGACCTAGTGTTAAACTGATGGACTTATTTCTAGTCCATGAAGCAGTTCATTGTGACGAGTTATTTCTTGTCCATTTATATTACTTAAAAAGTGACTGATTTACACGTAATACTCACTTTTGCTGCCAAGACGACGGATCTCCTCAATTAACAGCGCTATCTCGTGCTCCACGTTCATTGTTTCTGCAAGTTACACAGCACACAATATTGACTATATGCTACGGCATTAAATGATATGACAATCTAGATTAAACTTTCCCATTTAGTTACACATGGCCACAGCAAGAAATACAAACACAATTGTGGACATCACACGTGGGTGCTTTGGCATCTAGGTGCACGGAATCATTGCAGGAATAAAGCAACTACGGTAACTACTTTCTCTCTGTTCGTAAGGTGTTGATACTCTAATCTTAACGGAATTTTGCGCAATTTTTCCTCTTAAAAAGGATAAGGAGTCTGCTTTATTCATGGCTGTATGTTTCCTTTGGCGATTCATTCGAATGTGTAGCGCTAGCAGGGCTCTTATGCGCAATGGCGAAATAATAATACCCTAATAATAATTATTATTATACATATGATGACGAAAAGCCAAATAAAGACGGATCAACAACTGGTTCACATCCCAGATCTGAGTCCCTGCCAGGCGCGTCTCTCTCGTTTCAATTCTGTCCTAACCTGCCGGCAGAAACGGATCAGGAGGGTGGAGCGACCCGAGTCTTTTACTGCTTCCATCTGATTGCCCCGATTCTTTTAAATTTCTCATACATACGGAAAATGTTTCGTGCTGCAGCTTCCAAAAGAAACGTCGTCTAATGTAACCACGCCGGTCAACCTTATTATTCGATCGAGAAACAATAAAATGTGCAATAATACGGTTCAAAGATATAGAACGCGGAAGTGCCCGGCTTTTACCAAACTCCAAAGCACATGACAGAGTACACGAAAATACTAATCGCCCAAAACCCGATCATTACTATTAATCATTACAATCCGCGTGAAATATAGTGATTAAAGAAATATACATTGACACTGATACACCCGCAGCTAACGGCATACGGTGAAAACCGCTGCAAAGTGAAGAATCCGCATTTTGTCAGAGTCGCTGCAGTTCAATATAAAACATGTCCAACACAACCCAAATGTACTGTTCCATTTATATGTTGTACCTTGAAATGTGCCAAACTCACCTCGGCAATTGGATGTAGTAATCTTTCTACCGAAGTCTCTGCACTCATAAAAAGGAACTACAGGAAGTGGGTAAACTCACCGTCAGGAGAAACCAGTTAACAGAACCATACAAAGGCAGTCGGTGAGTGTGACGTCACAACGTCTTTCCAGAAAGGGATGCACCCACAATTACGTGAAGGTGATACACTACTATATGCTGGCACTAATGTCTGTTTTTACAAAGCAATGCATTGCAAAAATGCTGTCATTGAGATTTTAGTTTAAATCAACGTTCAAAAATTTTGCTCAGGACTATGCTGCTTAGGACAATATATAATCAATGCCTTATTGACTACATTCATAATGACACTATATATAATATAAAGCAATGCATATGTGATAGTATGTTGAAAAACTGGAGTCATGTAGGATTTCTATAAGGAAAATACAGACAGCATTACATTCTGGTACAGAAGTGTTTTTCATTGCAATTACGAAATCATATGCAGAAATAAAAGAAGCCACACTGTCAGAAAAAAAGGGCACCAATTTGTACCTTTGGTTGTCACTGGGGCTGTACCCACAAGTGTCTGCCAATTGTACCCTTAGCTGTAGGTAATTTAGTCTAATTTAAGATACAGAAATGGACTCTGAGGAACATCCTCAAGGTGCTGACAGCATTAATCGTACAATGGTCAATGGTGCAAAAATGTTCTTCATAGTCCACTTCTGTACCTTAAAAGTACATTTACCCTTGAGGGTACAGCCCCAGTGACAAGCAAAGGTACAAATTAATTAGCAGTATATCATTGAAGGTGCTCAATTTGATATAGCCAATTATAAATAAATTGTTAAGCATTGGAAAGTTTACTGAACAACTATAAATGAAAATAAAATTCAAATAAAACAAGTTTCCTTTATAAAATGGACATAGTATGCAACAGTGCATGTCTGACATCCTATTAACTGGTTGTGCTGATTGCATAGTCAAATTAATTTCCTTTAACTTTAAATGCACTAATTAACCATTTCATCCCATGAAACGGAACACTACTTAATGTCCCTTGTAGAAAGAATGGCTCGAATTTTCTCTGCTGTTATAACTGCTAGAGGAGGTTACTTTGATGAATCGAATTGATGAATTTTAATGAATTTTCTTGCTAATAAAGGTACTCAAATGGTGAACATACAGTAAATTTATTTGTTAGCAAAGAATATTGAATGCATTTTTAGGAAATGGTAACATGCAAATGTAGAAAAATCTCAACGTATGCAAAAACTTTTGACTGGTAGTTTATGTAGAGAGAGTGTCTGTGTGTGCCCTGTGGTGGATTGGCATCCCATGCAGGGTCACCTCTGTTTTTTTCCATCTACTAATTCATCAAATCCAATTTTAGAGCCTAGAATGACACCAGACCATGCCAGAGCTGGTGATGATGGTGACTAGCATAAATAAATTATTATACTTTAATAGTATGTCTCCTCTAGATTAGGCTGAAGGCAACAATGGAATAAAACAGCAGAAATGCTCTTTCCTATTAACAATAAGTGATATGGTAAACAAAATGTAATCAGACGAAGGTTAATAGTGCTGCAGCACAATAGTAGTCACATTGTAATAACACTCATAAGTGGAGTTACAAGTGGAATGTATATATTTGTTAAACAATAAAACAATACAGAAAAGCCAACTATCTATAAGGCAGTGTAGGCAGGAAAAGTTTAGATTGCATCAAATGGACTACACACAGAATACAGAAATTCATATTAAGTTCTGCAATTAGAACTTCACATTGTAGGAGCATATGGACAATTCACATTCACGGGTAGAAATTAACAAAAAAATACATAAATATAATTGCAATAGTTTAATCGGCCCCGGGGCATAGTATTTTAGTTAGGAACAATAGGTTCAAAAGACTAGGCAAAAGCAGGTCCCAGTAAATAAAACCACTATGGGTTATAATGTGATTTAGTGTCGATGTGAAGGCTCTGAAATATCCAACCTCAACCTGTTCAGTATCATGAAAGTCACTCCACTATCCAGAAGTCAAATACAAGTAGTGGCTTTGACATAAAAGTGTAATAGGCCTACAAATAAAAAAAACAGTCACGAGGAATTTGAACTGGAGTATTATTTCCAAGGTTCACAAAATTCAGTTGAAATGAAAGCCCTGATATTATGTTTTCGAGATGGGTGAAGTGTGACCTGGGGCGATTCTAGAAATTGACCCTTTGGGGGACTCAGTCCTCGTAGGGTTGCCACTTTCAATATGGAGAAATTACGGGGGAAATAATTATTCAATGGACCTGAGACAAAAAATAGGATGGCTGAAGCCCTCTTTAAAATGTTCTAGAATCGTCCATGAGTGTGACCTCAATGCAATACACTGACATGGAATTTTAACGGGAACATGCATTTCTGCAGCTGCTCTAACGCACTGTCCTCTGCCACACAAACCTGACATGAAACACGCTGCTCCACATAAGCGGCAGAGCCGTAGCAGCTCACAGCGCGCGACCGGTAAGGACAATCCCCCCACCAACACACACGCACCCCCGCCCCACCGGAGGCTCGCGCTGCTGACTCGCTCCGCGTGCGGCGGTGACGTCACGGCCTACAGGAATGGCGGCGCAGGCTGTTCGGGGAAGCGACCTAAAGAGCCCCAAACTTTACTGCTAACGCCGTTTGCGGAATTACAGAGGAACAGCCGAGAAAAAGAAAAGCCAGAGGCCGGAAAGATACCGAGGCGTGCTGCGCGGCACTCGAATCGCTCCCGCCGGGCGTGCGGCTCCAGCGTCGGGGTCCAGGAGTTGGGTGCCGACTTTGTGTTGCTCTGCTAGCTACCTGGCTAGCTAATATAATCATATATAGACTTGCAGGCTACGGTTAGCCGGGTAAAAGTTGGGTATCCGTATAAGTAGCCTATTTATTTTAATCGAGAAGTTTTAAAATACGGCGGCCACTTGTAGCGGGGTTCGAGGCGTCAGCGCAGCGAGCGTGAAGCCGAGGCGCGCCGCGCTTTGCGCCCTTTGTGGTCGCTAACGCAGCCCGGTTAGCCAGCTAGCCAGCCCGCCCGCCCGCGGCGTCTCTACGCCACAATGGAAACTTTAACCCTGAGCGACGTGGAGCAGAAATATTACTCGGATCTGTTCGTCTACTGCGACACGGACAACACGAAGAAAGTGGCCTCCAGCGGTAGGGTTCGCGACCTCTTCCGAGCGGCCCAGCTGCCTAACGAGGTGGTGCTGCAGGTAACCCTCCGCCTCAGCATCTGTCAAGCCGGGGGTGGGTGTGTGTGTGAAGGGCTAAGGGGGGGAGACGCCGGACCTCCCTTCGCCGGGCGCTGGAGCTCTGCTGCCGGACGTACCGTCCTGTCAGCCCTTCGCCGTGTCTTTGAGACTCGGTGGAGAGAGCCGGGGGGCTACGCCTTCTTGGGTGTCCGTCTTGCGGCCGGGACAGCTGTGCTCGGCCGGCGGAGGCGGATGCTCCTGTCCTGGGAAGCGCGGATCGGCTTTTTGCGGGGTTTATGGTCATTTCCTGGCATACGAGTGAACCGCAGTGCGTGGGGTTAAAGACCTGGACGCCTTAACTGGGCTGATCCCCGTTTTTTTTATCCCGCATGAATAATGTCACCAGTTTCCATGATCTAGCAAAATGTTGTAGATGGTAAACTCTATGTGGTTGGTGTGTCCCTCTTATCTGCCGTTCCGCTCCGGCAGCCAGCATCATGTATTTCTGCACTTTATCGTAAAGGGATGTGGCCGTTCATTTAAACATGCGGTTTATGCGCCCTAGTCGTGAAAATTCACTAATCATAATTATAAATGTTATTTTTTCCCGGCCTACTGCTGCCATTTAGTCTATGTGACGGACGAGCTTGTTGGAAATTAATTGGGTTATTTAGTCCGGATCCCTGTACTTTAACTCACTGGCGATTAAGGGAGATCTGTGTGGGTCAACCCGGAGACACACCTGTTTACCGTCTTCGGTGGGTGAGGCTGTATTTAATTGATCAGTGATTCGTTCAAAGAGTGTTCATCTCACATAAATGCTGGGTTTTACTAAAGCGATGGGAATGACACGGCAACAATACAAATATTCATTAAAATGTGCTTGTCATCTGAGTATGTTACGTGCATTTTTTCGCCTCATATTATAAGCATGGGTGTGTCTGGCTGATGCATGCTTTATTCTAAGTTTTCCTGGTCTGTTTTTTCGTAAGGTCACAATCGCTGCCTGCGTTTTCATTGGACTCTATTTTCCTATTCGGGACCAACTGTCACAAGGGAAATGTTAAATGTCCCCTTTATCTGACTCGTGTACTGCAACTTGCATAGATTGTATCCGGCACATCAAATCTTGACGTTTGGCTCTGTGATTAAAAGATTATTTTTGAACAGCACTATTCCGAAAGCTGGCATGTTTAAGACAGTAGTATAAGTGTTAATTTTTTCAACAGAAGGCGAAGTTCAACTCATCTGTTCAGTTGTTGATGGTGATGGTAGATCAAACTACAGCTGTGTTTGAAATTGATATGAAACTGTAGTAGGTTGCTAAAGTTGTTTCCTTTAATGTCCCTACATGTGCATCATTGTTCTAGGACATCCTCTTGTCAAAGTGCAACTTCCTCTTTCCTGGTGAAATGTTTGGTCAGCAAAATCCCTCATTCTGGTAAATTCTGTTACTCTCAAACAGATTGTCGGTCCACCCCCAACATTTTTAAAATCACTTTTGTTTTTATGTATCATTCTCTCACAAGGTAAAGTAATACATTATCAATTTTGAGTATAACATAATTATAAATTTGATATACTTTCTGTAAACAGACTAACGTGAAATGAACTGAGATAAAAGATAGCACTGCCATCTTTTAATCCCTGTCATCACTAAACATAAGTTTAATTAAAACAAAACTCTGCATATGAAAGCTTTGTCCATTTACATTTGATTGATGTAATTAAAATATTATGTGTGTGCATGTCAGTTTGATGTAAATTCATTTGTCGTCATGAATGCCTCAGATGATTTCTGAAAATGGCCCTGAGGTTATTGGTAAACTTGAAACCAGGTCTTGGATGAATTCTGCCATGAAGCCGTCTGTAAGGACAGCCGTGCGTTATACAAATAGACGGCAGCGTGTTACCGATTAATTTACGCTCAGTGATATTAAACAGCTACTTTTTTTTTTTTTTTGCAGATCACAGAGCTCTGCGGAGCCACACGCCTTGGGCATTTTGGGAGAAGCCAGTTCTATATTGCATTAAAACTCATAGCCGTGGCTCAGTCAGGCTTGCCACTGCGGGTGGAAAGCCTAAACACTGGTAAGCTGTCCTCTTCTCAGTCTTCATTTTTAGATCAGTTACAGACTTAATAAGTTACCATTGTTTCTTCTTTAGCCTGAATTTGGAGGTTTGTTAGTTTTTGCAGGATACTGTCCTGTAATTTAGTTCATAAAGTAGGCCTAGTTTATAGATCTCTGTATGTAGGAATCACATTTTGTGGTCTTTTCAGAAACAGCTTTGAAAATCATTAACGGTTGTAAGACATCGCGACACATGCCACCAAAACGATTGGTGCCTCATTGTTGTCTCCTATTGCCACGGTCTGTGCTTCATTATAAATGTACATGGGGCAACAACCAAGGAAGCTGGACGTGCTTGGAAGTTAATGCTGCACTCACATCTCTGCGAGCTCCCTTGTATGCTAGATTCTGTTTGGTACGGCTTTAGTGAATGTTGTGTCCATTATGATGTTCCCGCAGAGCATGCAGAGTGTTAGCGCGTCAAAAATTACAAAAACAATGAGCGGCCAACACTGAGCATTGATGGGTTTTAGGGGATAAAGGATGAAGGAGAAACTGGGGAAAAGCATTCGCCGAGGATATGCAGGCAATAAAGACATCCCTGTAGGGCTTGAGATGCGAGCGGGAATTGGCAAAGCAAGTAAAACAGGAACTTGTGAGCCCCAAGCAGAGGGCTGGGTCTCCGGGATCCTAGAGTGCAGGCCAGTTATGTTCCTCTGCGGGGGGAGGCCTAATACAGTCAAAAGTTCTTTCATGTGTCAAGTTGTTTATGGCAGTCATTCACAAGTGTGAATATTTTCTAAATTGACATTATCTTTCTCAAGCCAAGGAGCTCGCTTACGTCTGTAGGCTAGAGGAACTGCCTTGCAGCTTCTGACGGGTTTCTTTTCTTGTTTTTCCAAAGAAGGGTTTTAGAATTTCTGTCGCAGTTATATTTGATGCACACTTTGTAGTCTTAAGTTTGTTTTTTCTTTTCTTAAAATTTTAAGCATCACTTAGCATCTTAGTAATGTTACTAAGCATTGCAATTTTATTGGACTTCCTGGTATTTACGCATTTTTATACCCATCTATCCATTTTTATATACCAATTAAATTATTTATATATACACACAGACACACACATATAAAATATTTATAACCAAGTTATTGCCATGCGATAGCCATGGACGGTGACATGGCATTAAACTTTTAAATACCTACCTACTGGGATGCTTGTTTAACGTCAGATGAACATGTGTATGTCTTTATGAAACTGTATACAGAGTGGTTAGTTTGACGTGTTGCCAGTGATTAAGTGGGTTCTTTGTTACACACTTGCCGCCGTATTACATGAGCGCGTCATTAGTTCGCGGTCTACTTATAGTGCTGCTTCCTGGTTGGTCGGTGAGCTGTAGTCCACGTTATGTTAGAGCATTATGTTACAGTCCCTCCCACATCTGCCCATCCACAGTCAAGGACTTGCCTCTGCCACGGTTCGCCGTGGGAAAGAACGAGCAGGAGGTGAGACACACCGCCCTGTACCCAGACTCCGAGAACCAGGCGCCTTACTCCGGCGTGATCCCGCGACCTCCAGGCCGAGGGCAGCCTAAGAAGGCTCCGACTCACGAGCCTCTACAGCCCTGCGTGGCCACGATAGACTCGCTGGTGAGCTCCGCCTTTGCACTTTACAGCACTGATGTGTGGGGGGGGGGGGGGGGGGGGGGGGGAGGGGGGGGAGACGCCAGTCAGCTAATGGCCAACGCTTTTTGATGGCGCTGTCAGTTATCATTAGGGACTGTGACATTTTTTCCTTTTTTTATGGCAGTTTTGTATTTGGTCACATGCTTATCGCTTCTGGAAGAGCGGCACGTATATTCGGATTGAGCAATTTGGATTGTTGGAATGAATTGTTTTGAGCCGCGTTCGGCCATTTTCACGGTACTGGAAGGCACCGTCTAAAAACTACACGTGCATGATGTTAAGGAGAGGCCTGTTCACCAGAGTCTCTCTTAAGTTAACGGGTCTGAATCGCACTTTTCTTCGGTGCTACTGACCTTAAAGGACATTGGATTCTTGTTGGAGAGGGGAGAGGCGCATACATCAAGTTTTTACAATGATGAAATATCCTGTCTTGCACATTTAAAATCCTTCAGGTATAATCGCACAGAAAAGCACCACAATTTAATATGCTAGCCTGAACTCTTGGCAGGAAGACGAGCAGCCTAGATCTATTGGTAATGCTGACCAGACAGATGACCATTCCTCTCCCCCCCCGTAGCCTGACACGACCTCGCCTGTGGGTTCCCCGACGCAGTCCCCTCCCACCTCACCCCATACCTGGAGGAAGCACAAACGCCAGGCTAGCGGAGGTAACTCGGAATGTCAGCCTGTGGTAGCCGGCGCTGTCTGGGCCCCCTTCGGAGAGGCACAGTCAGGTACTGCAGAGTTCCGCTTGGTGGTGACCTCCTGGGGACATTGGCCGCGAGGCGATGGGTCTCATGCAGACCAAGAGTCGTTAGCATCCACTAATTACACTTAGCTAGTTTTAACTTTGGTCATATCAGCATGTGTTGACAAAACAGTATGGGGTCTTCTCTTGAACTTTAAATTATCTTTCTTAGGATTGATTGATTGATCGATCAATTTGTAAACAAATGACTGAAACACAAGTAATTTTAAGAATATTTAAAGTAGTGAATGAAGCGGACACCACAGCATCTGAAAAACCCATTCAGCCTGTTTTCTTACTGAGGTGGGAAAGCTGAATGTTTGTAACAGGCTAGATTTTTTTTTTTGTGAACTGGTTGAAACTTTGCATTATTTTGTTTTAGTTATCTTTTTTAGGTTAAACTAGGCAGCGGTGGTCAGTAGTGATAAAACTGCCACCCGCTGGCCGATTTGCCTAACAAACCCCGCTGAGAACATGAAGGGCTGTCTCTGGCCAGCAGGTGACATGGAGGTCGCCGTGAGGTCGTGTGTCAGAAAGCGGAGCGCAGACCTCAGGTCTGACCGTCAGCAGGCTGCGCGTGGCTGCTCTTCCAGCGATCTCTGACTCTTTGTGAAGCTCTAAAAATTGTGTGAATTGTGCCAGTCCGGCCATGAGACTCCATGAATCTACACAGAAACTTGGCCTGACCCTAACCATTGTCATGCCATAAAGTTTGTCATCATAAAACCAGCATCTGAACAAATCCAGCTTGATGAATCGGTGATCTTTCCCCCAGTGCTTTCTGTGGTTAAGACTCATAAGGAATGTACTTGGTGTCTTGGTTGATTGTTTTGTGTCCGTATCACCCCCCCCCCCCCCGAAGGGCCAGTGACGGGTGACGGGATGTGGTCGCCCCCCGTTCAGGAGAGTTGGGTCAGCTTCACAGACACGCCTCCCTCTAGTACCCTGCCCACTATGCACCCCTCGTCAGTCCAGGTACTTCTGTGGCACCTTTCTATGCTTCTGATGGAATGTTCTGGTGGCTTGCGGAGTGATTTAGAGTTGGGGGGCAGTGGTGGAGTCTGGGGGAACATGCATCTGGGGACAGTCCCACGTTGAGAAAGTTGCATGGCTGAAGGACAGATAGAAATCCGGAAGCCCGCTGCCGAAGGTATGTTTGAAATATAAACAGAAGATAAGCACCTGTGTTATTTACAGTCTTCCCACCTCATGTTCTGCAGCAGTGACTAATCACTTTTTACGTTTTCACAGTTACTGTGCTTCAGTTTTATCAAAGTGATTTGGAGGAACCAAAAATGCGTTTGCACTTTGAACTCTAAATATCTTTTTAGTCCGATGGTTTTTTTTTTTGTAGGGTTTTTTCTTTCTGCTGATACCTAGCAGTTCTTTTACCAGCTCTTGCTAAGAACTTCTCTGCCTTTGGTTTGCTTTATTTAAGTCTTAAGTCACAGTAAAGGCATATTGACATTCTAGCCTGCAAACTTGGTAAAAATGCTAAAGTCAGTGCTGTTTGTCAATAACGGAAAAGTATTCTTCTTGCTGAGTGTACCCGATGTCCTGTTTTTCCAGTGCTTTTCTGAGTGCTTTGTTGTTTTCCTTCTCTCCCTTGACGTGGCCAGGAGAGCACGACGATAAGGACCGCAGCCTCTGCTGCAACCTCCAATGAAATCCAAAGGCAGTCCAGCAGTTACGACGACCCATGGAAAATCACAGACGAGCAAAGGCAGTATTACATCAATCAGTTCAAGACCATCCAACCTGACCTGAATGGCTTCATCCCCGGTGAGTGGCCTGCTTTCGGCATGGAAGCCTGCGTCTCTTACGCTCTCTTAATTCCCGCCCTCAATGTGCTCAAATTCCCCATTTCAGGCTCTGCTGCCAAAGAGTTCTTCACTAAATCGAAGTTGCCCATTCTCGAGCTGTCTCACATTTGGTAAGTCCGTATCAAACTTGGTTTCATGGGCTGAGCAGTGAATATTATTGTTTTTCTGCATTAGAACAGTTTCTACTCAGTAGCTCAGTAACTTTTGGGGTCAGGTCACCTATTCAAGTTGTCAATTGGGGCATAACAAGCTGACTCATGTTTTGACTTACAGCTGAAGATTCACCTGTGTGTCTGTGCATGCAAAACTCCTTTTTCAGTTAAACATATTTTATTGTATTGTCTGTGTTTTAACTCCCTTAAATGAAGATACCACTTTACTGACTCATTGAAAGAGGTTTTTTTAGTAATGTCAAACCAGTTTTTTTTTTTGATTATTTATCAAAAGCTTATCTTAAACATCTTATTTAGAATGTTTTAACTGTTTGTAATCTTTTCTAATCTTTTGTAGTTGTTTATAAAGATTTTACTTTTCAAAATATTCAGTCTTACAATATCATACTTTCCGTGAATATTGGCCTAGTTGTTGTCAAAGTAACTGACCACTTCTGCTTCATTGCAAAACTGATCATTAAAAATGGGGAAAAAACATTTATTTATTTTTCTCTGCAGTATCCTATTGAGAGTCTGTATATAATATCCCCTGTGGTGGGAATTCCTTTTACAAACTGCAATGATTCCTGTTTTGGTTAGTCTCAACGACCATATTTACACACTTTTCATTTCAGGGAGCTGTCAGATTTCGACAAGGACGGCGCGTTAACGCTGGACGAATTCTGTGCGGCGTTTCACTTGGTGGTGGCGAGAAAAAATGGCTACGACCTCCCAGAGAAGCTTCCGGAGAGCCTTATGCCCAAACTCATCGATCTGGATGACTCGGCGGGTAGGAGCCACTTGTACCTTGCCTGTTTACTGGATTACACGCCGCCACTTTCTGCCGTGTTTTTAATCATTCACCATTCATCCCGGTGATCATGCGATTGAATTTTTCATGCGGTGCTTTGAGCTCTGCTGAACTCCCCTCCCCCCTTTTGCTCTCTCAGAAGTCCCAGACCAAGTCCAGGAAGTCGGGTACCCAAACTCTCCTGTGGAAGTGACTCCAAATAAATCTCCCTCCATGCCTTCGCTCAACCAGAACTGGCCGGAGATGAATCAGAGCAACGAGGTTCGTCAAGCTCTGTTGGTCATCGTCACAAAGAAATAGGTTCACTCAGGGGTGACTGTCATTCATTCTTAAGTTACCTAGTGATTTACTGCTGGTACTTGAACTTGTTCCACTGGCTATTTACCACTTCATTGCACAATCCTGCATTAATATTAAATGAGGCACTTTGTGGTTATGTTCGGATTTTGCCCTCTGAGTGGTTTAATAGACCTATTTTGCTGAGAGATTTTATCTGCAGATAGTTGGAATCACACTTTTTCTGTTTTTGTAGTATATCTGCAGTTGTTTTGTTCTTGCTATATCGTGATATGTGTAGATATCATGAACCAGGTCCTTTGCTTCTGTGAGGCCGTTAGTCTGTAACTTGTTAGGAACTTAATTGTTAGAAGTAATTTTTCTTTTCAAGTTGTTTATTTTTTGCAAATATCATCTTACTTCTTACGATCAGGTTCTTACTAACTGGGTTCATTGCTCTCTCTCGCTCACTTTTGCTAATTGATCGTTATTGACGATGCCTTCATTCTCTCCATCAGGGCGTCTGTCTCGCCCCCCCCCCCCTATCCACACAGCGCTGATTTTGTCTCTGCTTTCCTCCAGCAGTGGGAGACTTTTAGCGAACGCTCGTCAAGCTCACAAACTCTGACCCAATTTGATTCTAACATTGCACCAGCTGATCCTGTAAGTGAATCACTGAGTGTGCCTATTTCATTAATTGTTTTATTAACTCCGCCCCCCCCAGGTCACATGCTAACGCTATGCACAGCAGATGCAGTATGGCATCACCTGTCAGTTACAAGCATGCCTTTATCAAACACACCTCACAATTTATGCTGCCAGTCTTTGCTTTGAATGTCTGTTTAATGCCAGGTAGAATATTTTTTTATTCATGCTAATTAAGAATTTACTTTAAACCACTAATTAAGTAAAAGGATTCTATCCATTTCTTAAATGTTGTTTTCCCTCCATTGAGTTGAAAAATGTTTTCAGCTAGTTCAGAAACTGCTTAACATCTAAGTAATTGATTGGTTTTAACCTCTTTGTGGATGACTAGATGAAATTTTGTTAAAAGGAGTCTGACGTGTTTTGATGCATCTGTTAGATCCTTTTGCAGTTCTAACTGGTATATTTAGTCACATAGTTTGGCTGCCATGTTGGATTTGCGGAGGTTTACCCGGGTGAACAGCTCGTGGGTGACGTGGCACGACGGCTGCCAACCGGGGCGTGTCTTTCCTCTGCGCAGGACACGGCGATTGTGCATCCCGTCCCAATCCGCATGACCCCCAGCAAGATCCACATGCAGGAGATGGAGCTGAAGAGAACTGGAAGCGGTAATGGCCCCCTTCCATCTCTGTCTCAGTGGGGGCGTCTTCCTTTAGTCTCCCCTAGGGCAGTGTTTCCCAATCCGGCCCTCGGGTCCCTGCCAGACAATCCACATTTTTGCTCCCTGCCAGGTCCCTGCCGGGCGGTCCACATTTTTGCTCCCTGCCAGGCGGTCCACATTTTTGCTCCCTCCCAAAACGCAAAAACATGGACTGCCTGGAGGTCCCTGAGGACTGGTTTGATAAACACTGCCTTAACTCCCTATAGCCTTACTGCCTCCTTTTGAGTTATTATGGATGTACAGTGTTAATCTGTTAAGCATTGTTATATCCCAGCATTGTTCAAATCTTGAATCTGCATGGTCGAAAGGTTGTTGAGCAATTTAATTTTTTTTAACACATGCGTAGTGCTAGCCATGCAAATCACAGTAGTGAATTACGGCACAGTTATAATCTTTAATTCTAATTGACGTGACTTAATGTTCCGGATGCAGAACACAATTTAAAATTAACGGAAATGTTTATTAGTTGGTGGAAAACAGTAGTTCTTCTAATAAACCCTTTTTTTGCCATATAAATGGACAATGTGTTTAGGTGCAGAGTGTAAGCCGGATATGTAGTAGCTGTGGTATATGTGAGTTAATGCACTCCAAGTGCATTTTTAAACTCCACAGCAAATTAGGAGGGTTTTTCTTTTGCCTCTGCAGCCATGTGCTTAAAACCATATAATTCTCAGCTTGTCGTACATTAACCTTTACTCAGATTGCATATTAAATTGCTGCTCTTATTTAACGTGTAAAACACATGTATAGGAACACCGCTTTTAGAGACCATGAAAGCGTCGTGCAGGATAGGAAATGTGTAACACGGAGTCCTGGGCAGTGAGTTCACTGTGGCAGGGTCTTCCGTTTAAGAGTTAGTGGGAATCGGGAACAGGCAAGAACAGCACAATACCAGGAAGTAAACAGGGCAAGATTCCAGTGGGGGATGCAGTGCAGGTCTCAGGTTGGCATCAGGACTGTGGTCTGCGTCTGTGAGAGCAGACTGAAGCAGGACGTAGACGGTCATAACTCAAGGTACAAGGTCACCTGACCTGCACTATCACTGACAGTCACAGGAGTGTCACTGCCTTACCGGGCAGTCTTGGGTGACGTTTGCGAAATGTCCTCAATATACAAACATTCTGCTTTTGTCATCTTCTCTTCGCAGACCATGCTCATCCCACAAGCCCTCTGATGGCCAAACCCCCTGAGCTGTCAGAAGAAAATAAGCTGCCAGCTTCTATAAAGTTTGGAGCCAGCAACACCGTAGGTATGCGTCTGCCTCCCCGTATCCAGTGGCTCTAAACCACAAAGCCGCCAGTGGGTCACATGCAGTAGTTCAGCTTCCAGACACCTTTAGCAGTTTGCACTGCAGAGTGTTAGGTGGTCTGTGTTTGGTCTCCTTGGTTCAGCTGCATCTCCTGAGAGTTTTCGCATTTGGAGAAGGGGGTTGATCTTGAGGGAAATCCCGCATTTAATTTCGTGTCCAGGATTTTTTTTTTTTTAATTTCAACGTTTCAGTTTTACTAGATATCTTGAAATTTAGCTGTTTATTCATTCATTTATATCTGTAAATTAATATTTTTTTCACGCGAGGTCATAGATGCTGATACGACATTAGGGACCCAAGTAGCTGCCCACCCGTCTGGATGGAGGTTTTCCTGTCTGTCCTCCCTAGGGCTGCAGGGTCGGTGTAGAAAGGGCTTTGAGGCCCATTGTATTGCGGCTTAGGGAAAGCTGTCCAGAAGTGCATATGCTTTTATGGCCTTTTTCCTTCCCAATCAGGTGACGGCTACAGCAGCTCTGATTCCTTCACTTCGGACCAAGAACCGATTGCAAGTGTGGTCACGAGGCAGAGGTTGGCTCCCTTCTGTTTCCTGTGAACAGTCTGTTTTTACCTAAATACATGGTTGCCATTTGAACTTGACCGAGTGTCGGCGCTTGTGAACGCTCCTCCCCCGACCCCCCCGCAGGTCTCATTCAGGTACGTCTCCTGAAGGGCTTAAGGCAGTGGCCCCGCCGCCCCCCCCACCCCGGCCCCACGCCTCGCACTCGAGGTCCTCATCTTTAGACATGAACAGGAGCTTCGCCGCTGTCCCTGCAGGTACTGACCCAGCTGCTCTCTCCAAAGACTTCCTTGGCTTTTATTATTATTATTATTATATTTTATTTTTTTTTTGCATGTGGCAAATCTGTTTAACCCCTCCCCTTGCTGGGCCCCCCCCAGGACAGCAGCAAGCCGGAGTTGTCCCCTATGCCCCAGCTGTGCCCCCCAGGCCGCAGCCAACCCAGGTTCGTCCATTTTCACACCTTGCCTTGTCAGCAGACGTGAGCCGCCTAGCGTTGCATTCACTGCCGTAATGCAGAGTTTCCAAACACGATCCTCGGGGGCCCGCAGCTGGTCTACGCATTTGCTCCCTGCCAGTCCATATATTTGCTACCAGGGGTTTGGAGAGATGAAAAACATGGATTGTCTGCGGGTCCTTGAGGACCGGATTGGGAAACACTTCTGTAATGAAGCACCGAGTTATTTGACTTTTTTTCCCTTTACCTGTAACTTCTAAAGCGTCGTCAAATATGCTGATTGATGAATGGCTTCATATAAACCCATAAGAACAGCACTTTTCCCCACCTCTGGTCGGAAAGCACTAGAATATGGTGCTTCTTGCAGGTCGTCATTTTTAAAAATTGTTTTTAATAATTCATAGCTTCTGTGACATGAATATATATACATTATTGCTCGTATTTTAATGCAGGCCGTTTCACTGACAATAGCCGGTCCTTTGAGAGGGAACTTCCCTAGCTCTCGCTGGACCACACTTCCCTAGGAGACCTGGCTCCCCGCTTAACCTGTGTGACCTCTGACCCCAGGCCGCGGGCTCACACACCCACCGCCCGACGGACGGCGACGGCCTGGGTCCCCACGCCAGCACCTCGCCCCAGCAGATTCCGGAGCAGCCCAACTTTGCCGACTTCAGCCAATTTCAGGCCTTCGCCGTGGAGCAGCCCTCGGATGAGACGGAGAAGCACGCGGAGGGAGCTCAGGTTAGTGGGGAGTCGCCACCTCCCTGCCGCAGGCTCCTACATCAGGGCGCTACCAAGCATTCAGGTGGAGTAAGTCAGTGCTTCAGTGGTACTCAACTACTCCCCCTGCTGGTTGGCGTGATTCTCGCGTAAAGAAGCACAGATATTTAACGGCAGTTTGACTCGTCAATTGGAGTCCTGTTGTTGTGCCCTTGGATGAGGTAACCATCCTGGATTATTTCGGAAGAATCTTCGTATATGAGTGAGCCAGGTATTGCTGTCACTGCGTATGCAGGTGATGACAGAGATGATGCTAAGACATTTGCGTTATGGGTTTTTGCACAGAGCGCCTGCCGTCTGCCCACGCAACCGGAGAAGCCAGGCGAGCCAGCGGCTTCGTTACGCACACCGAAGGCCGATCCTCAGGCCGAGGACAGGGCCACAGCTACTGTGAACTCGGTGTGTAGGACATTACGCCCTGGAAACTCGCATCAACATCCAGCGAGAGCCATTTGCATGTTTCTGTTGGTCTATAAACAATCTAGTTCTTTCCAAAGCTCACAATTGCACATACAGCACTGTGCAAAGGTTGGGAAGCTAAGATGAACATCACTCTGGTTCCCAAACCTCTCCTCAGGGCCATCCTAGTCATTCCATGCATTCAATAAATTTCTCTGCTAGCTCACTCGATTGGCTAAACGTAGTTAGCTATTGGTCGAATCAAAAACTACGTGGACATTTTAGATTGTGGAGACTTTAGGGGAGGTTTAGAAATAGCTAAGCTGAAACACTAAGTCTTAATATTGTAGTTTTACAGCAAAATGAAGATTAAACATTTTCTTTGCCGGCCTAAGACTTTTGCACAGTACTGTGCATAGAATCCAGTTTATAGACCAAAAAAGGTCTTTTTGATGAATGATTACTGCTGATGTAGTACATGGTGACATGGAGAGGTCTTCTTCCACGCTTTACGACGTGCTCAGGTTTGCTCGTCGTATCTCCCCAGACCAAAGGGGCCACACCCCTGGCCCCGCCCCCAAAGCCTGTGCGCCGGAGGTTAAAGTCGGAGGATGAGCTGAGACCGGAGGCGGAGGAGCACTCGCAGAAGCAGAATGTCGTGCCGGCTGTGCTGAACACACAGCTGTCCATCCCCAGGTATGAGGCCGGGATCGAACCGGGCAGCAGCTTATTTAGCCGTTATTTTGCCCTGGGAGGTTACCATCTAGGCTCGTGCTGGTACCTCATTTATGCAGGTGCTCAGCAAGAAATCTAACAGTACGTTTGCTTACATTTTTATTGTGCCAGGCAGGTATGTATTCACTGTATTCGGAATACTACCTCAATAGTGCAATGACGTCATTCCCTAATCGTTGACACGTTCGCTGTTGATTACGTGATGTGAAGTCTCCTGTGTCGTTTAACAGATCAGTCGGTAAGGATAAAAAGGCCATACAGGCGTCTATCAGAAGAAACAAGGAAACAAACACGGTGTTGGCCAGACTCAATAGCGAATTGCAACAGCAGCTGAAGGTAAAGGATGTTGGGTAACGCTTTACATGAACTGCACCTCTATAATGCTTTTGTATCGCATTCACAAAACGTTCAGGACACCTTCATAATGTATTCATAAAACATTCATAAACATCATGTATGTGTACCTTAACATCCCTTAATAGCTGTAATATACATTATATAATAACAAACATTATAATTGTATCATAATATTGTATAATTGTTAGTAATGTATATTAAAGCTGTTAAAGGATGTTAGGATGTTAAGGTGTACTTGCATGCTGCTTATGAATGTTCTATGAATGCATTATGAAGGTGCACTTAATGTAAAGCGTTACCGGATGTTTTGAGAACCCTCCGGTAAATAAGCCTTTTACACAGTCTATAAATGGATATTGAAAAATTGTCAGAAAGAGCCTGAATGTGTGTGCGTGTGCCATTCTGCTGCAGGATCTGCTCGAGGAGAGGATATCACTGGAGGTCCAACTTGAGCAGCTTAGACCGTTCTCACACCTGTAATGCGCACGTCTGCCTAGCCGCTTCTGGTTCAGACCTGACCTCAGCCAGGATGCTCCAGTCCACCTCCCACCCCCCATCTACACCTTGTCTATACTTCAGCTGACTCGCCCCAGCAGACGCCGGTGTGCCATAGAGCACGTTAACCTGGACGGTTTCGGGGCAGGAAGCCCCCCCCCCCTCGTGCTTTCACCTGCCAATTTAGTTACAAGCTTAAACATCGCGAGAATCAAACGGGACACTGGGCCTCGTCAGAATCCCCGGGCCCGTGCACCTGCTCCCCATGATGTGTGTGCAATTGTAAGGGGCTGAGTGGACCTCTGGGTGGCAGACTCGCGCGCGGGAGGTGGGCATTCGTCTTGGCGAGAGTTCAGGCCTTGGAGGAGGTTGCCTGGGAGACGCCTCCCCCTGCAACGTGGTCCGGAACGCCATGGGATTATCCGGCGTGCTGTAGTAACCATGAAGGCTTTATTTCCGAGTGTGTTTGGTCCGATCTGGACATACCTTACCAATCTGTACACTCACGCAACAAGGCTTCTGCTTCTCGTTTTTGTGTGTGTGTGTGTGTGTGTGTGTGTGTGTGTGTGTGTGTGTGTGTGTGCGCGCGTGTGTGTGTGTGTGTGTGTGTTGTTTTTTTTCTGTTCTCTTAATTTCACTTGGCCTTCAGCAGTTAAAACTAACAGGATGATTCGCCTGTCACCCCCCTGTATGATTCACGACAGCCACAGTTTCTGGGTTTTAAGCCCCTCCCCTAGCCTTCCTACACGGGCACCGCCCTTTCCATCTGAAAAAGTCCTGTTCCAAGCAGAATTTCCTCATAAGATTCTGAAGTTTAATGGTTGCACTTTCTTCCACTTTCATTCCTCCTGGATCCCATTTCGACCTGCATGTTATTCATGTTCTAAAAACACATCTTTTTTTTAAAAAAAAATAAATAAATAACCACCTGTTCTCTGTCTAATCCTAAATACTGACTTACGTTGGCACCTAAAAGTCTAGTATGATTTGATTATGTTGGCACCAGTTTTTTTCCATGTCTGTCTTGTTTTCCTCCTTCTCCTGGTCATCTAAGCCTTATTTCTGGCATTCAGGTTTTCACTTTAATATATATATTTTTTTTTTCCCGTTTTGAACCAAGGCGAGCCTTTCTCCTGCTGTTCAGGTTGATGTACTGTATAAGGGGTATCTTGTATATTGTATGATACACACCTTTGATCTCATATGTAAATTTGCATTAATTGCTGACTAACAGCAAATATTCTATTTAATTGCTTATATTATGGCTGTGAGATCATAGATGTTTAACTGCATGGATGTGTCTCTGCAGAATGAACTAGCCGCTGTGTGATTTTTACGCAAGAAATAAAAACAGCACAATATTTTAATGGCCTCTCGTATTTCCCAGAAGCCTGTTTATCAAGCAGTCATAATGAAGAACTACAGAGATGCTCTTAAAATTATTTTCCAGCATTTTGATACTTGATGGGAATAATAAAACTAAAGTCAACACACAAGACTTGACCACTGAGCTTGATTTTAATTCACTTTTAAATCCGGACCATTTCTGAAATCCGGATCGAACTGAGAAGACTGCATCTTTGCCGGATGAAATTTGACGTGTTTTGGAAATTACTTTAGTGAATTGTACTGGTGCATATCTCCACCTCTTTATTTAGCAGATGATATTATCCAAAGCAACATAAAACCGAAGCAATATCAGCAAGTCCCTGGAGGAATTGGGAGTTAAGGCCTCACTGAAAAAGCCCAACGGTGACATCACTTTCATACATCTTTTGGGGAAAAAAAAAAGACAACGTTATGAATGTGTTTTCTAGCATACTGCTTGCTTTATTAATGCTTGTACGATACAGGTGTAGGAAACATACAAAATTATTAATACCGCAAAGATGACCTATCCAGCCCAAGATGGTAGTTTTCTCGCAATACATTAGGGCATATTTGCAAAGAAAAGCAGTATGACAACAGTGATAGCAGAGCTGGAGCAGCAGTCGAGACCAATAAATTCTTTATTCTAGTATCGATTTAAACAATTTCTAGATAATCTCCACAAGGATTTCAGTGTCTAAGCTAAATCTTCTGGAAATGTCTCTAAGGTGCTAGCTGAACAGAGCCTTCTAACCCCCCAGGTTGATCTGGGAGTGCTGTTTCATGGCAGGGTGGAAGTTACGGTGATAAGCTGACTTCTGACAATCCGCTGAAGGTGGAGCACGTTGATGACATCCAGAGGTTTACTTCACAGTTCTGAGATTGAGGGAAGATAAACAGTGAGGCAAGCAAGAATGCTAATTTAATGTATTTATTTATGACATTACATATACATACTCAGTTTGCGTTTGGTGCAACTGCCTTGATTGGGAAGACTAATCTATGTGCACTTTTTGCACATCTTGTGGGTGTGAAAAAGTGTGTCGTTTGGTTCACTTGACATCTGGGCTGGGTGGGCCAATGCGCATACAGCAACCCCCCCGGTCGGCAAAATCCATCACTAAGCAAAAGCCATCATGGGGGGGGCTTAAAACGATCCAGTCTAGCCCTGCCTGACATGTTGCCTGAGTATTTAATTTAAGCATTGAGTTAACTAACCATTAACCCAACTAAAATTCTGCTTTTTTATTTTTAATGCACGAAGTGCATATTGAAATATTTACCTTTTTGGTTCTTTAATCTCTTTCAATACCCACAGGCCCTTACTTGGCTTGGCAAAACTAACACGTGGGTCACCACAGGCTCGCAATGCCCATCTTGCGGGGATGTGTTTGTGTGCGTTCACACTCACGCAGTGTTCTGTTTGTAGCGATCCAGGGCTTCCTGCGCCACGACTTCCGAGAATTTGGGGTCACTCCAGGGAATGTCTCCGGGCACCGTGAAGGTCATGGGTGAACCATCAAACAGCTTGACCGACACGGATGTGTCTCCAGGACTCTTAGGGTCCTCTGTGATCCTCGACATTACCTTGAAAAGAAAAGACGAAGTTTCGGAATTACGCTTCTAAATGCTGTTTCTAAATACTGTAGATGCAAAGTAATAGTTACTGTGCTCATGTAGCTGAGCAAGTAGAGTGTTGCGCTAATGATGTGAAAGTCATGGTTTCATATCCTAGGCGTCTGTCTCTTGCTTTGGATGAATGAATGAATTGCTGCCAGGCTTGTAATTATATACACAGTCTAGGGCAACCACCATATAAGAAAATGCACAAAACTGCAGTTAGTTGCCCTTCACACAGTGTCTAGTTATGCTAATAGATTTGATCCTGATGTTTTTCTAATTAAAACTGCCATTGGGGAGGAGAGTCTGTCCAGGATGGTTGTCTGAGTTAGAAGCTCACTGTCTCAATCTGGAAGATTCCGTCTTTGTCCTTGGTCTTGTCAGCTAGGGCAGACACCCAGCCAAACTGCTTGTTCAGCATGTCCAGCAAGCTGGACGTGTTGAACATCTTCTCCTCGAACTTTGTGATGAGCTTGTCGTATTCCTGAGTGAACCTTTCGGCCATGGCCAGCGCCTCCTCCAGTTCTTGCTTCAGTGGGCCGTTCAAAGGCTTTGTTCCTGAGCAGTCTGGGGCAAGAGGCGTGATATCATGTGACATCAGGAAGCCGGGCCAACGACTGAAGTTACTGGCCCTTCTGATTTAACATCAGGTGCTTTTTGGCCTGCTCAAAAATAATGATTAATAACAGAAACCTTGAACACAAATATGCAACATAATGCACTTAGCATTTTGCCTAGGTAATAAAGATTTAACACCTGTGTTGCACACACTGCCACAAGGACTTAACTAATTTTCAATGCCTGAGGGTAAGAGGAAACCCGAGACACAAGTGGAACATGAGACATTTAAAACAAACCATTAGCATCACACATTGAATTAGTTCTCTTGTTCATAGCAGACTGTAATGCTTTCCATGCACAATCAATAATTCTGCCTTAGGATGATCCGGAACAGTGCACAGCGTCCACAAGGGCCTGTTACCGATGGACTGGATGGCTTTGCATTTTTCACACTCCTCTCGCAGTTTGATGCAGCCGGCAGAATTGCGACGGATTTCCCTGCAGGTCATATGATCCTTCCCAAACGGCTTCGTAATCACAACATCCTCATTCACGCTTCCATCTGTTGGAAAAGGGAAAATACTCTTCATTTGTTTGTATTATATCAATATTACGAATCGAATTTGAATTTATAGTGTATTATTACACAGCAAACCGTGTTTCAGTGAGCGGGGGGGGGGGAGCATGGAAACCTTGGCAGACTCAAGGGATTCAGCATTTTAAGGGACCCCAAAATCTAATGTCCCCCAGTTTAGCTAGATTGACCAGGGTGGGCCCCAGAAAGACAGCAGCAAGCCTAGCAGGGGGCCAAGGTGACATTTTGTCCGCATTTCTAGCTACACCCCAGACAGAGACAGAGACATCTCCTTTTATTGCCCTGTGGTCAGGGACGCACAATAAAGTGATATGTGCGGCAGTGCAACAGTGCAAATGCGTACGCATTTTATGTGCATTCGCCCTGCTATAAAATTATCGTGCATTTTGACCATTACATGCTAATTTGTACTTCATTCGCGGTATAAAGGTTAAAATGGTGGTTTCTTGTCATAGCAGTGCAGATGCACATAAAATAAGTACGCATTAGTGCTGTTACAACAATCAACTGTCGCATGGTGAATGCGTACTTGCGTACCAGTTATGTGCATCCCGGCCTATTGTACTTCAGGTGAAGAACGCACCTTTAGATGGTTCCGTGTTGATGTCGGTGTCTGTGCCCATGTAGGGGCCCAGTGAGCCAAAGAGGTTCTGGGTCATGTCCATCATGTGCTGGAACATACTCTGGAATCCGTGGAACTGAGGACTGAACTCCGATGAGCGATACACTCGGGAACGGCGTCCAAAAATGTCAGGCATCATGAAGGGGTTGGAGAACAGAGGCTGGTGAAAAGAGTGCATGTGGTCGAATACCTTCATGCTGTCCAGGAAAATGCTGTCAACAGTGTCGGCCACCTCTGAGTAGTGGCCCTCCAGGTCCAGGAACCTCTGGTTTTGCTCCTCGTTCTCCTTCTCCAGGAAGTCCACATTCTCCCCATTGATCCAGATAGAAAAAGGGGAGCTCCTGTTCAGTACCTCCTCCAGCTGGGAAGAGAGGCCAGAGAGGTTTCTGTGTTGACCTACATGCCACACCCATGCCGGGCTATAGCAGAGCTCTTCAAATCTGGACCTTGATTTCAGTTCTGCCAGGTAGTTAGTGTAATAATTACTGATTCTGATTGGCCAGAGGCTTCACACCTGGTTCCCAGGTCAAGGAAGGCTGGAAAATCAGCGGGGCTCAGCCCTTGAGGACCGTGATTTGAACAGCCCTGAATTATAGGTTTTGAAATCTTAAGGGTCAACTCCCCTCCCAAACGATCAGCCTAATCCCTCTGAAGATACTATAGAAAGTACAATTCCCATGGCTCATGCAACATTCTCAAAACTAAATCAAAACAGTCTACACAACATGGCTAAGATGTTGCAAGCCCACCTGTCGACCAACCAGCCCAGAGCCAGAGCTGCAGGTCCTGGAGTAGTACTTGATGCAGGTCCTCTTCAGACAGGGCTTGCACTCTTCCCATAGTGCCTGCATGGTATCGTTGCACACCTCCTGCTCTGCATTCAGCTTGATCCCCATCTCCTTAGCTGCCTTCAGAGCATCCTGGAAGAGGCAAACACTCACTAGCTAAATGTGGCTTCTACATGCTTGTAACATGATAAAAAACCACATCCTTATAAAATTAACTTCAAGCTGAATCACTTATCAGTCAGACACTCATACTTATCTAACTAATATCATTCTATCCTGTACTATCTATAAAAAAACTGGCCAAAAATATTTTCATATCTATAGACACAGATACATCCATAATAAATATGCAGCTTGTTTTGAGTGCTTCAGTGCAGCATCAGATCTTGAGTCTTGAGATGTTGGCTCCAGATTCTGAGGGTTCAGCTACCATCACGGCTCAGTTTATTTGAGCCCCTGGACCCATTTCGGCCCGTTTCTGCCCTTACCTCCTTCTGCCTCTTGGTCTCCTCCAGAGCATCTACAAAGTTCTTGTGGTCCTCGTCAGACCTCTCCATCACCGTCTTCATCTCTTTCACCCCATTGATGGCGTTTTCAATCTCCTTGTCAAGGTATTTCTCCCCTAAAAGGGAAATTTCTGGAAAACATGGCACAGGAAAGAAAATAATAAATAAATTTAAAAAATAATCTTTCCCAGGCTTTCTGAGTCACGTCAACTTTATAAATCTAGGTCTAATAACTCAACATATATATTCCTAAAGACAAAGTGGCATCCAATTTAAAATGCTCAGTGCATAATGAACTATAATCCCCACGCTAGCGATGTCGTGTGTCTATGCCGGTGATCGGCCAGGTTGCTCACTCACGTTTCAAGTCCTCTTTGGATGGGGGAAGTAGGCACTCTGTGGAGTAATAGAGCAGGAACACGCCCAGAAAGGACCACAAATGCTTCATCATGCCAGAAGTCAAGAAACAACACTACCTGAGGGAGAGAGGAGAGCGTATGAGCCTGGGGGAGCGTGCAGTTTCAGGTTCTGCCTCTCCTCACCTCCCATATGCTGATTCACTCCAGGACAACAACAATTACCTGCAGGGGTTAAGTCTGAAGCTGTAAGCTGAGTCATTTTGAATAAATGTGCCCTCTAAGCAAGAGAGATGCATAA
Source organism: Hyperopisus bebe (assembly GCA_026777045.1). Lineage (NCBI taxonomy): Eukaryota > Metazoa > Chordata > Actinopteri > Osteoglossiformes > Mormyridae > Hyperopisus > Hyperopisus bebe. Next base: position 5,832,802 of record JAODJW010000039.1, on the reverse strand, counting down.
GAATACATGTGCTTTAAGCATTAGTTATAGAATGACAGGATGCAGCAGATGGTGGCAGGTTTTGCAACCAAATGGTTCCAGTCTTAAATCTCTGAAGCATTTAATCGCTTTTTGACAGTGGATCCTTTTTTTAACACAGAATCTATTAGGTTCCTCAAAAAAGGAGAACCTTAAGATGGATAATGATTTTACCAAATGCAGGATTGTCCTTCATTATTGATTTATGGGAAAACTCTAAAATGAACATTAGGCTTTAAAAACGTCACATGCAACAAATATAAACCAAAACCCCGATTCAAACTACGGAACATAAAGTGAAATACAAATATCCACTTCATGTTTCTCACAAAAAATAGCAAATATCCTTTTTGAAAAAAATACAATTTCAAACAGCTATCAGGAGTCCAACGCACGCCATTTTGGCTGTTATTTAAAATTACTATTTTCATCCATCTTTCCTTGTTAAACTTGGATTGTGGTGTCGGCATTGGTGTGATAATGTCGTGTTTCATTCGGTTAGGAGCTGATATCGTTTCCTGCTGCTCGTCAACTTTAATGCCAGAAGCTGTCAGGCACTGTACAATGAAAATGTACCATACAGAGAACTACACAGAGAGAAGTGAGTATTTCCTGTGGATTATGTGCATGACTGTCAAATCCTTGGATTCCTTAGAAAAAGTATTTTTTATACAATTGCATGCTATTTATATACTAGCATAATAAAATGTTAGAAAAAAAGTCATTACCATCTTCCACCAACAAATGAAGAAAGCAGCAGTGTGTCTACCAACTGCAGTAGGCGTAATTGAATTTGAACTTGAAAAACAGATGTTTTGTTAAATTTCCTGGCCGTAGTGTTTTTGTAAAAACAGTATTTCGCCAGTAGGTGGCAATATTGTTCACAATGTACACTTTCTAAGGTTTATTAAAACTATACTTTGCAATTGCTATCAGTCATCCGGATAGCACAGCTATTCGTTTTACATTTTTTTCATTGCTTTACCCCAGGCTTCCATTTTTAGCTGTTACTAATTCTTATTAATAAACTATAGGATTTATTTATATAATCTTTACATTTTTAAAGCTGGAGGGATATTGTTATCATTCTTAGCATAAAAACTGAAGCCGCGTTAACACCCCAGGGATTATTTCTTGAACGATGATGAAAGAAAACAGTTTACATGCGCAGAGAGAAAACACTTTTACACTCTTAATCCATAAACCAAAATGACCTGAAATATATATATATATTTTTAAATAGAATAAAAAAAAACAAAGCTTACATCATTGCATCATTTGGTACCTTCACAGACAAATGGCTAGAAGCACAACCTTGGGAGAGATACTGCAAAACACGCGGCCAGGGGAGGCATTCAGAGGCATTCAGAGGCATTCAGAGGCATTTAGAGGCAGCCAAGCAGAAAACGACACCGCCGGCCCTCTTTCATTGTACGGCGCCGGCCTGCATTCAGAGAGCAGGCCGCTGGCTCTCACTGTGAAGTGAAGCACTTGGGGGATGCAGCTCGTGGCCAAACTGAGGCAGGAGGCCTAGTTACATAACAAGAGTGCTATGGCCAGAATGCCTTATACAAATGCAGCCTTTACAGCTGGTGGCTTGTGAGGCTGCCGAATGTCCCGTTGTTTGTTTGAGCCCTTAGTGCTACAGCTGCAGTCACTGGCTGCTTTTTTTCTCTCCATCAAGTAAGAATTTTTATTGGCCTGTTTTGTTTCTCGGAGAAATAAAAGAAAAGCATTTTTTGTCAATAGATGTCACACTGAGGATGGCCCTGTACAGTACAGCAGACACGACAGATATCAGTAAAAAAAAATCTGTGTGTGTGTGTGTGTGTGTGTGTGTTCTCCACAATGTAATTTTTTTTTTTTTTTTTACACGGGGACCATTTTTCAGGTCCCCATAAACATCTGTGAAAGCAATCAAAAAAATAATAATGCCGAAAGTGTCGTATATTGTTTGGTTACTTGTGGTTAAGGTTAGGGCTGGTTAGGTGTTAAGGTCATCGTGCTGGGATTAGAGTTTTCCCCATATAAATGAATGGAGAGTCCCCGCGAAGATATAATTACAAACCTGTGTGTGTGTGTGTGTGTGTGTGTGTGTGTGTGTGTGTGTGTGTAATACATACAGTATACACACACTTGCAGTGTTACTTTATAATGC
>JAODJW010000039.1:5772489-5799452 GCA_026777045.1 Hyperopisus bebe | reverse complement strand
GGGGGGGGGGGGGGGGGGGGGGGGGGGGCGTCCAGCTTTCCTCCCTCTATTTTTGCTTAGTTCATCATCTGTGGTCACCGCAGGAGGAGTGGCAGGGGAGGTGAGGAACACGACTGGCTAACAAGGACCAGATGGATGAGAAACGGGGGTCTGAAGATACAAATGCAGCTGCAGTTTCCTCTGGACCTGCCACCAGTGCTGGAAACCCTTTTTCACTGTTATTACTGTAGGTGCAAAAGCCAAGAGCAATCTGTGGAGTAATTAAAGGTTTCAGAGAAAGGTTACCAAAAGGTCCCATAGTTGTTAAAACAATGCATTGCAAGGCATGAGAAATGTTTTTTTTTATTATTTATATATGAATAAATTAGATATCTTAAAGTCAAGTGACCCCTGCCATATTTTAAGCCAATATTTCTAATTGTAACTGTTTTTTTATTATCATTAATTTAAGCCTATGTTCATTTTTGTAAATCTCTACTTGCTACTAAAGTTTTAGCAGAAAGGAAATTCCTCTCAATGTCGATTAAAATGTCCCAAGTACTGACACATTTGCATATGTACCGTAATCCACAGGCAACAGTAGCGTAGTAATCAAATGAGGAATTGAAGACTAGCAAGGTTACAGCATAGCCAATAACTGTGAGTGTCTGTGGAAGCCCTTTGGGGTGTAACCATGTGACCCAGGGGAGGGCAGTGAATTACAGGGTTATTGCAGGAGGCGGAGCCCTTCCAGGGTAATGTAGAACAGAAATGGCCAAAAGTTAATGTGAAAAACAACAGCGTCGTTTTGGTTTTGACAAAAAAATCAAAACGGCCATTGTTGTTCGCTTCTCAGACTGTCATTGAGATTTCAGCCTGGATTACTGCTGGTGAAACATAGCAGGTGGTACTTATCAACAGAAACCATGGGAACCTGAACTGAATTATCACCCAGTCATGGTCGGCTAACATGCCAGCACACTCCTAACATAGATGTACACAATATCTGTGTTTTGTTTGAATGGAATTTCATATTCATTCTGACCGGTATTTACTCTAAGCAGACCACAGCATCAGAATAGGGAATTTTACCACACTAAATATGAAAAGTTTTCAGCTTTTGGGTGCACATGTGCTTCACTTGCTGAAGACCAAACTGAAGGCAGAAAAACCAAGGACCAAGCAGCAAATGCAGATGGCTGCAGCGATGGTGTGACAAGGCATCGCTAGGGATTCGGAGATGCATTGGCTCCAGACATCGACGGCAAAGGATTTTGAACCAACTATTAAAAATTGTCATTTGAGAGCTAGTTAATCACCTTGATGCACCAATTTAAAGCTTCATCCAGCCAGGCTGACAGTCCTCAAAAAACAAAAACAAAAATAAACCAAAACAAAAATGCAGCAAAATTATGGTCTCCTCCATAGCTATTACGTTGTTGTTTAAGGGAGTCGAGGCTAAAAACTATATTAAAGACGATGACCTCCCGTCGCATGAGTTAGCAGGCGGTTACTTTTTTCAGTTGTGTCCATGCTTCTTAGCGGAGCTCGCGGTCAATGGAATTTTCCATCGCATTAGGTGGAAACCATGCAGAGAAAGAGAGAGAGCAGAAATACAGATGGGAGGCATGTGACGGGCAGGATCTGTACCCAGGTCATCCGTCACACTCTGAGCCGCGCCGCGCTCTGCTGACGTGCCGCATATGTGGAAGCATGATGATGCACGTCCAGGATTCCTTTAACCCACAGAATTCTGAGCCCACGTGTATCTCTGTCCTGCTGCAGGTTCTCAACATGCCACGAGCAGCTCTTGTGAAAATTAGAGTGGATTTAGGGTCTTCATGTCCCACTGTGTACAGCTGGCAGATGGGAAATTAATGCTGGAATATAATCCGCCAAAGTTTCAACCACATTTATTATATTAAAATGGCATTAGGGGCAAGCAACGGGAACCCAAAATAATGGTTTCTGTAATGTCTCTCATGGACAGACGGGCGATTAGTACAGTCAGGATAGGGCCTATACTTATATATGTGACATAATACATTAGTTATGAGGAGCCACATTAGAAAAAGTTTAACTACCTGCCAAGATATTTCATTAACTACCTGCAAAAATATCTCATTAACTACCTGCAAAGATATCTCATTAACTACCTGCAGAGATATCTCAAATATTCATTAAGCGAAGAGCCAAAGACCTAAGATTTAAGCACTACAGCTGCAACATAAATCTGACAAAATGTTACAGCGGCAATAATTCTGCAGCTGCAGCTTTGTGGAATTTGAGCTCCTCCCCTTCAAACTGAATCGCTGTCCACTTTCGCCGTCAAAGAGTCAAGTATCCAAGAGATTCCTGTTTCGCGTTGCCTTGGGGGGGTTTATAATGCCTGAGTCAGATATCGCTGAGCCTCTTCTGGGAGCGTCTCAGAACTTTACACGATGCACATGGAGATTCACGCTATGCCCAGCTAAAATCCGCGCCACACTCCCAAGCCGCACTGACGGATGTCTCCACTGGGCGTCACACTGATCCGCATCGTCAGCTGCCAGGAAGATGTCATTGCGGACAATGGGGGGAGGTGTGTGCTGAGAGAGCCACAGTGGGACATTACGGTGATTAAGTTGTCATGTGATCCGCTGGGGTGTCCGTCGGCTAACCGCTGTCCCATATTACATAATTTTATTCCTTAGTAGATACTTAGTGTACTGCGCACAGTCTAGGAGTCATCCTGAGGTAGGAGGAAGTGAGGTGATGGGGCATGCCCAAGCCCGCACCCCCTCAATGCCCCCTCTGAGACCCCCATGGCACACGCCCAGACCCCGATGCCCGATCCCGCATTGGTCCACATACATTTACTTTCTAAACCTCAGTGTCACCTGTCACTCCAAGTGTCATCTGCAGTTCCAGTCACCTCACTGTAAGGGTTCTGCGGAACTCAGACCAGGAAGAAGGTCAAACTGATGATAGACAGATAGATAGATACACACACACACACACACACACACACACACACACTATTAATCCCAGAATAAACAGTAGATTGCATTGCAACACATAATAGTGCACTATTGTACCTTGAGAGGGGGTCTAGTGATTAAAGCATCACCAGATGTCATATGGGCTGTAAGTTGTGCAGGCAGATGTGCCCCAGGAATATTGTGCATTTACACAGAATACTCAGTATCTGACTGCTAATGAATGACTGGTGAACCACTCAGCTCGCTGCGATAATCAGAGCCATCCGATCTCCATCACGACAAGACCCACACACTGTACCCACACACTTGTCAGATTTAAGGTAGTACAAGCAAAATGTAAGTGAACAAATATGAAGTCTATTTAAACTGTGGTACCTTGAATCCAACAAGTTACCCCGATAAGCCAGCAACCCCGCTTCGTAGTACAGACCACAGGTCTCCGGGCGATTCTGGACGGTTATTCGGCCGGCTGGTGAATTCTCCATCAGCGCCGCCTGAAATCACACCTTGGGGCCCTTACTCACGTCGTACACAACATCTTAGCCTCAGACAAACCAGCTCGCAGAGATCTTTAACCCTGCCTCGAAAACAGAAAATTTTAACATGTGTCGCTACAACCTAAGCCATGAACATGAATCACTCAGTGCTGTGTGGTATGAATCTCAGCTAAAATTCCATCTTTTGGGTATATTATGAGAAACACAACCATACCATCGGGCACTGCGAGCAATAATGATGATGAATTCCCAGCAAATTGCGATTGTTCTTATTTTAGCATATATTCTGGGGTTTCAGTACTAATGGCTGTTAGACATTTGAATAGTGCATGTGTTAGCAATCAGCAGGGATGAGAACCACAATTAAATATATTTTACAGCCCCGTCACACATAGGAAGCAAACCCCCAGCCCCCCCCCCCCAAAGCCGCCATTTCTGAAATTGACATTCTGGTGGTCAGACACCAGAGGAGCCTGATGTGGGGGGGAGAGGGGGGTTCACGACAATGCAGGGGCTTGAAGCGGAGCCAGGGGCCCCGCGGTTTGGGGCCCGAGGTGTACCCAGGCCGTAGGAAGTGGCCCATCGCCCCCCATGTGGACTCCATATTTCCTCAGGGCAGGAAAAACTCTTCCAAGGACAGCAAGCCAGCCTTTTATTATTGGCTTGTTTGCTTTTGTTGGAGGCCGGAGCTGGCCTAAGGGGGGGGGGGGGATGGGCGGAGGGCCTCATCCTCCTTGTTTATGTGGCATCCCACACAGCAAACCCCCAGAGTCACCCGGAGCTGGTGTGTGGTCCTGAAAAAACGGTCAAGCACCATGGCCTGGGGCTATGGGACCGCTCTCCGGCCCACCCCTAGCTACACAGGAAAGAGCAGGCCACCTAGGGACACCCTGGGATTGGGTATGTTGCCTGGACCAATCGGCCGCTGGGACGGGTGGGGCTTCCTTTGTCTATTGAAGCGTGGCTCTTATTGGCTGTGGCCTGCAGAAATGCGAGGCGTGGGCCAGATCCTTTGGAATGCGACCCAGACAATTTATGTCACCTGCCGCAAGCGGATCTGATGCGGTGACAAAATAAATAACCTATAATGACGTTTTCATTGCAGCTGTTTCACAGTATAACGCTGCAGAGTTTTAGGGGAAATAAGTAAACAAACAGAATTAAACGCCCAATGACTCTACTCGTGTTACTATTTTGGGACAATATTCTTTCCATCGTGCTACTTCGTGCCTCCTTTATGAGAGGCAGGTGCTTTGATGGGGCGCAGGCCGGGTGGAGGGGGTGGGGGGCCTTACCGAAACCAGCGACTGTTTCCGATAAACAGGACCGGCCCAACACACTAGCGCATGAGTATCCGCAGTGACAAGCCGGGTCAGACTTTCCAGCCCAGCGCGTGACTCCCAGTCCAGCCTTGGCTCCAAGCCCCGCCCCACCCCGGCAGTGACTCGCCCTCATTGTGCTAAAGCTGCCCAGTGCCTCTGTGTTCATGTGCCAACCACACAGAGCCGACGCGTCCCAAACAACAGACTCACCCAGTACAGGACGGTCAGCACCCCCCTTCACCCCCCCACAAATCACAGCCTAGGACCAGCATGCCGGTTCCTGCTTACTCCGCAAATGACAGTTGTAAACAAGATAAAATGTCACTTCGCCTAAATGCAAAGGGAAAAAATATTGTAGGTGAAGTGTGCACTGCGAATTAATGCGTATAATATGCATTTCAATACACAAAACGTGCTTATTTGCAATAGTTCGAAATACAAAAACTTTCCATTTCTGACATTCCGTGGCTGCCCGGGCTGCTTGTTAAGGCTGGGCTTTGTTTTTTGTATAACTTGTTAGGAAAAGATGTTTGTACTCTCGCTAACCTTTTGCCGTCCCACTCAACCCACTTAAAACATATTTCTTTCCAGAAAAATCAGCTTTTTCACCACATATGACCTGCTCCACACAATAACAAATTAAGCTGAGCAAACCCAGGTCCCGTAACAATGAAGAACCAGACTTCTCCGGAGGTCAAGCAAACACCGTCTCATTTGACAATATACATGAATATCCGCCTGTCCGCCTGTCATTTCTGCAGCTTCAGGGCGTTTACATGTTAACATGATATTCAAAAACTCCTATATTGTACAATAAGTGAAAAACAAAAAAACCCCTTTCTTTTTGACAAAATATTTAGCAGAGCACTAACAAGAAACAAAACGACGAAATTCACATATATTTACAGACACGATGCACATGTGCTCCATTTTAATTTCCTTGCCTTTTCATAATAAGTTCGTACATTTAGCTGACACGGAAATCTTTCCATGTTCCAAGCGTTTCCATTTTGCTCCAACGGTTTAAATTGCCATCTAGTGTCTGATATGGGTAATGCAATACTGGCTACTTGAGCACACGTCATCTTTTATGTTTTGATATGTCTGTTATTTTCCTAGTATAAATTTCGTTGTACAGATGCGAGCCACATTCCATAAAACGATTCCATTCGACCTGTAGCTTCTCCTGGTTATTCATATATCACCTGCAAACCTTGACACCATTATTCCACTGAGTCACTTGAACATAAAACGTTTTCCATACTGACAATCCCTGGTATTTCCTGCATGCACTGAGTAAAGGTGCATGACTAAAGGTAACTGCAAAACCTGCAGCTATGATAAAAGATATGAACTCTCTGAGCTTGCTTTAAAACCTCAGTGTACATGTATGTTATGTGCTCACTGTCACCCATAAAACAGGTGCCTGAAACTCACACAATGACTCTCCACAAATCCCATTCACCTGTCTCAGTGTGAATTTTACTCTCTCTCTCCAAAATGGCCACAACGAAATACAGTACAGTACTGTAGTCCTTTAGCAAAGTGCATTTGGGGTGAGGAGCCCGACCTTCTACAATGGGGAATGGGGAGACCAGACTAGGCCCAGTGATTTTAATGGCAATGGGGTAATATTTTGCCAACCTGGGGAGGGGGCGGCAGCTCAGTACATTTTGCAGATCATGAGCATCATTCATTAATCATCTGACGATCGAGTTGGAGAGACCCAAAGATCAACTGATCAACAGGTTGGCCAACTCTGGTTTGCAAAATTAAATGTTCCGTATTTCGTTTGTTTATTTGTTTGAGATCCGCCCCTGGTACTACTTGGACAGCCCAGGTGGTCTTGGGTCCACTCATTCAACCTTCACAGCAAGCGATGCAGTCCAGTAAAACAACTGGGTCTGACAGGTGTGTCTGGGAATGGTTAGAGCAATCGGAGGAAAAGTGCCATTTAGAGGCAAATAGATTTTTCTTTCTCTTTGTTCATTTTGTCTTAGTAATGCCACGGGTAATTTAAAACTGATTATGAAAATGTGGTTGAGTTTGTAGTGTGATTTCAGCACCAAGTGAATTATGGGACCCCCCCACTTTGATTTTTGGTTCTGCTACTGTCTTGAACATGTATCTGTAACTTGTTTTGGTCCTCATTTTTATTTTAGTGGTGCAGCTCTGCTTCTTGGTTGGATGGTTGCTGGGTCAAATCTAGTCATTCCACTGTTTGCCTCTTGAGCAAGAAGCTTAACGCCAGGATACTGACTATCTGATCCTCATTTGTACGTCACTTTGGACAAAAATGCCTTGTGAATAAAGAAATGAACAATGCCTTGTTGAGTTTCTGTTGATATCTTGTGTTACTAGAAATGTCTAGGTTCTCAAAAGGATTACATAAAGGAAGGTTGCCATCAACTGCAGGTGTGTCACTATCGCAATTTGTGATTTTTTGCCCAACAAAATAGGGGGGAGGATTGGAGATCATCTTGTCACCGGGAACGAGCAAGACACAGGACAGGCCTGTTCACAGCAATGACAGATACACAGCCCCACTCTTCCTCTAACCCCCCCCCCCCACAATGCAGGGACAACATGCATTTACAGTGAAAGTCCAGTGCTTTATTTGCACAGAATTTATTATTCCTATCTTGAATATTAAGTCTGTTTAGACTTAAACCTACTTTGTTTACACTGCGTGTGCCGTCTGCACCATGTCCGTTTGGCACTATAAGTTTCTTCGGCCTTTCTCTATGTTCTTGCTGCTGTATGCACCAGAACGCCCCCCCCCCCACTGGGATCAATACAGTTAATCTTAATTTCCACACACAAAGCAAGACGGTGTCTGAAGCCCAAACCAAAAGATGTGAGGTGGCCCACAGGTACCTTCCTAGAACGTTCTCAAACTTGGAATAGCGCTTGCTTTACATGTATATCAGCTTTTCAACTTAATTGTCTGAAAACCCATTAAGCGAATGGATTGGCTTTTACAGCGGGTTCAATATTGCTTTTACATATTTTGCAACTGTGCGATCAGGGATTTAATAAACACAACCAGGTGGCTATAAAAGGCAGCATAACAAGAATTGGTGAGAAGCCCAGTTTCTGTATGCAGGCTTCTCGTATTTCCTGGCAAATATGACTAATAGAACAAAGAAATATTTTTAAATCAAGGTAACACAGAGCATACAATAAAAGCCTCCCATATTTAGTTTACCTCTGCACTTTATATTAATTTAATAGAATTGACGTGACACAAAACAGATGCCAGCACAGATTTATGCAGGTATATTTTAGCAGAGTTTATTTTGAATAGAAAATCCAACAAGCGCTGGATCCCAGTTCAGTGACCCATTAAGGAGGAGTCCTGATACCCCCAATGTAAACCACAGCGTGCGAATGCCCAACAGCACACTGTTCACTAATGCACTTCAAATTACGCTCATTTCTACACAACAAACACGGCGAAGGTCTGTTTGGCAGAGGAACCAAACACAGAGGCCAGCAGCTTAACTAATTCACTTCATCTGGTGTGAAATTCAGTATTTTTTTTTCGTCCTGCACATTTTCATTTAAGTAGTAGGTTTGCAGAGCAAATCTGGAAATCATGAAATACAGATACAAAATAGATACATTTCTACCCTTCTTGGATTTCAAACAGGCCTAAAATTCCCCTAATTACATTTTAAATTTCAAGACCAAAGCTCTGCGGATACATACTTCAAACGGTACATCAAGCTGTTTCAAACGCAATTGACTGCAATCTATATTCTAGTTTCCCGTATCTTGTCGTCGCTTAATTAACACTGTTATGAAAAATCATACATTTTTGGCACCATACAAAAACACTGTTCTTGTTCTTCTTGTTCTTGAAACACCATGGGGAAAAAAAGCACGTTTTTGACTGTGGAAGGAAGCCGGTGTACCTGGAGGAAACACAGAAAACGACTCGAACCCACAACCCTGCAGGTGTGAGGTCACAGTGTGACCCTCGGCACCACTTAATGCGATTTCTCCCACCTGCCATTTTTAAATCCATTGATTCATCCAAGACCAGGGGTCTCCAACTGCGGTCCTGGAGAGCTACTAACCAGTAGGTTTTCTACCATACCCGGCTTCTGAGGAGCTCCTGGTATTTACCTGAGAACTAGTGTGGCTCATCAGAAGCCAGGTAGGATAGAAAACCTACTGGTTAGTAGCTCTCCAGGACCGCAGTTGGAGACCCATGACCTAGACCAAGTGTTTCACAATCCAGTCCTCGGAGAATGGGAGCTGGTGAGGAGCGAAAACACAGACTGTGTGGGTTCCCCGAGAACCGGGATCAGAAACGCTCATCTAGCCCATTCAACAGTCTTCACCAACGTAGGAAGCAGATCATCATAACAATATACCCTCATTGTTCACCTGTGTAACAGAAATCAGACCGGCGATCACTAACAGATACCTTTGGTTTAACATTAGGAACTTTACCCCCTCGCCCCATATAACATCAATAAATGTGGAGAGAACAACATAAGCCAATTAAAGTAAAAACAGCCACCCAACAATAAATCTGTGACAATTCTGGGAAAACTTTTTATGGACATTCCATTGCTTGGGAGCAGACACCCTATAACCACAACACAATGTCATGGCAAATGATACAATGACCCAATTAAAGTTTTAAGACTTCCTTTGACTGAACTTAAGTGTTTAATGAATGCAGCAGAGGAAGATTCGGGCAGCGGGAAAAGTTTGTTTTTGATTTTGACAACTAAACAGATGCCAAACAAACAAAAAAATGATGATTCCAGAAACAGACTCAGCCTTCAAAGTTTCAAGATTTGTGCATTTCAGATACACTTTAGTCTTCCTAAAAAAGTACTATGCTTCAATGAAATTAAGCTAAATTTGTGCTGTCTGGGGGGCGGGGAATCGCTTAATCCATCTACACTTAGATGAACCAAATATTTATTTAAAATCAAGCTTGGTTTCTCTTTTTCTCTTTTTGCAGTTTTAATGTTGCAGACAACCTCAGTAGATACACGTTGTTTTGTTTTTGCCAAGATCATCACCCATCGTACAATGAAGTTTTTGAAACTGAGCATGCCGAGATACCGTCCCCAACGACGTGTTAAAAAACAGCGGCTGAAGACAAATTTGCATTTCAATCCAGCTCCCATTGCAGGGCATAAGCAGAGATTACATTAATAAAAAAACACAGATAACGCCTCACACCAAGACCAGTCCCCACAAGAATTTAGAGTGTCTCATGCTGACTTGGCTGACCTGCAGGACCTTCTGAAGGTCACACTACAAACAGCACCCTCTGGGGCACTATCACTGGCTCACAAAATACAACAGCACCGATGATTTCTCCTCCTTTCCCATGCTGTTCGTCAGCTTCGAGGTCTGTGTGATGCAGCGGTTAATCGGTTAATAGGGAGCCAGAAGATGGCAGATTTCCTTTTAGAGTCTGGCAGCTGAACAGAGCTCTCATCTCCACTGGAAACATCTTCAGCACGCAAACTGGCGCCTTCAGTGTTCACATGAACGGTGACGGAGCACTTCGGGTTTTAATTAAGGGGACAGGTGAGAATCAGGCAGCCTCGAAACTCTTCATCTCTACATGAAGTCGTCAGAATCATTGCCATCCTACAGGAGGAGAATAAAATGAATGATGGCATCCCCAGGCTAAAAGCAAAACATGTACGAGTTGCAGTAATAGTGATTTATGGTTATTTGTATACAAAATCAAATGACACGTGACAGAATCATGAGACATTTGGAAAAAAAATGGAGTGCAAGTTTATGTGTAAAATGTAACATTTTACACGCCTACTTGAGGACTGTACCCTAACTTACCTCATTCGTCGTCATGTTGTCACTTTTCATAAGAGACGAGTAACTCCTACAGGAAATCAAAAAATAAAAATCTAACTATAACAGTTCATAAATTCCAGGCCACTGTTGGGCGTTTGTTTGCTTTTTATAACCCTTGGATTTTCCATGATTATATCATTTACTCTTCTCACAATAACATCCAGGATGTAACAAAGATGAGACTAAAGACCAAAATAAAATGGATGCCTTTCAATTTGCACATCAGAAAAAGCCGTCCGCTTTTTATTTTCACCTTAGCTCTTCCATCTCTTTCTTCCTCTTCACATCCTCCTTCTCCTTCTTTTTTAACTCCTGGATCTGTGCTTTTTTCTCAGCTCTCTCCTCCCTGTCCCGAGATTCCTTCTCGGCCGCTAGGTCTGGGTATCGCTCCTCTTTTGTCTTCTCCAGCCGGTTCACAATCTCGTTGATTTTCTTTTCCACTGCTACAACTTTAACCTACAGATGTTAACATTATTTCAAGTGTAGTAACAGAATTGCCATTACTGTACTGTGCGAAAGTATTATGTCATCAAAGACAAAATGTTTAATGCTATTTTTCTGGGTAGTAAGTGTATATTTACAGAAAAAAAAACAATTTAACATTAGAACATATGCAAAATAACACCAACACTCTAAAAAATAACAAGAATTCATCTCTTATCAAAAATGGCCCTGATATCTTATTAGGTACACCGCTTCAGTTCCCAAACCTCTCCTCAGGGCCACCTGAGCCATTCCAATTATTCATTAAATTTCATCAACAGCCCTCTTAATGAATTAAATTAGTCAGTTAAATAGCTCAATGAGGTCTTGATTAGCCAAACAATGTATTTCACTGATCTAGACAATATCACTACTGTAAATACCTCCAGAGGTTTTGTTATCCAAACAGGGTATATTGTATGGTTATGGTTGTATTGTTACTGCAAATACTGGGTTAACTTTCGGAGAGGTTTTGAAATGGCTAAACCAACACACAAAAAGATGACATAGTTTGACTCACTTGACTCATTATAGTTTGATCACTTAAACATCATTTTCTTTCGACTGCCTAAGACTTTTGCATAATATGTCTAATCTGAGATATCCCTCCCTTGATAAGATTAAAATGGCCTGGGAGCAGGATTTAAACCTTTCACTGTCTGACAATACATGAAATTTAATATATAAATCGATTAATTCAACTTCCCTCTGTGCTCGTCACTATTACAGTTCAAAGTTGTGCATAGAGCTCATATGTGCAAACTCCTATATACCCAGATGTCAACCCCTGCTGTGATAAATGTGGAAGTGGAGAGGATTCTCTTATTCCTATGTTCCTGCCCTGGAAAGATACCGGAGAGACGTCTTTCAAACCTTATCCTTAATCCTCAAGTATCACATACAACCTGACCCTCTGCCCTTTTTGGTATCATCAGGGAGGAGGATGAATATCTGACTGCAGCTAATCGACACATATTGTCCTTTGCCTCCCTTCTGGCTTAGACGGGCAGTACTGTTAAGATGGAAGGATGCAGCCCCGCCCAGCCATGCTCAGTGGTTGCGGAACCTTATGTCCTGTTTAAGCCTCGAAAAGATCAGTTCCTCTGTTAGAGACTCAAGCAATAGGTTCCTTCGGGTGTGGGGACCTTTTTGGGTTTATATTGTTCTCTTTTTTTAGTTTTAAATTTGACTTTCAACATTGGGCCCCAGGTGTGTAAGTTTCCTTACATTTGAATAATTCTGGCTTGGAGAGGGGTTTCTTGTTTGGGTTGGGTGATGGGAATAGGATGCTTATGTTTACTTTCCATTATGATTCCATCTTAGCTGGACTTTCCACTGTTTTATGTATGTTATTAGTCGAATTCCGTTCCAGGGTACAGTAATATGTGCGGAACTGGCATGATTACTATATGGTTCATGCTGTTTGTTCTACATTGTGTGTCTTTTTTCTGTAAAATTCAATAAAAAATATGTTTGGGAAAAAAAGAATAAAAGCTCAAAATAAATAATAATGCTGTCAGATAAACTATATATTATTCTGCTCACTGCTGCTGGTTTTCCTAATGAACATAAATGTTATCAAAACATCCAAAATAGTAATCCTACTATAACAGATCCGTGAGACCATATCATAATAATGACGCCGGGGTAACGAATAACAATCAGACAACTAACTGAACGTGCGAATATTCATTAGCATCAGAGGTGTATTTTCTGATTCGCACAGGATGGTCAGAACTGCACAGTCATTATCAGACGGATTCAAACGACCAAAGGCCTCTACTGTTAATGCACTTGCCTCCTTCTGCCGGTGAAAGCCTATCTGACCCACGTCCATATCCGCTGTCTTCTTCAGGTTACTCCACGGCGTGTACACAATATTAATATTGTTCATTTTGCACCCTGTCAAAAACATGTTGTTCGTTTCTCAACTGACAAAAACACTGAGAAATCGGTCGTAATACAAAACAACTTGCAGAAATCAATTTAAAAAAAAAATACACTTTCAAAAAAGTGCATGCAAATTTATTACAGCAAATCCTTATAATACAAGCCAAATTAACAAACAGCAATACATTTTTAGCTGTGATTATAACATCAATTCTGTAATACTGCATTGTCTTTAGGTACACAACACATGAAGACGTAATTTTTGTTATACACTAATTTTGATCTGCTGGTACAAAGGTTACCTTGGATGCTGTTGTTTTTCACAAGCTGCACACAATCGATGAGGACCTCCTTAGGTATGTCCTCTATTGTCATCCCCTAAAATTTAATGAGGAGATGCCAATTTCATGACACTCTATATGAAAACACATAACATAACACAGTGTGGAACTCGACAGAATTTCATTTATGCCAGGTCCCCAGTTTCCCCAGGTCGATTCTGGAAGGTTCTTGTCTGCCACGTATTGCATTTAGAAAATGCTGAAATACTGTGAAAGCCTGCTGAATCTGTAACCTCTCCCAGCACCACCAGAATAAAGCCAAAAAAACCAAAGACAAAACCAGATAATAATGTATAACATACCTAGAAAAAACACTGTTGACAGGACAAATGGTATGGATATTATAAGTCATTCCCAGTACCTTAGGCATTCTCAAGTAGACATGGGCAGATGACAGCTTATCCACGTGAAACCTGGCAAAATAAACGACACAGACCAAGTTATTTTTCACAGCTATTAACTTTATTTTTGAAAGTACTCTGATATCTATAGGGTCCAAATCATATGTTGCTGCAAAAAGATTGGATACTCTGGTTAATACTGCTTCCCTGTACTGACCATCTAACCATTTCTTTGCAACTGGATTATAAATTGCCAATTTACATGGGGAGTCAGTCAAATAATTAATAACAAATCAATCCCGGTAGTTTCTGCAAACAGAAAGACTTGTATACCCATCCATCTATCCATTTTCCAAACTGCTTATCCTACTGGGTCGCGGGGGGTGCGGAGCCCATCCCAGAAGCAACGGGCACAAGGCAGGGGACTTGTATACCCATCTAAACTAAGTCTTAAAGGCCACCTTGTGGATGTTCATCTAAACTGCACACAGAGATTTGTGTATACTCGTTAGACCTATGGGTCATCAATGTCATTGTCACTGGATACATTAACTAATTCCCAGCCTGACAGAAGATTGGGGGAAAAGCAGTTTCTCACCAAATATCTTCGGGCCATCCATATTTAATAAGATCTTCATCTGTTCAACAGAAACTGCTGTTTAATGTTGTAAAATGCGTCCAAGTGAAACAGCAATTTGATGCACTATTCGATATTCAGCATCCGCATACATATTAATTAAACGGCAATAAGTTGCAATATATTTATGCAAAATACACTTTACATGCAATGTTACTTTACATAAAAGTTCAGTGCGTCGATTAAAGCTGCCCCCGGTACCTGATCCGGGAGCCCTTTGGTTCCTAGTCCACGCTTGCTCAAGTATATCCCTAAAAACATATATCCCAAAAAATAGTTGAACGGCTAGTTACTTACTTACTTTCATATTTGTCTTTTCCCATATATATAGTGTAAGGTGGTGTCACAACTGCAAAAGAAAACAGCGCTTAATTTAAGCATCGGTTATGAAACTATCAGTACACACCAGAACACAAAGAACATTATTAGTTTATTAGCTGCTCATTAGAGACAACTATCCTGACATTACGTTATCTATTACAGAGATATGCTACTGGACAAAGATAATCTGGCAGATCTAAATGTATCACATCTAGGATACATCCAGAAAAAGAACAATTAGCTAGATAGCTAGCTAGTTACAGTACAGCAACCGGGTGTATTTCTCGCTTGATTACAGAAAACAGATCATTGCGTAAAAATACACTATCAACTATTTTGCCAGCAATATAACTGACACTAATCGACCCTCTATCCTAATGCTGTGAAATCGGCAGTTGTCTGTTGGCTAACGAGCTAGCCAGACATGTATCCCACGTCTGTGTCACCGGGAACTCACCTGCGCTCGTGAAATAAAACACCATTTTGTTCTAAGACAGCTAAGATAAGCAGCAGATTTAGTCGATCTTTTTGAAGTGTTATATGCGGACGATTTTGTTCTGAAAGACCGTCAGAGTGCAATAAAAGCACAGAAAACGGCGACAGGAAGTTTCCGAGTCGGAGGAGGGGGCCTTTCCGCTTTGTCCCGGCGCAACGGGGGTTCCATGCGAATCAGCTCTGGACAGATTTGCAAGGCTTTCTCTGCCCCCAAAAAGTACTGATTAACATCAAGGACCAATTGTATACAGAAAGATAACTAAAAGTGTTTTATAGCCTAATACACATTCCGCGAGGAAGACTTAAATATAGTTGAAAACTACTGTTGCAATAAATGAGCCGTGTAGACTGAATACTGTAAGTTAGCAAAGACCTCTGCAAGCAAATTGTCTTCACATAATTTGTCACTGTCTTCCAGTTCTACTTAATTTTCTTCAGTATTACTGTCTCAGTGAATTCACTTCTTTTTTGCCTACATACAGTAATGAAGAAGGGTTTCATATACAATAAGCCTTATAACAAATCTACATTATTTCATTATAACCCAATAAATTAACTACATCTATAGCATTGGGGTAGTTTGCAAATGCTACAGATTACAAGGTAATAAAACTGTTACATGTAAATGTGTGTGCAGACTTGTTTCAAATTGAAAATCTCACTCCAACCAGCTGACCAGACTGGGTAACCCTAGGGACTTGATGGCGTCAACTTGTCTTGTGTTGGTCATTATTATGAACCTCATACATCTAGTTTATTGTCCTCATGTCCTGCACCCAGGGTTGTACCTAGGGATTCTGTGCCCCCTGGGTATATTTTGCAGACGGGGGGGTCTCCCTCTCAGTGGACATTGTTGACCGAGGTA
This sequence comes from Hyperopisus bebe, assembly GCA_026777045.1. Taxonomy (NCBI): domain Eukaryota; kingdom Metazoa; phylum Chordata; class Actinopteri; order Osteoglossiformes; family Mormyridae; genus Hyperopisus; species Hyperopisus bebe. Next base: position 5,783,447 of record JAODJW010000039.1, on the reverse strand, counting down.
TCCATGCCCCTCAGACACCCCTGCCTGAAAAGCATACAAAAACTTCTTACTATGCCAATTAGATAATGAGGCACCAAGACATTTGTTCATTGATTTGTTAATTGATTTCTCTGGTACCATTTAATTATGTCATTCTGGTTCTGGAATCACTGAGGCACGATTACTTGCTGCAGAAAAGAATGATAAAAGGTTGTTAACTTGAGATTTTGACAGGATCGAATGTGTCAGATCTACCACAGACAAGTGGAACACTTTGTGATCCAGAAGGCCGTCATTTTAGACGGAATCTCTGTGGGAACCTCTCTCACTCTCTTATACGATCTGATGGCGAGCTATACTTTGTTGCTGCCATATCATCAGCGGGGTTTCACCAAAAAATAGTGGTACCAAATCCCCTCGTATTCATTTGTCATGGAGGGCCAAGTATGTGTCAGGGACGTAACATGGCTTAACATTTTGCGGAAGAACAGTCAGTGCTTCAGACCTGCAATGATGCAAGGAGTGGCATACACATTTAATGAAGATCATTTTCAGATTCAGTGTGTGAATTTTGTCAAGAATGAGTTGTGTTCTCCACCCTGTGCATTGCAGGCATCTGTAGAGAGACCTACAGTAATTTCAGGGCAATTTATTCTAATCAGCAAACTTGACTAAGGCACTGACACTGGTCTGAGAAACACCAGCTGGAATGTCAATTACCCCTGCAAATGTGCTGATGATTCCAGGATTCCTTCAATGTACTATGTTAAGTAGTTCTTGGTAGGGCCAGTGCTTTCATCAATAATCAATTACCTATTACTGTGATTATGATTGCTCACATTTTTTATGTTGCTGTGGAATATTTTTCAATTTCCCAGATGGTCTGTTGAAGTTTTCTGACCAAATATATTGCTTCTCCTTTGTAATTATGTGGTTTTAACAATGATAACCCTCCTTGTGAAGATATAGAGGGAAATTGTTGGCTTAGAATGGAAAAGTGCTTGCCGTTTTTCAGTTATAGAATGGGAAATTAGGACACCGTGGAAAGCACCTAAATCTGACTTGCAGTTACTACAGTACACTACTACAGCTGTGCACTGATATGAGCATTATTCAGTCCATAAATTGTTTTGTCTCACATCTTTTATATCAATGCTACATTCAAATGGAATTTTAAATGTAGAAAGGATTTCACATCAAATCTCTCCTCTTTTTACTCATACTGACTGTTTTTACTCACCTCCAGTTCCTGCCAATGCAATTCTCCCACTTTAGGCTGCCAAACTGAGGTTAAATACACTTTATTTAGGAAGTAACCCATAAACAAAAATTAAAAAACAAAAAATGAATTACAGTGTTTTCTTCATGGTACAATATCCTGAGTTAATACATATACACTATACACCAGGGCTCCTCAAATCTGGATCTCAATTCCAAATCCAGGCCTTGTTTTTAGTTTACCCAAGTAGTTAGTTTAATAATTACTGATTCTCATTGCACACAGAGACTTCACACCTGTCTCAAGGTAAAGGAAGGCTGAGAAAACAGCAATGCTTGACCTTGAGGACCGTGATTTGTTCTACTATACACCTTGTCCCTACCGCTTCTTAAATGGTATGGGACGTTGATGCACGTATCCCTTTAAGACGTTAAGGAAAACTTAGTAAGAGGAGACGTCACCCAAGACGTAGCCACGCCTCCCGTTTCCGTATCTGTGCGTCAGAAGTTGCGGCGCGCGCGATTCGAACTGTTTTCGAAAAGAGCCGCGAATGTGCGGCAGCTTGACGGCGCCAGCAGAGCGGCTCGCAGGGGGAGACACGGACGGTACGCCGCCGCAGCCGCCCGCTCACACCGCTCTCAAACGGTCTTAACCCCCCACAAGCCGTCCGGTATCACTGCGGTTCGAGTATAATCCGGATTATTGCTCTAGTTATGGTGTCGTTCTGATACTGTGATAGCCACCCGATTTAACAATAGTTCAGCCCTTGGCGGCAACACTTGTGCTGACTATATTTTCGCGATTAAGGTCATATAGAGGAGTAATTTGCTGAAGCTCAGTGTACTTGTTGTGTTTAAGTTGATGTTAGTATAAATAACTTGTATAAATTTACGATGGTGTTGATTTTGTTGCACTCATCTGTTTCATACTTAACACTACCTGTGATGCAGAATAACTGTAAATAAGAAGTATCGTGCGAGATCGTTGATATTGTACGTATGTGAGGAAACCCATGCATTAACAATAACTGTTCGTTACTTGCTAGGTAGCTAATGATATTACCTAACAAGCGGTCAACCTTGACTATATGAGGCCGATCCCGCCAAATCGCAGATAACTGCATCACACCGGCTTCCTTCGCTTGTTCTCGCTGTTTTTAGATAAAATCCAAAACTATGCTGACATTGCCGAGCACTTCCTGACCAAAACTGAGGCAGCTTGTCTCATGAAAAGTTACCAAAGTATTAATTAGTTGCAGACATAACCCTATCGGATCTGCTTTTGCCAGCAAAAGATCTGCGTCTTAAAACACCTGTAACCTTTTGCCAAAATTTATCTAAAGCGCAAAGACATTTAAGCTCAAACACTGAAATAAGTTTAATTTCGTATTATTGATGTTTGTCAAATTGTGCTGTACTGTAGGCTGACCGCCCTGGTGTACGGTTATGTGTTTTCTAGGTATCCTGTCAGGGACTCTGACTCCATGAAAGCATATCGTGTTGTGCCCCAAACTAATCCAATCATGTTGAAAATTTTTAGGCCCTCTGTCACTCGGGGACCCTTGCAATCGTCCTAACGCATGTTTCCATGTTTTTTGTCATTGTAATTACAAAACCTGTGATCATGTGTGATTCTGCTGTTTTCAAGGCTTGTGAAAATGTTGCCTTACGGCACAGCCAGAAAGAGAAAGCACAGTTCCACTGGCTCTGCGAGGTAAGCTCTTGGGTGTCTGAATGAAACTTTTTGGAGGTAATGCTATTTATTTATGTGTGATAATTGAGTGTGTATCCTTGTCAACTTGCCAGCACTCGCACGAAGAGGCAGGTTGTGGGCCGAGGCAGCCCTCCCAGAAGGATATCCCCTCTGCTCCCCCAGTCTCCTGTAGGAGAAACGGTAATCAGACATGGCCAGGAAAAGCAGAATTACCATTCTCATAAAATAATGGCATCACCCAGAAGAAAGGGAAGTTCACCTCTTGCCCCCAGGATACTGTATGGTGACTCTCCACCGGAAGGCTCACCCAAGACTGCCTCGCCCGTCAAACCTGCCATGGGTACAAGATTGTTTTATAGCAAGAAGAAAGCACTGTACTTGACGCCCCTAGAGAGGAAACTGATAAGTGAAACAAAACCTGCCATCAGCCAAACAAACACGAGCCCCACCAGCCGCCTGAGGTCCGTGACCACACAGAGGACGAAAACAGTCCCAAAGGTTACCAAACGGATTTCTGCCCGGGGACAGAAAAATAACATTAGAGGATATATGAGCTCCCCCGGGATGGGGAGAAGTTCTAATGTCCAAGCTGATCTTCCAGTAGAAAGTACCACTGCCTTGCCTCCCATAATATTTGGAAGTCTGAAAGCTAAAGTCAAGCCAAAGCTCATTGTGGGAGCAGCATTCTTCAATAGTGGGAGGAGAGCCATAACTATGCACAAAAAAGCCATGCAGAAGCCCTCGAAATTGCAGCTGACTGCTAAGGTTGAGAAACGCCCTGTTCCTTTACCGGCAGAGAAGGGGAAAGATCCTTGCGGTGGTTTCATAGCTGCGAGGAATGTTCCGGAGAGGAAGCCGCAAGAGTTTTCTCCAAAAGTCGCCACCAAGCGTGTAAGCTTTGGAGATCCTATGAAGTTCACAGGCATTGTGAAGGAGAACCTGAAGATGTTCGAGCCAGAAACATCAGAAGTGCGATCTGTTGTTACACAGTTACAAAAGCACAGCATCACCAAGGAAGTGAAGATTGTTCTTAGCAGGACTGTAACTCCCACTAGTTCAGAGCCCTCCCTTTCTGATACGAGTACTCCGGTAAGTGCTGTAATAGTCTACACATGATCTCTTTGATATTATGGTGTCATCGATTTTGTATTAATCCTGAAAATGTTATAATTTTTTTTTAGGATACTTCCACAGAAATGGCATCTGACACAGTCTTTGATCTCAGCAATGTTACCTCCCCATGTTCAAAGTCTGTTTCAGAGGGTATGTATAAATATAGGTGTTTGTGTGTAATGCACCTAAATTTTGAAAAATTGCTAATGAATTAGGGGTGTTCCATGGTGACTGCAACAACTACAAAATTCAATTTTCTTTTCTAATTAGTGTTTATTCTCTGATTTGTAGTTTCCCCAAGTGTGTACCCCATCTTTGGTTCCAGAAGGTAGGAGGGATTGATGATTCCCTTTTGAAACTGATTCTTAAGTGTATTTCCAGACCTCGTCTCCATATCTCAGTTTTCGTTCTGCCCCTTGAAAAAGGCCCCAGAAGAAGGGAAGCATCTCTTCCCCTATGAACTGCAGCACCCCATCTTCCCTCTCTGCGTCCATTCGGCAGAGGACCACAAAGAAGAAGAAGCACCTGGAAAGGCAGTCATTTGACCAACTTATTATTGTGCGTGGTGGCTGTTCATTCCTGGTCTGTAGGTCACAAGCTGATAGGTCTGGTTCCATGGGTTGGGAGCCTGTGTCCATGATCATATCAAATCCTATGACTGGCAAAGTGATTTCATTGTTCAGTCTTAACCTGAAGTGCTCCAGGCACTGGCTGATTCTACCCTCTGATCCTCACTTGAACGTTGCTTTCGACAAAAGCATCTGCTTGCTAAATGTAATAATTTATTTTTAAATGTAATGCTAACGGTTCTGCCTACAATAAGTTTTTGTCTTGGTAATTAGACATGGTGTTGTTTAGCGTGTGTATCTGATGTCGGTATATGCAATCACCATTCAGGATGCTGGCCAGAAGCAGTTTGGTGCCACGACGTGTTCATCCTGTGGAATGATCTATAGTGCTGACAGCCTGGAAGACAAGTTTCAGCATACGCAGTTTCACCAGCGCTTCTTGGACAGCATTAAGTTTGTGGTTAGTAGCTGGGGACTTTTTGCTGGGGTCGTCAATTAGCATCAGAGCTAAAAGGGGTAAACATGGTTTGCTCTTAGATTTTTGTTTTTATGTTTTTGTAGATTACCTGAACTGTACGTATTGTACTTTGCCTCTAGGGTTGGAAAAAGGAACGAGTAGTCGCTGAATTTTGGGATGGAAAAATAGTTCTAGTTCTCCCGGATGATCCTAAATACGCCGTCAGAAAGGTGAGGAACAGCAGCCATTTTGGTTCTTTTTTTCAGTTGAACTAGTAGTGATTCTGTACTGTAGTTACTTATCGTTGTTGATCTTTAGGCAGAGGATATCAGGCAGCTGGCTGACAATGAGCTAGGGTTCCAACAAATATCCCTCAGTTCTCCCACCCAAGCAAAGACGTACCTTTTTGTCAACAACGAGCGGATGATTGTCGGCTGCCTCATCGTGGAGCACATCAGACAGGTGTGTGGCAGGAAGCCTGTTCTGTCCGACCAGGGACATGCTACTGTGAATTACCAAATAAGTGGGTAAAATGTAGTTATTGGCAGTTTTGTGATATTACCCAATTAGCAGATGCCCTTATTTCTGCGGTGTTCACTGAGACACTTCTGTCGTTGAAAGGCCTTCAGGGTGATAGACCAGTTGGACCACACTGAAGATGTGACCAAGCGTGAGTTCATGGAGCATCACAGGGCCTGGTGTTGCTCCACCACGCCAGTGAAGGCCATCTGTGGAATCAGCCGTATTTGGGTGTTCAGCCTGACAAGAAGGCAGGGAATCGCAACACGCTTGGTAGATTCTGCCAGGTATATCTCCTGCTGGAGAATGTGCATCAGCCAAAGCTAGCATTACCAGAAGTCATCTAAGAACTTGCAGCCCTGATAAAATGAAATTCATAATACAGAGTGTAGTGTATATTCCTGATGGTTTCTGTCCCGGTGTTTCACTGACCTCTGGCTTTCTCCACTTAGGAAATCCTTCATCTATGGGGTACACCTTGATAAAGAGGAAGTTGCCTTCTCTGACCCTACACCCGATGGCAAACTCTTTGCCACAAAGTACTGCGGAACTCCTGAATTTTTGGTGTACAACTTCATTTGCTAACCCCTTGCAGTTCTTAAGTATTGTGCACACTTCTTTTCAAAGAGCAGTTAATTTAATTCCCCCCCCCATCCTGATCTAATATAATGGATTTCAGAGTCTAGTTAATATCAAGCTTCATCTGTTTTAATGTGTTGTAAATAGTTATTTGGTTACAGAAATGTTTAAAAGTCCTTTTAAGTTGTCACTGCAAGAAAGCACATTTAACCTGTTCACTGCTTAAATAAAGTGATAACAGTTCAAATAAAGTCAAAGCAGGTGTGATTTATTGTGAAGTTAAAGACAAACATTGATAAACCATACAGGGGGACAGAGAAAGAATATGAAGTACAAGTATAAAAGGGTCCAGACTTCAAAAGGACAGTGAGCGGTTAAGGGGTTCCTGCAGCCTAACTCCGATGACCTTGCTTTAATCGGCGGCCTCCAAGTTGGCCTCCAAATTAGCCTCTAGCACCTGCACGATCTGGGTGGCAGAGGGCCGCTTGGCTGGGTCTTCGGCAGTGCACAGGCAGAAAAGCTCCACCATTCGCTGGTAGGAACCTCCCAGGCTTTCGGCATCCAGGGGTGGCCGTGTTCCCAGCCTCTCGTAATACCCGTCCTCGTCAAAGTCACCCTCATCAAAAGAAGAATCTAAACATGCCACAAATCAGTCAGCTGTTCTAAACCTAAATACTACCAAAATAATGTATCACAAAGTAAAGCATCATTGGGGCAGATGTAACAGATTACCTGTATCCCCCTCGCTATCCAGAACCTCCAAGTGTGGCATGGACAGTGTCATCATCTCCCACAGCGTCAGGCCGTAAGCGAAGATGTCAGCCTTGTCTGTGATGACCCCCCCCTCTATAGCCTCTTTGGGATTCCAGGGCTCCGTTCCAATGTAATCCGCTTTGGGGTCAAGTGCTGAATATACAGACAATGTTTCACTGGGATTTACGTCTCAGTAATTCACTGTATCACAGTAACCATACTTCAAATAAAAAATAGGGTTCAATTAAAAGGCAGGTCTCATAATTGCCGGGGGTGTGGTCTACATCAACAAATAAGGCATGTCTATTGTTAATAGCTGGAGTGAGAATGTTTTGTCTCCATGTTGTGACACCTGGGCTTATTTAAGTAAAACTCTGGTATGGGGCAGAGTGGTGGCTCTGAGGCTCTGCACCAACAACTGGAAGGTTGCTGGTTCAAATCCTGTGAACGCCCAGAAGCGATTCTACTCTGTTGGGCCCTTGAGCAAGGCCCTTAATTTGCAATTGTTTCATCCTTGTATGACATTAATCTACATCCAGCCCTATAAGGAGGTCCTCCAACTTACAGGGAAAATTGGGGGGGGGTTCCATTCAGACTAGTGGGGAGCTGAGGTATCCCCAGCTGCACTCAGGTTCTCATCCCTGAGGTGGTTTTTACAGCAATGCACTGGAATCAGTGCATGCTCCTTACCATATCTGGTATACAACTGGCCAAACTACACAGAAGTTAAAATGATCATATGTATGATTTACATGGCAGAGCTGAAAAATTAACTTTTAAGAATACACTTAACAGGCAGCTACTGGTACGTTTACCCAGCTCTTAAAATTGATGGGTCTGCAATACTGTAATCTAACGCTATACACTTTAAGAGAATATTTACAATAAATGTACGAACTTTGTTTCATAGGATTCAAACTGATACAATGGCGGACTTTTGGTAACATATTACAACAGAAACGGTAACAGAATCTGAAGAAATTTGTGAACTCCATTCCTGTTTTTGTAGACAGCATTTAGTGAGACGCAATGCAATCCAGACGCAGGCAGAGAATAAAGATCATCCACCTCTCACACACTGCACTACATACAGCAGGAACCTGAAAACCATCCATTTACCTTTCAGATTCTCGTCCAGGTGAAGGGAAACACCCACATCGCAGATTTTCACTGTTTCAAAGTCACCTTTGATGACCACATTGCCAGACTTGATGTCTCCATGCAAAATCTTTTTCTCATTATGAAGATACTGCACGGGACAGGAACAAGAAGCATTACTACTGTAAGACTGGACCACCAGCTACAAGGCCTCACATTAGGGAGTGGTGACCTAATGGTTAAGGACTTGCAGTTATCGAAAGATTGCTGGATCAAACCCGCGACCAGGAAAGGTACCACCCCCAAGCACTGCTCCCCAGACAGCTGAATTAGCTGCCCTACAATGTTTCACATATATTCGGTACTATACTTAACAGGGCAACTACATAGAAATTGTACTTTGTGACAACACCAAAAAAGGCAAATGTATGGAAAGGGATTCTGTCACTGGGAGCAGATACTAGTACATTAAGTATTCCATAGAAACGCCATTACAATCTACTATATTTCCTTAAATAAACGCAGAGATTAAATAAAAAGCCAGGTCACAGATAGTTGTAGAGTTTGGGGCTCATCCTAATATTCAGCGTTTGTTTTTTTGTTTTAAATCATAATAATTGATTAATTGAAATTGTCTTTATGCCTCCTTCAACTTGCTTTATTTTGTAGAGTAAGTTGTCCGCGAAGGGCAGCCACCCATAGCGGCACCCAGGGAGCTGGGGGTTAAGGGCCTTGCTCAAGGAGCCGCAGACATGCTGCCAAGCAAAACTGTTTATGTTTATCTAAGACCTTAGTTTTTATGTTCAGATTTTACTTGTAACTAAATCTGATCGGTATTAAATATTTGACTGTGCTGTAAAAAAAGAGTGTCTATTTTTAATATTTGGAGTAACTCTGGAAAACTTTTTGTCATAACCGTATTTAGGGTACACTCCGGTACGTGACTGGTCAAACTTCATACAAGTTAAACTAATCGTATGTATAATTTACATGCCATTGATGAAAAGTTTACTTTTAAGAATACATCTTAAAGGTAAACACCGGTACTGTTGGACATCTGCCGTTATACAGTGTCTTCTGAGAGAATATTTTCAATAAATGTACCCAGCGTTTTTTACAGGGTTCAAATTGAGAAAATGGTGCCATATGATTCAGTAATTTATAGAATTTGTATTAACAGTGTAATTTAGTGACGGGGGGGTAGAAATGAAGGCCCACTTCTGATACAAGCCTCCCTCAAATAAACGCCGGGCACTTCTGCTGGTTAGCTAAATTCCCAGGGCACTATTAGAGGAAATACGGTATTCCCCCCGTTTGTGAAGACGAAGGGCGGTTTACCTGGAGACCTCGAGCCACGTGTAAGGCCACCTTCTCCATGTTGGCCACTGGAAAGGCTTTCAGGCCCTCTTCTCTCCTCTGCTCTATCAGGTCGTTCAAAGAGCGCTCTCCGCCATATTCCATGGCCAGACACTGAGAGCCGTCTTTAGCCGTGGTCAAAGCACGGAACCCTGGCGACGTCGAACGGCACAAAAGCGATTCGGCATTTTCATTCGCAAATGGCACGGCTTCACAATGGTCTTTATAAATAACTGGTTAGAATTCAGTTTTAGTCTGCATTGTGTAGCAAAAAAAAAAAATGATTAGTTTATGTGAAATATTTTGGAAATTACCAATAATGTTTGGGTGATGAAGATCCTTTAAAATCTCAGCCTCTTCACAAAGTCGCTTCTGGTATATGTTCTGCTTCGTCTTAACACACTTGCTGTTTATCTTCTTTACGGCCCAGGGTGAATGCGGCTTTTTCCCAACCCTCCAATTTAAAAAATCAAGATGTGCAGTGTCACATTTAAGCCAACACTTGTGCATTTAGATTTTAAGAGACCACTCTATATTTTTAAACAAATCTGCATTTTTAAATCCTGGTTCTACTGGCAGAAGGCTACACTGAGAGGCAGGCTGCTTCCAGGTTCAAAGTTTCTAAGACAGCAGGACACAAGAACGAGGTGAAGGAGACACTGGGAATGACCCGAAACCAGCCAGGTAGAGGGTGGAAGCGACATTCTAATGCCAGAGATGACCATTAAATTATCCGAGAATTTCTCATGAATCGTAGAATGATATCGAGTGACCTTCAAAAGGAATGGGAAATATTAAGTGTAGGTGTGAAGTGCATTGCTAGAATAGTTCATATCAGGCTCCTAGAAAGCAGGACTGAAGACCCATAAAGCAAAGGAAGAAGCCCTTCGTTAGTGAGAAACAGGGAAGAACCAGGTCGCAGTTAGCAAAAAAATATATTATTCACACACGCACATCCATAAATTGAGAAATGAGAAAAGAAAATGTGCTGTGGTCTCATTTTTTCCGCGGCCGTATGTGGTTAAACTCTTGCACGAACCTGTTCATGAGATATACATTGACCCCAGTCCCACAGCCCAATTTCTGCATGAAAGGAGAAGCAGGGATGGTGACAGGGGTCCCGAGAGGTCCAGCTGAAGGGAACCAAAAACACGGTAAGAAACCTTAAGTTACCTTAACTCGAACGCCATCTGAATGTTTTCTTATTTGCAGTTTACAGTGACAATGACGGCTGACAGACAAATGCCAGTATTCCCAAATGTAACATCGTCAGTTTACGGAATCGCAGTTCCGATGTCGCTAGAAAGCAACATTGACGAGAAAAAACTACCAGAGAGAAGAAATCCTGTAAAATAACCCCACCCATCCTGCTCCGACCGCGACCAGGCAATAAAAAAAAATCACATCATTTATAAATCGTATTTAACGATCAGCACGTTACAAACACTCACCGTAACCACGGCTCCCAGAGCCTTGCTTGCATGGGGTCTTAAATGGACTTTCCATATTTTAGCTAAATTAAGAAAAAGCGAAAGCAATGATGAGAACACACAGCTAGATGAGCACATCCAAATTCGTAGTATGTTAATTAAGAGCCTGGTTT
>JAODJW010000039.1:5758366-5772389 GCA_026777045.1 Hyperopisus bebe | reverse complement strand
GTACAATACAAAGTTTAATTTGTAGGAAATTGACACCTGTAAAAACGGAAGCCAAACGAAACGCGCCCAGTTTCAAATCTCCAGCTTATTTACCTAGAGAGCTAGTAAGGGTCGCGCGGACGGACAAATCATGCGGGCCTAAAACCCGAAACGCCGTTTTCCATTTTTAAACTTTCCTAGAGTCATTTACAAAATTCCAGTTTATTTAGCTTTGCCGCTAAATTTATCTATATAAAAATAAATTTATATATGTATAACTAATTGCTAAATTTAATACAAATCTGTAATGCGTTTCTACAAAGTGGACAAATGTGTTTCTTTTTCTCTTTAAATGAACCATAACTTGATAAATATTTGTCAGCTGTGTTAAAAACTGGCAGCTATTTCGAATTTGTAAAGGCCCAGAACTGACATGGGAAGAGTATTGTAGATGCAGTAGCGACTTTAGTATAACTTAGTAGAGATAAATAAACAAAGGTTATTTGGTGTGTATGTATGTGTGTGTGTGTGTGTATATAGCACAAACTTCAGTGCCGACTGCACTTTAAATCGAGAGTATTGACAAATATTCATGTTCAGTATTAAACATCTGAAGATTAAGCAGTGCTAATTTTGTTTTAGACGTAGAACCGACAGAGGGCAGAATTGAATTTTAAGTGGAAACAAAAGCACCTCGCATAACATTTGCCTTTTTCTGCATTTATTTGTAATATTATTCTCATTTTAGTGTGTGCAATCTAGAATTAAGTCAGTTTTTATCAGTGAATTCTTACAACCCAAATACTCTAGTGCCAAGATGGCATTTGGGAATGGTTTTAACTTCAGACTCCAAGCTGTTATATTTGATGCTCCAAAGTACTTCCAGACTTACGTTATGTTATTATATACCCGTTTTCTGTAACTTAGTTGTTACACACTTTATGATTAACTGTGTTACAACAGTATCCGTTAAACGCAAAATAATTATTTTGAAGGCATATTATCAATGATAAATTGATGTCACTGAAGCAGTATATAACTTAATTGCACCTATATATTATTCTCTTATACTCTAATGGTTTTTTTCTGATTTACCAAATGTGAAGTTCACTTCTTAGATTTTTCTTAACGTCTCTGTGCCACTCATTTGTTTTCCATCACGGGGTTCTGTGCTCCAGGAGTTAAACTGAATTCCCGAATTTGTTTCATTCTTTTATTCAGTCACCGTACGTATAGAACTGATGTCTCCTTAATTGCTGCCTGCGTACTGGCAGCGATCCTCATCCAAACTCAGTCACACTGATTGATGCTTTCAGTTCATTCAGCCGCGTGCTCATTCCCCGTCTTCCAGCTATGGCCAGATATCATACAGCTATCCTTCCTGATTCACTCACCTTTTATGCCGTAGCTTTTTGTATGGAATTGCAATTACACAGCGCAATTACACAATCAATCTATTGTAATATAAAAATAAAAAAACCTGATTTTTATGTAAAAATGTTATGCCTTGTTGATTGTGTATATGGTTGCCATGGACATAGACCACTGTAGAGAATATTTTTAGGTCAAACCACAAGGCTGGAGTCTGTAAGAATGGAAAAGTAGACAATGTTTACATTGATCCATTTATTATGAAATGTTTTTGTGTTTGTTCTTTCCAAATGCTTCTTTGAATGTAGATTTCTGTAAACAGCCTTTTAATGCTTTGTTTTATATTGTAATAAATAAAATAATAAGAAAATGACTTTAGAAATGGATGCTATTATATTCATGTAGGAGATTGCTGATGCCTGAATACATTCAATTGCATTTTTTTCCAATTGGTTTTTACACTGGGCCATGTAACGGAAAAGCTGGAAGATGAAATAGAGTATTTAAAGTTTCATACTACCACATTGTCCTAGAGACATGGACATGTATACATCCTTGTGCAACGTATTTAGGTCAGAACAAATATTAGTATTTGAACCTTTGTTTTCCAGTTCCAGAATTGGCTTTTACTTCACTCAATAAAGGTCCTTTTTCTGGATGTCAATAATCAATGTTGCTATATGGTTATTAAAAAAAAACATTTTACAGAGAAAAGATCTCTAAAATCGTCAAGAGGACATTGCTCTGTCCGGCATGTTGCTGGTTCCTAAGATTCCTACTTTCTTATATTGTTATACTGCTCAAATTTTATATTTCACAAATTAGTTGATTACGTGCTTATTTGGTATGAATATTTTGGGGGGGGGGGGGGGGTTGGACTAAAGGATTCCATTCTTTTAAATTATAGGCTGCTTTTTTATTCAGGGGCTCCTGTAGGAGACTTACAAGAAAGAAAAAAAGAAAACCGAGTCGATTGGTGCGACTTGTTTTGCATTTTCAGATGGTGGTTGATAGGGGCAGTGATGGGAGCAGTGAATAGCTGAGCAGGTTAGACCTCTGTCACTGATCAGAATGTTGCTGGTTCAAGTCCCATCTGTGGCACTATAGTTAAATATTTGTTGGGCCCTTGAGCAAGGATTGTAACTCAAATGCCCTACTGGTGCTGGATAAATGGCTGACTGTGTGCTGAGACCTCAAGCTTCACTTTTAACTCTGTATGCATGTGTGTGTCCACAATCATCCCGTTGACTAATAAAAACAATCCAACCTGCTTAAACGACTCCCATCCTGTAGCACTGACCTCACAGATGATGAAGTGTTTTGCAAGATTTGTCAAGGACTTAATTTGCTTGGCTCTGTCGGACTCATTAAACCCCCTTCAGTTTGCGAATAGACCCAACAGCAGCACAGACGATGTCATCCCTTATGTCCTTCACTCCACATTTTCTCACCTGGACATCAGTAAAGGGAACTATGGGAGGCTGTTGTTCATTCACTGAAGTTCAACCTTTAATGCTACAGTGCCCCTTAGACTGGTCACCAAGCTGAGGGATTTGGGGCTGAGTGCCGTCCTCTGTAACTGGGTCCTGAACTTCCTTAGTCTGGGAGACCGCAGGATTACCTGCAACACCCTCATCCTTCAAATCGGTGCTCCACAAGGTTATACTCCCTGTATGTCTGTGCCCAGCTCCAAAACCATCGTGAAATTTACTGAAAGCCAGGACTGAGAGGTCATGCGAACTTTAAATTGTGCTTAATCATCGTCTCTTTCTGGTCTTAAATTCTGATAATTCTGCCACTTCTACAGCATTTTCACTTCACAGCAATACTGTGGAAGGATTTTTACTTTCTCTGTTTTGTCTTACTTTTTCCCTTAAAGATTATATATGTTTATTCATAGTGATTGTTATTTTGCCGCAGTAACATTTCACTGGCGCTGTACTGTACGATTGTGCATTCGACAAAAATCTTGAATCTTGAATATACATGTGTATTTGTTTCAAATGAGAGAAGTTGGGATATGTCAAAATAAGCATTCCAATGTACTCGGGCAAATGGCAACAAAAACCATTATTTCAATCAACTTCTTTATTAGGAAGGGTCCCCAGGACGTGATATTTATGTGCAGGATGTGGACACACTGAGAACTCCATAAAGAATCAGAATGAGCTTTATTTAGTTAATTATGCTCAAACATACAGGAAATTTGTCTCCAGTTGTCAGTGACTCACATACATATGTACAGACATAAGACAAGACAATGGTCAGGTACAATTCTGTTGATATATACTATGTGCACAGGTCTTGATAAATGTATAAAAAGTGCAGGAGTGCATAACTGCTGAAATAAATGCAGGAAGACCGCAGCGCGATGGCAGACTTTACCGAACAATGCTCTGTTTTTTCTCCAAGTAAATTGGATGAGGGGGCCAACATGCCAACTGCCCTGTGAATAAAGGCCTTTTATAGCATGTTTGCAGCTCTCAGATCACTGATCCTGCTTCTCTGTACAGTGTTGGCCTGGTGGAAAAGCAGTCTTTGAAGCCCAGTAAAAAGAAAGGCTTTCTTTATCGCTGAGTACTTGATACACTGAAAGCATCACTTTAATGTCTGTGAAAACTCTCTCTGTGGCTCAGATACAATTTTTTTTGGTCATACATTTCTGTCTGCGTCAGTATGGAAAGTTAAAAAGCAAAACAGTCCAGTAGGTCTGCATAATGTGTCCCAAATCCCTAACACGTGCATGTCTCGTGTGAAAACTTTATCAAGCTTTTAATACGGTTTTCGAAAGTTGTCCCATTTTGTCTAAATAGCGTTATACACTTAAAAGAAGAATGCAATTAAATCTAAGGCAGTGTACCAGTGGTATGGAAATTCCAAAATATGACAGAAAATGCATTGTTTGACACTCAGGCGACTCATTTCACACACAATCATTTGCGAGGGAATCTGAGGAATCTCATTCTTCTCAATCTTTGACACAGACCTTGCCCCACGTTGTAACAAACAAGAAATTGTAAGAAGCAGAGAAACTTAAAAACAGCAAACTGCTATATTCTGAAGTAAATATGAATTACCATTACTACTGGTGTTCCGTAGTAATGGTAATTCATTACTACGACCTGGATCATTCTTATAAAACGACCAGGCATATGCATTAACATTTTCAGAAGGGCTCCTTATAGCCAAATGTATCAGTATTTCATTTTAAACAAAGGGGGTGGTTTATACAGCGCACTGATACGTATATCTAACTATTAACATGACCAAGAAATAAAACAATTCAGTCATGTTTCAGTACCTTTTCTCTGTGTCAAGCACATTGTATAAAAGATATTTGCCAGTATTTTAATGGCTTTGACTTGATTTTTTTGCCAGCATTAGTAGCATTCATCAAGCAAAACTGATGTCTGTTTTGTGTAAAAGACATTCATGGCTTTTGTTACTGCTGTGAAAACTGTACCATAACTGGAAGAGGCCATTGGTTAGATTATGCCCGTCTTCGCAATCAGATGACTGTTAGAAACAAACTGAAAAAACTTTAGAAGACTATACCACATAAAACTGTACGATATGTGTATCATATTAGTGGCAAATACCTAAATGTTTGTTTGAATAAACTGTGTGTTTACCATGATGTTAACTTACTAAGCACGCTTAATTGTTTAGCTTCAAGAAATACCTGCTGAATCTAGTCAGGAACAAAGGATATGAGGGAAGGGAGGAGCAGACATTTTAATTTTAATAGCTGGTTGGGTATATTTCAAAAGAGTGTCTCGATAGGCTAGATTGCAAAGCCTTTTCTGTAAATGACCGCGAGTTTATGGGTCAGTGGGTTAGGAGTCTGTGACAGCTAGGCCTGGCCAAACATTAGCTGAGGTTCACAGGAGTTCTCTTCTCTGTGACCTCCTTAAAACTATCACAAAATTTTGGAAACACCTAGCGTTGCTGACATTACACTTTAAAAACTATTAGACAAATATTGGTGGTAATGCTTATAAACAGTCAAAGAACATTATATAGGTCCAAAGATAATTTTCAATTTGAAAAGACTACGGATGAACAAAATATCTCAATACCTGATGTTTGATTGGCCGGTATTTCACTAGGCCAATCCTTTTATGGAACATGATTCCAAAATCTACAATGCAACATTATATGCCCTCTGTCATGCTTCTGCTGGGATGACCAAGCAGTGAAGCAGCAATCATTGGATCATTTCCAGACTTTATGGTGAAAAGGGTAACTGTTCTGCAGTGCTTAGAAGGAGCCCTCTCAGATGTTCCTCAGCTAATCCCTTGATGTTCTTGCTTGGATATTGTTTGATTAGTTTTCACAGCCATCATAGTAATCAAGCAGCAACCGCATGTAAAAACAAAGGTATACTTTATTTTCTCTCTCCACAGCATATAAAAGTTATAGTTTACCAAAAGTATTAAATTGCCACTTTTCAAATGGTAGCCATAAGCTACAAGTTATTTAACCAATTGCCTTTTTAAAAGTACATTCTCATCAGATACATTTATTTTGATAAACCACAGACCACATTTGACAACCAAACATAAGTAAAGATGCAGAAGAGGGTTCTGTGATAATTTTCTGTATCGTTAAATGTTCCAGCTAGCTGGTATGAGAAGAAAAACTCCACTTTAATTTGATGTCATTTTTGTCCTGGAAAAATATGATCTTCATATAGTCGCTCTGGTATCTATAAACCTGCTGTATAAAACAGAAACTGATGGTATGCAGTGCAAGTTAATGGGCTCAGCCAATCGCTAGTAAGACCAAAAGCCACCTCAGAAGGGCTTCACAGAAACGCTGGAAGATAGAATTCCTGGTGTCTGAGTTAGAAAGGCCTCCATCTGTGTTTCGTTAATGAATGATTTGGTATTGCTTTGTCCGGTTAAACTAATCAAGGAAAATGCCGTTAAACACCACGGAATTAAAAAAAAAGTCTGGGAGCCCTGATGTTTGAGAGCCAAAGCCCAAGTTGACATTTTATGGCAAAACTAACATAATAGGGTTCAAAGAGTCCTTAAAACAGTATACTGTGAGTTCAAACACTGAAAAAAATAGCACAAGTATGGTAAACAAAGCAGCAAGATTAAATTCTCTATGTTCACAATGTGGCAGTAATAACAAAAACAAGTGCAGCGAATTAGCTGAATGTTTAACAAAACAAGGTAGTTATCATTACAATGACAAAATACCAGAATACATAGTTTCTATGAAATATTTACTGTATAAAAGGCGTTGAGCAGTTAACTTTTTTCCATCTTTTCATTCATTGCAAAGGGTAATATTCCCTGGACATGATACGCAAGTCATTAGAAAAAATGCAGTCAACTAAGTTCAATGGTTGCATGTCGGGTTTCAAATCTGAACACAGGACAGAACGCTGGCTTTGCTCTCTGTACCCCAGTGAAAGGACCCATCATACTGGGCCAGATCTTTCTTGGACTGTCTGGACACAGGCGTGCAAGGATTCTAGTCCAGCACTGTCAACAGAGCAAAATGTATCATAACCTCATACACTGTTAGAGCACTTGGGTGGTCTTGTGGTTAAGAAACTTAAGTTACGGCCAAGAGAAGTCTTGTGCTAAACTTAAGTGGCATTTCTTCCATGAGTATACAGCTGTCAGAATTACCAGCAAATATCAAGTTTAGATATGTAACATTGCAGACTATGAAAATTTAAGAGTCCGTTCTAATAAATTATAACAGTCATATCATGACTAATACATCAGTTGATCTTTGCACTGAGTACATTAATCTTCAAATGTCTTATGTGCATCTTTGACGTGTGTTGAGGTGGTCAGCTGATGATGTTCCATGGAACATTCTCCTAGGGTTGTGTAGTGATAGTGGATAGGTGGGTGCCCACAGTACAATGTCCTGTTGTGATTTTCTTTGATCTTCAATGGAAAAGCATACTTAGTTCAAACTAATTTGATTTAAATCATTTAAAGAACAATTTCAATGCATATTACTGTACTTCTGATGTTACGTGGAGTATTTTAAGAGGACATTTAAAATCTTGTTATTATATGTGCCCGTCTTTTCAGCTTTTGCATTTAATAAGTTTTTCCAAACTCTACAGTTTTTCTCCAATTCTTGACAAGAGTCACAGTTTCCATATTTAAGCCATTTCACAGTTTTTACATCAGCAGAGAGGTTGTTGATGAAGGGAGTGTTTTTCTTGGAAATGGTCTGACAAAAGAATTAGCTGGATGGGGAGAGATGACCATAGAAGTTCTCTGTCAGCCTTAAAATGTATATGATTAAAACATACATAAATCATCACTGGCTCCAGAATTGGACCTGATATGGGACACCCTTGGTAATGAGTTACATCAGGACTTATTGAACCAGAATTCAAGATCTTGAGTTTTGGAAAGATCTTTATGGAATTGTAGTCTAGTCCAGAATGCCCAGCCAATGTGCTCCCTTTATTCCAAGAGCAGTTGCTGGCCTAGTTGATGTCACTCTGAGCCCAACTCTTGAACCTCTTTATGAGACCCAATCAAAATCCAATTGCAAAATAGTTAAATCCAATTACAAAATATGTGAGGTGTAGAAGGGATAGTCCTGGCAAGATACTTCCCTCTTCCTGTTACAAATGACTCTGATTGGTCCAGGCCGGGTAGTTAGGTGTTGCATGTGACTCCGGCATCCTCCACATGGCCACAGTTGGTTTTCCCCCAGCCTGAGAACTTGCAGTCATGGATGGCTTCTTCTGTTCCCGAGCAGGCTACGTCATCCATCCAAATCAGCCCTTGACCTGGAAGTACAGGCATTTTGGAGCTCTGATCATTACTATTTTGCATTATCTGTTCATCTGCTCATCCAAAATGATTGGCCTAGTTTACAGTATTCTTAACAAGCGTGTTGCCTAGTAGGTACCAACTGAAGGGCGGACGGATTGCGAGTTGCACTAAAGCAAAAGTATGTTTTTTATGGATTAGCTTAGTGGTGGAAAAGCAATGAACCGAACTAAGCCTCAAAAATTCGGAAATTACCCACCAAGGGTGCATGGAGGTAGGAGAGATGGATTATACAAAATTTGGCTTTAACTGTGCAGACTTATAACCAAGTTGACGTCTAACCAGAAAGCAGAACATTGGAACAAAATTTTTAGATGGCTATAAAGACCATAATATATTTTTTCATATTAACACAAAACTGAAGATCAGGGTAACATTAAACTTTGGCAACTGATCACTTTTGTAACTGCTGCAAACCCCAAGCGACACACAGACTACACCTATTACATGTGACTATAAAAACAGACCAACTCAAACCAGTGTGCTGTGTGAATGTCTGCGACTTCAAATTAGGCTCAGTCCTTTTTGGCACGTAGAGCTATTTCAAAGGCGTGTCAAGCCTTTTCTTGTGGCAAAAGTATCAGCTCAGCCTCCCTCTCATGCAGAGAACTGGCAGCGATGAGGAATAACCAGCGTTTCAGTGAGACTTCATGAAAACATAAAACAAGGTTTCCATGTGCCCAGAACGAGCCTTCTGGGGAAGATACATCCCATCACTCCCCTCTCCAGCAGAACCCTTAGGCTGACGCCCACACACATAGCGACCAGACCCTGTGCTCTGTTTTTTGTTTGTTGCTTGTTGTTCTCATCAAACTTTCAGAATTTAATTGGAAGCTGCGACAGTTTGTATTAATTTACTGGCCATGTCTTCGGTCTTGTGCATGGCTTTGCATTCATTACTGACGCAGGTCTATGGGCAAATGCCATGTCCGAATTTCCAATGCGCATATGAAAAATCTCAGCGGTTGAATGAATTTGTACA
This sequence comes from Hyperopisus bebe, assembly GCA_026777045.1. Taxonomy (NCBI): domain Eukaryota; kingdom Metazoa; phylum Chordata; class Actinopteri; order Osteoglossiformes; family Mormyridae; genus Hyperopisus; species Hyperopisus bebe. Next base: position 5,763,233 of record JAODJW010000039.1, on the reverse strand, counting down.
TTACCGTCACAAAGTTCTGCCAATTTCCAAGCCTCGTCGAGACAGACGCCACGAAACCAGAAGACACAGGCTTCACTTTTTTAAAACTCAACTGCAAATCCCACATATAAGCTAGCAGATAAATAAGCATCAGTTTTGTCTTTGCCTTGCTGTGTGTGATGTGAAGTCTCTCACAGTACTGAAATAAAACCAGTGACTGACATTTCAGTTATTGTAGTAATAGTCAATGCATAGTCTTTGGTGGGAGTTTTAGAATATGATTCCTAAGTTCTACTAATACTACTGTACTTTCAAATAATCTGGATTCAAAGCATAACCGATTCCATTTCAGCACCTCCGACAATGAAAATAATATAAAACCATCAAGACACACATCTCAAATGTAAATTACTCAAGTATAGTACATTAACAAGGAATTCTTAGATAACACTATAGTGCTTTTTGTGCTGTGGTTGGTCATTAAATAAGAGCCATATTGGTATCCATAGCAACTACTACAACAGAAATGGGGTCTGAGCCACAAGCACAGCGGAAATAATAATAATAATAGATACTTCATTAATCCCCATGGGGAAATTCTTTTTATGCTTCCCTCAACTTGCTCTTTGGAGAACAACCTGTCTGCAAAGGGCAGCCACCTATTGGGGCACCCAGGGAGCTGGGGGTTAAGGGCCTTACTCAAGGACCCACAGACATACTGAGGCTGGGTTTGAACCAGCAACCTTCTGATTACAGGCACACAGGTTTAGCCCGCTGAGCCACACGCTCCCCCTTAGATAAGATCCTTATCTGTTTTTTACTTTATTTTATTTTATATTCATTTCATAGTTTCCCTTTTTCATTTTTCCCATATACCGTTTTTTTAAATATTAATTTTTTAATCGAAGTTAAACTAGTGAAGTACAAGTCCACGTCTGTAACTCTGTTCAGGGCTTAACAGAGGCTCCTTTGGACCCGGCAAGCATGTGTCTGATGTGGATAACAATAAATAAAGTGGAGGACTCTGTAACGCACAGGAAGTCTCCTGAAGTACCGCCGATAAATCTGTAATTTGTATTGTTCTCTTTGATCTTGTGTATATTGTTCAATGAAGTGTTTCTGCTGAGTAATACTGTCCAGCACTTCATGTTTGGCACCGAAACACAACAAGTTCTGCTATGTCTGCACATCCTGGCAATAAAGTGTTCTGAGTTCAACCAGAAAAAATAAACCTCCCTTTAACATTTTATATGTAAACAGTACATCTTTGCAAATATATTTAAGCCTTGAATAAGGTATGTAACTCGCCTTCAATATATTTTCTTGAGGTAGATGTTCATTTAATGATGCATTGTCAGGAATGGTATATGTTGTATGTTCCTAACATCTTTCAGCCCCTAAAGGCTAATGAATGCGATGCTGTCAGTCTAATGGCAGCACTTTAAGTAATGCTGAGCTTCCTGGATAGATGGATGGGGGGGGCATGGCCTCACAGCAGGAGAAGCTCGTGGAGACATTCCACTGCGTACGATGCAATCCCCCTTCACTCCGCCACACCGTGACGTCCGTTTGATTGATGGGACCTAAAGCGGAGCCGCATGCAAACCCCGCAGACGACTGAAAGTGCGAAATGCGCCTTAGATCATGGCGAGTAGCGGGTGACAGGCGCGGCCCGGAAGACCCGCCGTCTAGTACCTCACATGGCAGCATTTCAGAGAGTTGGCGTCAGCAGTGGCGATGAACTGAAATCGATGGAACTCCTCTACAATCAGCTGACATCTTTCCAGAGAACACGAATGCACAAAAGGAATAGTTCTACGAAGCTTATAGGCCAGTTTGGCTTTCGGCTTATGCCTTATTGTGCAACATGCAGCTACTCTTTTTCCAAATGGTTGTCCTGGTCACGGTCGTTGGATAATGTGTATCAATCCAGCATAATGAAATTATGTGGGTTTTGTTGCATGTGTGTGTGTGTGTGTGTGTGTGTGTGTGTGTGTGTGTGTGTGTGTGTGTTTTTCCATAAAAATATCAGAACAGCAGGTCTTAGTAGCCTTCGCAGAAGATGACCTGCAGATCCACAAAAGCGAGCCCAAGGTAGATGTTCCTCACCTTGCCCGAACCTGCCAGTTTTGTGGATCTGCTGGGCGCCGTTGTAGCCGAGCATCCTGCACACCACGTCCCCGTCCCTCCTGTCCCACACGTCGTCACACACGGTGCCCCACGTCTTCTCGTGGAACACCTCCACCCGTCCCTCGTGCGGACCCGATCCGTTGACCAGTCTGACCAGCATCTCCTCCACTGCAGTGAAGAATGGGCGTGCAGTGAGTGCACAGGTGGGGTGGGTAAAGGAAGATGGCAGAGGTGGTGGTAGGGGGTTCAGAATTGGTCAAGGTATGAGGTGACTTGAAGGCATCTGCCCACGTAGTAAAATTACAGGTCTGACCCCCCCTCTACGAAATGTGTTTGCCAGTGATCAGACATGCAGCCAGTTACACGTTAGAACCCCCAAATGAAATTTGATTCTGCCCCCGATTGGCGAAATCTTCCACAGTCTCTCCCCCCCCCCGCCCATGCTACCTTGTGCTGTGTTACATATTAAGAAGAGTGCAGTGATTTTTTCCAAGCATTATTAGTAAAGGAGCACTTCTGCCTATGACCTGATGTCATAAATGCTGTAATGGGCAGCAACGTTTTCCCCAGTCTGACACTCGAACGAGGGACTCCACTAGGATGAAACATTTAGACAAGATAATCGCCCCATATGGACAATATCAACAGTTATCTGGGAGGAGAGCCTTTTCAAACACCAGGAAATGTCTGCATCTTTTACAGATTTCAGATGCTTCATAATCACAAAGTTTCTTTCCAGTAACAAAGAAATCATTACTAAATGTTATTAAATGATTTAAATTCTAGAAAACCCTTTGCCAGTTCAACAGTTCAAGCACTTAGGTTCGCTTTGCATGTCATGAAATGAAACTGCATTTATTTCATTATAAAAATAATAATCTTACAGTGCAAATAGATGAATGCGAAGCTCAATGATAAAGTTCTGAAAGAGCATAGGAACATCCTGTAAATGGGTAACAGATGAAGCACATTTTGCAGCCAAAGGCAGTTGATTTGAAACAGATGTCCTCCATGGCCGTTGAGCATGGAATTCCATTTTCCCCATAAACTCTACTTGTGTAAATGCCCGTGCATCTTCAGCAGGCAATTGAGGGTCCGGGTTATCATTCTCGCTGCTGGGCATCTTGCTTGGAGGGCCAGAGCCAAACCTAACCTGACATTAGAGTAATGTGATTCAAACGGGCTGCGAACAGGGACCCTCCAAAGTAGGGCGTTTCAAAGTTATTTGGCTCCAGTAAAGAAGCATTTAGGATATGAAATGAATTTGGCCAGGAGCTCTCAGTTATAAATTTGGGAGAGCCACACAACACTTAAGATGAAATGGCACATATCTCCTGCAGGGACACATATTTGTGTAAGGTAAAATAACAAGGCATCGGACCACTAAAACCATAAGTATAGTTTCATATGAAAATGGGTCAGCTTTAAGGACATGTTGCGAATGTTGTGGCAACTTAGATAACTGGTACATGAAAGCTGCATCAGGGCAAACTAAGCTGAACGCAGTTCAGATACACTATGCAGGGTCAGGGAATGGTGCATCGTGGTAAATATTTATCTGCAGTCCAATAAAGTATGCAGTAAATAAATTTCTTCTGGAAAATAACATGTGGGAGATGAGCTGAAACCCCTCAAAAAACCTCAGAGGATCATAGATATCCCTTGGATTCAGCCAGCGCTATATCGACCTACACATGCATATGGATGGAGGTATAAATCTACTTTAATGACTTTAGGGGTGCAGTGTGTGCTCAGCTCTCGTGACCAAGGTCAGAGTAAGACTATGAGTTTTGACTATGAGTTAACACAAGCAGCCAGCTGGTCCACTGAATTGTTTTTTTGTTGAGAGTACATGTGGAAGTGTTGTAATCTATGTGTCTGCATGTGTCCTCGGTAAAAACATGCAAAATATCCTCACACAAGGCGGAGAGAGCTGGGGGGGGGGGGGGTTAGGGAACTCCCGTGATGTGGAAAACCCATAAAGCAACATGGAAGGTCCAGATTGCCTCACGACACTTGGGACATATGACCACAAAACACAAAACATCCATCCACAAAATCTGAAACTTGGGTATTTTATATGCAAAACAAGATCTTAATACGAGCAGCACCCAATTATTTGTGGAAGCTTCATGATTCATGTTGCTAAAGGATTACGAAAGCACATACTTCAATAAACCGACTGAAGGCAGGATTGAACTAACACTCCCTGGCGAGTGAAGGTAGGAGGGGGCAATTTAAAATGTAATTGAATTTTACTGGAAATGGAAACAAAGACAAACAAACAAAAACATGATGCATGACCAAATGGTCAAAACAGAAAAACAGATGAATATTTCATTTAATAGAACTTTTGGGATCAATGTCCAGCAACCTATAGCCTTAAGGTTAAACAACCCAGAAGAGATGTTACTGCTGTACCTTTGAGAAGATTTAAAAGTTAGAATCTAACTTGAATGGATTCAGCAAACTATTTTCAAGTGTATAAATGGCTATCATGCAATTGATTACTATTTATAAGGTTACTGTATAAATCGCTAACAGTATAAGCAGATTGTTTTAAATGTACACTATAAAGTTTAGAACTCGAAGCTATTGGGAGAAAATCGGAAAACTGGCCCCAGCTGAAACCTGACTGGATACTGCATGGCACCCTCCCCTGTCAATCACCAATTCAAAACATATCATTGGCTTATGTTAAGGCTGGTCCCTATGTATGAATTATGGCCCCCCATACCCCCCCCCCCCCCCCCCCCCC
>JAODJW010000039.1:5736931-5752784 GCA_026777045.1 Hyperopisus bebe | reverse complement strand
CTCATCAGAAGCCAAGTGGGACAGAAAACCTACTGGATAGTAGCTCTCCAGGACCGGAGTTGGAGACCCCTGATCTACGTCTTTCCCTCTAAAATGATGATTCGGACTGGGCGCTTCTCCTTCTCTGCACGTGTGGTTTTTTTTCTCTAAGCAGGTTGTAGACAGCAGGCAGTAAAACTGCTTCCCCTACAGATCATTAAAACACAGACAGGTCGACATTTCCCAAAGAAGGCTCTGTACGCTCTCATTTGTTTTATCTGCAGCGAACTCAAACTGGTCAAAAGTTTAGCCGCTCTATAGAAAAACAGTTCACCTCGCCTGTGTCCATAACACTTCACTTTTGATGCTCATTCTTCTCCTTTTATTTGACCACAATGTCCTCAAGAAGTCCTTTCATTCTTGCTGGTTTCCGTTCACGCAGCTGAGGCGGATTTTTCAGTATGGAAATGTTTTAAACAGCTTGACAATTTCCCTTTGTCCTTATTGTTTTTGACAGTATCCCTGACTGAAGGTATTTTCATGTAGCAGTTATGAAAATCAATGAATTATCCCATTGTACGTGCAGCTTTAGGTATCTTCACAACCAATAATGAAGAATGGGATGTGGCCATGGTATCCAAGGACAGCAATTTAATCTGGGGGTCCTCCTCAGACAGATCCCACCCTCGTCTTCATGTGCTCAGTGTCGGGAACGTTTCACAAATATTCATTCTTTTTCATTTTTTACAAGAAAAGAAAACGTACAAACTATTAAGAGCTGCATCTTACAAGCCACGCATAATTTCTTTTTCTTTTCCATTAAAGAAGTTTTATTTTTATATTTATATATAACTTCAATAGAGCAATACAACATTTTAATTCAAACACCCATCGATGTTAGCCTCTTTCTCAGCTACAATGCAATTCAGATAAAGCCACTCTTCACCTCTCTGATGTTTTACATGAGTTGGCTAACATAGCTAATATGGATCTAGTTGAGTGCAGAAAGTCACTGCTAAGCGAAATCAAGCTAATCCACACCAGCTGCTTGCCAGAAACCCCACGTCTATGAAAATATAGGAGATCCCAGTGTCACATTCATCGCTGACAGGCTTAGATAAACTCGTTGTGTAGTGTTCTATTGGGGGCAATAACTTTAACAAGTGGGGTGTTCTGATACACCAATCAAGAGCCCAAAGCAGTGTTTGCTTCAGCGGGAAAATATCCTCCACATGGCTATGGTGATGCTTGAAAATGTAACTGCATAGTCATGGATGGAATCTTTTCAAGGCTGGGGGGCAAGAAGCCATTAGAGTATAGGGTATTGTTGGTGGGGTGGAATGGCAGCCTCTAGCTGTCACTGAACAAACAAGCCATCTCTGTGACAATGGATAGATGAAGTTGGTACCACATCTTCTCACTCTGCAGTTAATAGAAAGTCGAGTCGATCCTGGTACTGCAAGAACGGCAAATGAAAGACCTGCGATAGGAAGGATTGGACATACCTTTCGGACCCGGGGGTCCAGGATCCCCCTTCTGCCCTGGACGACCTTCCAACCCGGGGGCCCCCTTCGGGCCCCGTGGCCCTGGGATGCCTTGTTCCCCATCAATTCCTTACAAGAACCAAATTCAGAGCATTGGATTTACCCAAAGGCATTTTCATGGAGCAACTTTATCCAACATAAATTATGAAAAAAAAAACTTCAGACTAAAAACTTTGAGAAGTACAGTTCTGAGCAAACTAATTAAATTCATTAAATAAGTGAGATGCTGGTGAAATGTAACGAAGACATGGAATGGCTGCAGTGCCCCTGAAGAACGGTGTGGGATCCAAACTTGTGCTCTTCTAACCATTAAGGTTCATTTTCATTTTGATGTTCTATTGTCAAATTGTCTCTTTTTTTCTGATGAAATATACACTTACTACTCAGATCAATGCTTTAAACATTTTATTTGATTGCCTTAAACCTTTGCACAGTACTGTTTGATGCTTATCGAAGTTTATCAAAGTTATCTTGACCAAATACATAAAATTTTTTAGTAGTTTTTAGGCAATAAGTAGCCTTAGGCCGGAATGGATTGTGAAAGGGTTTTCTGATGACCTGCACTTTACCTCTCATACCAACCAGGCCCGGCAATCCTAAGGCACCTCGGGGTCCAACATCTCCTTTGTCACCCTTTGGTCCAGGAGGTCCTGGATGGGTGAAAGGAGAAGCACAGTTCCTAGGTGATTTGATAGTGGCACCATACAGAACATCTTAACAGATAAACATGCATTTCACAAAGGTTCTAAATTAAATGTCAAACTGAAATGAAGACAGGCCCACAGAGCTGAGTGCAAAACAGGAGACTCATGAGTCACTCCTGACCATTTGTTGCACTTGGCTTGGGTTGATCAACATGAACTTAGTGTGGTTTTGCAATGAGCTTCTCGTCTGTCCAGTGACAAGCACTCGTCCATGACCGTGCCAGAAAATCAGGGGTGATCGTTAAGCGGCGAGTGTCAATATGTTCCTCAGATGCCAGCCCAGTGTAACTATAAAGATCAACTTCTTACTTATTAGAAAGCTTGGTAACACTTTATTTGAGGGGGAGCAAGTTACACAGTAACTCAGTTACTACTCAAGAACAAATCATGAACAAATATAGTAACTGCACAAAATACGTGAACCGGCATGACTGATTAATCGTGGACGAACAAGGGATCAGTACATAACTAACACTTATCTGGTTTATTAATACTTTAAGTAAGAGTGTACGACTACATTATTTGTGTCCCCTCCAGTAAAGTGCTACCGAAAAGTTATAGCAGAAAAAAAACACAGTGGGGTTTTGGGTACCCTGGATATATAAATATATATATATATATATATACGTGAGGAAGAGGATCACACTCAGGCCTGTCAAAGACAGAAGCCGCCCACCGTGACGCACTTCTCCAGAACCTTCATTGACTAATCCACCGGAAACAAAATGCAGAACTAATGAGTCTCTCCCCCTTTGACCAAGACTTCATGGGTTCCTCTCTCAGTACGTCTCCTGGTTCTGGACACCTCAAGCACAGTGGCCACATGGAGAGCTTGTTTGTTCATGGAGAGACCACCGAATGCACCAACACCCGCTCTGTGCGAGAGGAATATGAGGCCCAAAACAAACTACTCTTCATCCTTTCATCCAAAATTCTGTTTGCATGGTGAGTTACGTCTCCTCCGTGCTTTTGGAGCAGGTTGTTCTGTCAGCCACCCTGGATGATACTCCCTCAGTGAGGATGGCGTGGGGGTCTGCACCCACGTTCAACCCCTTCAGTTTTGCTTACATTTCAGTCTGCAATATTTCAAAGCAACCACATCTGATGCAGTTATGTTCGTGTTGTGTATCTTTGCGGAGCCCCCCCCAGCAGCACTTTACAAATACCATGATGTATTGTGAATTCTCATTGGAAATGGCTGCCAAATCACACAGCGCCGCCGTGCTCAAGCATGCCGAGTCGCTTGCTTGCCAAGTAAAAGACATGAAGCCCACCATCTCTGCTGTCCCACTGGGCTTCACCAGTCATTTAGAAGGTTACACTAACCTGTAATGTCAACCAACCCGTTCACAGAAACATGTTACGAGAACCTCCATCTGCCTGCAATCCTATATAAAGCCACGGGCCAACGGCTTGTCATCAAGAGTTTCACACAAAAACCCTTGAAAACATGCCTTGAAGTCTTCCAGCCGTCATCCGAAAAACGTGCCCTGCAGACAGCACTGTAGCTGTCTTTCCGCCATGTGTGAGGTTCAGCGGAGATGAAGACGTCTCCCTCTGCAAGCAGTTACCTCAAGGTCTAAGTGGGCCCCCATGGGGCAGGATTGAGAAAAGCGTCTTCAATAAGGGTCATATGTTAATTAAACTATACCGTATGTCATGTCTCTTTGCCTACACCAGCTACAGGATGGCTGATTATCTGTAATAGACACAACCTAGTGTAAGTAAAGATACCTTTCTTTAATTAATCTGCAAGGCTATTATGAGCACAGTGCTTAGGATATCGTGCCAAGGCCTGACTAACACAAGCAGAAAACATTCTGGATGTTATTACCGTTAATTAGGATGAATACCCCGATTTTAATGTTTCCATGCCCATACACTTCAGCTTAAACATTCGTAAAGGTTCCATAATTTATCCATTCGCGTCTCGTCCTCAGTTACACTTGAAGCCCATGACCATCCAATTAAAGGGCAACCATGTGACGTAAGCAAAGCCCATTAGAGCTGGAAGGGTTGGGGGGAAATGACGGCAGAAAGGCCTATTACTACTGTGAAGTGTGTAGGCCTACCCTGTAAAGTCTCACATAATGAAAGCAAATGTAATCATACTAATGATGGGGCCAGAAGCCTTGTGTTGGCAGCTACTAATGGCTTCCAGCTCAGATTCTCCACATTTCCACTACCTTCAAAATATTTCATGTTGTATCACTGAGCTTTTTGAAGAGCAAATGTCAGTACGACACTCAGTGGTACCGTCACAGACACCAATAAGAGTTATAAAAACAACATTTTTTTTTGTTGATACTTTATTGATCCCCATGGGGAAATTACTTTTATGCCTCCCTCAACTTGCTCTTTGTAGAGTAAGTTGTCCACGAAGGGCAGCCACCTGTTGGGGCACCCAAGGATCTGGGGGGGTTAAGGGCCTTGCTCAAGGACCTGCAGACATGCTGAGGCTGGGTTTGAACCAGCGATCTTGTGCTTACAAGCACACAACCTTAGCCCACTGAGCCACACACTTTGTTAAATATAACAAAGTCATCCATTTGTTAACTATGTTTGGATTTGTATATTTGACCCCTGAAGCTGGAGTTCCATAAGGCGTGGGTTACCTTCTATGAGAGTGAGGTTCTTCAAAGCAGCAGACTGCTCCCAGTCCTTCAGCCTCAGGTCTTCTGTGATGGTGCTCAGGATTTTGATCTCATTCTTCAGCTGATCCTCCATGGAGAGCTGAGTTACTCTCATAGTCCGGGCCTCCTCGGTCACATTGCCAACCAGCCCCTGCAAATCCTGGATGTTCAGGCGATGAATGCTGATGTCGTTCATGAACGTACGGTTGACGTACCCCACGGTCCAGGTGACCTCATCCAGCTTGTCTTTGAGAAAGACCACCTGGCCGGCCGTGTCCTGGAGTAGCGTGTCCTGGAAGCGTAGCGATCCGGCCGTCTGGGCCAAGTCAGCCTGCAGGCTGCTCCAGTTTGCCAAGCTAGAGAAGCTCAACGTGCCGACCCGATCACTCAACACGGCCACCGAGCCGGTCGTCTCATCTGACCGGTACCGAAGTTTCTGCACCTCCTGCTCCAGCTCCTGCACAGTCAGACCCAGCTGTGCCAGCGTGTGTGAGTGATTCTGGAGGAGATTCTGCAATTTCCAGATGTTCTCTAGAACGTCTGACTGGGTGAAGAGCTGGTTCAAAGACTGCTGCAGCTCCCTGTACCGGTCCCCCAGTCGGGTCACATTCTCCATCAACATCTCCTGCTTCTCTGAGGCAGCCTGGGACCTGGATACTGGAGAAATGGTAAAAAATGAGAATGAATAAGCATACCAGAAAATGATGTTTTCAGCAAGGTTTGCCTGACAAGTGTGAAACATAACAAAATTAATATATATTCATTTATGAAAACATAATTCTGGTGAACAACTGTAAAAGATAGGGCATTTTGTAAATGAGGTGCAAACCAAGAGTGTATAACCATAGTACAACCAGACTGATCCCGTAACCCAATTGTTTTGGCTAAAAAGCCTTTGGGCACAGTACTCAGAATATGTTTACAGTAGTAAACATATTACAGTACTGGAGGCTTTTGTGGTTTTTTTCCAGGCAGGGGAATGTTTTAGTTAATTTTATATTTGGGACATTCTTGCAAACACATGGCATTGTAATTCCAAGTACATTTAGACAAATGTTTTACAGTAACAAAGCAGCACTGGTCAATTTCGTAACTGAGATGTTGATTCTGCCATATTCACATCCCGGGGAGGCTTTCTCTAAAGGAAAATGGATGTATCATTAAACCAAGAAGGATGGACGTATATGAGAAAACTGAGGGTATAAACAACACTGACCACAAAAACAAACCTCTCAGCGTACATTGTCAGGCCACGTTTGATGTCGGTCATGTCAGCTGTGTTCTTTTTATTTTGAAAATTAAGCCCTTTCACGTCTTATTTCTGCACTGACAGTTACTGATAACATAATCGTTGTCAATCTGTTTCATGAGCAGGGAACGACACTGTGGAAGGGGCTCACAAAGTCGAAACACATGGCTTGTGGAAATGTGCCTCTTTTCTCAGAAGAGAAACAAACATAGCAAAGGATCGACTCTCATTTAAGGCTCCATCTGTCAACCCTGAAGATCACAAGGCTCCTCAAAGATGTGTAGCTGTGGTTTACCAAGCCTTAACCTTGGGTTATCGAAGGAATGCCAAGTGTGCTGCACCGGTGCATTATCTCAGCTACACGCCTTTTCGTTTTCGTTTAAAAAATGTAATTTTCTCAGTGTGACCTTGGAGCCAAGACTCATCAAAGGAACTGATGAGGACAGGAGTGGCATGTTACATTAATTTAACAGATACTTTTATCCAAAGCAAAATACAAATAAGGATCAGAAAGAATTTTCAACCAGTATCCCTGGACCAGTCAGGGTTAAGAGCTGAGCTCAGGACCCCAATGGTGACATCACTCTGCCAGCCATGGGATATGAACCAGCAACCTTCCGGGCACTGCACTGCATCCACACACACTGGCCACACACTGCACTGGTGCACTACTATGGGACCAGATGGCAACATTTTCTGACCAGTAAAGATGCAACTGGCATAGGTATAGAGACCACACATCCAATAAAATGAATAATGATACTTTCATAGCATGTGCTTTGATCCAAAATGAAGTTTATGTTTTTACATTGAGTCTGTTCACTTGAAATGTTTTCAGTCAGAAGAGCTCATATTTTGCACATGGGTCTAGCAATATGAGGCCTAAAAACACTGAAGTACCATGACTCTGCTCTAGGGTTTACAGATCTGGATAAGAAAAGTGTCCTTGTTGTTTTTTTATTTTTAACTTTTAAACTTTTGTAATCCATCCACCCCCTCACAACCACTATATTCACACTGGGATCATCTCAATACATTGCAAGCTGATCCTCAGTCCAGGTGCAAGTCAGCTGTGTGCCCCCCCCACACACACAACCTACCTCGACCACTCCTCTCACAGTTGAAGAGTTGGGTGAAAGATTTCGGCCATGACACGTGGCTCTTCCCTGCTATTTGGTCTCCTGTTACTGCCTCAAGTCTGTTCCTGATTATCCTATGCAGTTCCTCCTGATAACCAGCTTCTTCACAAAATCCAACCTCTCCAAACAAGTTTGTAAACGTTAAATGTTGCTGTTGCTGTATGAGATCCTTAGGCACCTCAAACAAAGAAGAGTTCATCCCCATATATGGTCCAGTGACATGAATTTGAGTGAATCAAAAGCCCTAGAGTTAGCTTAAATGTGTGCTAACCTTTCAGAGTATGTATACCGATAACTGATCCAGCCTCATCTCTTGGGAACATGGAGCTCTTTTTGGTTTGAGATTCACCAGCAAGCTGCAAGCATGTCTTTGGCTGAAGGTCATGGAACCTGCACATGGCAGAGTGCACCTGCTCAGTCATTGAGAATGGACTCCATTGGTCAGAGCAGTGTTTCCCAATCCAGTCCTCGGGGACCTACGGTTGGTCCATGTTTTTGCTCCCTCCGAGTTCTCTGCCAGACACAGTCCACATCTGAGCAAAAACATGGACTGTCTGTGAGTCCATGAGGACCAGATTGGGAAACACTGGGTTAGAGCAACCTGGTGACATGCTACTATTTGTTCTTTGGGCTAGCTTGAGCATAGTTTAGTGACTGAGCCCCTGGACACAATAATCTCACTTCATACATTTAGCTGTCTCTTCCTCTTGTCTATGAGAATTCCCAACCCAGAAGAAGCCCTCCAGACTGTATAAATTGGGCCAAACAAAGCTTGACCGGGTAGAGGAGTAAAACTCCATGAGAATGTAGCCATTTATTTATTTGACAAATCTCTACATTCAAAGAAATGTAGTTACAGTCTTTGCCAGATCTATATTCATCAAAGAACTGTAATAGTATAATTCTAAGCTTATGAAGAGTATCAGAGAATGGCTTAGAGTACAGATTAATGCTTCAATATTAGAGGTTAAGAGCCACTTAATCACACACACATATGCAATATGGATCTAAAAGGGGATAAAGACAGTCTTATTCGAAGGTAATTATTCTGACCTACAAAATGTCCATACCTGCAGAATGCTGTGTTATTTTAGATGAAAATGTGAAATATCATCTTGCCATTCATCTGCAAATCCAATAATTTTCAAAGGCATTCCTCCGCTCTTTTGCTCACTCTCAAGAAAAGTACACTGATGCATTTACTCAGTTTTGCCAGCGGACACAGGACCTAGCTGTTTAACAAATCACCACGGACAACATGCAGTTAAACTGACCGGCTGGGGTAAACCGAAAACATGTGTTGCTGATGACATGTGTGATGTGTTCAAAATGGCCGCCACAATACCGGATCCGCGAAGAAAATTAGGCGTGATCACTTTCAAAGAGGAAATGACGGTGAAGCCTTGAAAAAAGACAAATCTGACAAAGTCATTAAGCACCAGTACATTTTAAACTGTTCCATCCTATTTTATGCTACACATCGTTACAATTAATTAACCGTTTTTAACCTGGAGTTATTGTTAACATAGGCCTGGAAGCTCAATGCTAGATGACTTGGGTCTTGAGTTGTGTGCCAGACGAGCTAAACACAAAGACGCCACTGTCTCTCCGGTCTGGCCCGGTGCACATTAGTCCACAGATGACCAGTGTCCACAGACCCACCCTGCATGAACCGGGGCAGATATACCACATACAGAGAATTCTTACAGTCAAAAAAAACCATGAAGGATGACAAACGTGTGCGAGGGACTCGGTGTACGCCATGTTCAAATGACATTACCAAAATTCTTTTTTTTAAAAAAAATCTTTTCTAATCCCCAGTTACTAAAAGTCGAGCGTGAAGTCAAGCGTCTGATGAGATTTCCATCACCGGGGCAGCACAGACAGTTAAAGTTACACGTATTCCAGGCGAACGGGAATGCGGGTCAGAACCAGACACTATCCAGATGTCTCACACACTCCCGCTAAACTGCTCTCCGGGCCAACTTCCTCGGCCCTGCGAGCAGGGGACAGCCAGCCAAAGTCATGACAACACTGTCACAAGGTGACGGGCCTCTGTAAAAGACAGTCACCGCCATATTTTATTTGGTTGTTTTGATGACCGGGGTTGTTGTCTTAACATAGAAAAAACTACTTTCCCAGCCTTGATATGGTCTGTGTCAAACTTAAACACAGAAGTAGCCGTCGTCTACTGCATGAACATCCCAAAATTATGTGACCCAGTACCTTAATACTTATTAGGAAAATGGTCTCTGAAAGGTAAAATTTCACATTATAAGGACATTCATTCAGGAGGAAGGTTATACATTGGGGATCTTGTACACATAGAGGTTTGGAGATCCACACTGTGAGATCCATGGTAAACAGACGCTGAGAACACAATTGCAACTGATTAAGAGAAAGAGTATATCTCCTGTTGAATGAGCTCTAAAGAATAATCTATTACACCTTGGCTTTGCACATGCATTCCTGTGGTAACCCCCCGCTTCTTCGTATAGTCCAGAACCTTCCCTGATTCTTGGTGCATTGTGATCAATAACATGCATGTATTTCCCCTTACAAGAAACTAATAAAGGTGAACCCAACCACCCAAAAGTACACCGACGCATTTTCGCATGAAAGTCCAAGATTTTGACCCTCAGACTACTGTGTCAGACACACACTGCTTGTGTTTCCTAGCAGACAACCTTCAGCTATTTAAGCTCTACACTGAGAGTCCTTCTTGACTTCCCTGAAAAGAAGGGGCACACAGTTTTAGAGGGCACCACTAAATTCTCACGGTTTGTCTGTATCCCAGTGTGGTCTGCTTGCATTGTATTCAGCTTAACGTGCACACATTTTAGCTGCTTTGTCTGGAGATGGCAATGTCGTGGCGTCCCAGCCCAGACAGACTGTGCAACCCTCCCAGTGGGCCTCTGTTTCAGTTATTTTCATACCCGTGACATTGTCTGGGGCAGACAAGCAGGAATTTAATATGCTTCCCGGTGACCTTAAAAATGCAATGAGTTAAATCTGCCTTTTTTCCCCAGTGCTACTCACCTGTGACTATTATCCACAAATGAATTTTTTCAGCAAGTATAATACTTATAGACTGTAATTGGACATATTTAGATCAGAAGATTGCTTCTGATAAATAGTGCTGGGTTTTATGATGAAATTCAGAACAGTCTAAAATCAGTCTCCAAACGTATGACACAGATGGTGTGGGCCTTCGTGCTGTTTCCAATATTTTGTCATGTTCTTTATCCTGTCCTTCGTGACAAGACCGATTTCCTCGTACTTTTTGAATGATTCTGAAAATCGAAGCCTTAACAAGCACATGTGAACAGTCAAGCCGGCTGTCAGCCTGTTTGTCAAAAACTGTGAGTCCGGGGACTGCCACGCTAACCTAAGGGACTAAAGGAAGGGCGGGTATATTGGTCATCGCCAGCTAGGGGGGTATTAGACAGCAGCAGAATAAAGCGTTTCCCATAGATGGAGACGTGTGGATTTTCCAGTACGTAGATTCTAACAGATTCAATTTATTTTCTCTATCTGAAACTATGCTCTAATTCTGAGTGGGGAATTGACTTTTACAGATGGATGCTCTGTAGACAGAGTGACTTGTGTGCGGGTCTCCACACTTGTCATTGCGATTCCTCATTGTCGACCATTGTTACAACGTATTTCCAGTCTCCCGTGTGACCCTAAATTAGCTTTATAAATCATATCCACGACCTAGCCAGTTTAATTCCACATTACCTCATACAGTCCCTAATGGGCCTTTGGTTTTGTATTTTGGTTTTGTGCTTTCATCATGACCATTGTGATTTGTCCTCCAAGGAACTGTAAGATTTTTGAAGTTTATAATGATGCAATAAAAAAAAAAGAAAGAGCTGATGGATAACAAGCATCCATCCAGCAGAAAGTGTGCCGGATGCCTATTCCACGGAGCACCGGGCACAGAACTGGGGGCACTCTGGGCAGGATGCCAGTCCATCACAAGACACATGCTAAATGCTATGGGACAAGTGCCCCAAACCACATGTTTTCATATTGATGAAACCGGAGCACTAAGAGGAAACACAAACTCAGTGAAAACAGACAAGCGCAGATTTGGGGGCGACAATCAGACGCCCAGTCCTAACGGTGTCAGACTACAGCGCTACCTACCAAGTCGCCATGCCACCCCAGTGCAGAAATACGCTAAATGTTACAGATGTCGCTAATGTGTAACCTGGTCTTGATTATTTTGGAATTCAGGTCTGCTGTGTTAAAAAAAAATGGTAACACTCGGTTCCATTTGTGATGAGTAGGTGTTTTGTTTCTCTCCAATAAATCAATGCAATCTAAAGCATAACACCAAAACAAAATCAATAGTCCTTTGAAAAAAACTATGTTTTCCACCTGTTTCCAGTAAATACCTTCGCAGGTTTGTTTTCTTTGATCCACCACAGTTTATTTTCTCTACCTGAGCATAAATACACCGCGGTTAAGGTGTGTTATTCGGTGGTACGTCAAAATAGCTGTGCCACCATTGCAGAAGCCTGCTTCTGGCATCTTAACCACTTGACTTATGGAGTCCTTGTCTTGGCAGATGGGAAAGGAACCACTAACTGCTCCAAACACTGGAGCAGAAACAAATTTTAACTTCACAAAGGATCTTGTGAGAAGCAATGGCAGGATGCCATCGGGCCCTCTGTAACCGCTCAAATTTGATTGCGACAAGGAAGATCAATTAACCCTCCCTCCTTTCAGGCTAAAATAAACATCATCAATAGGCAGTCAGGGCAGTATGCTGCTCTATATAAGCATCGGTACACAAGACAAGGCAAAGCACCAGAGCACAAAAGCATCCTACGGCGTCCTGCAAAGTGACCGACCAATTAGAGTTCAAATGTTAATGAATGTGCCGTTTAACCCAAAATCTGTGCATCCGTGTTTTGCCCATGCTGACATCTCAATGAACCCGTGAAGGCCTCACGAATCTAGGGAGGGCTTCGGGGGGGGGCCGGCTTCAAAGCTGTAATGAGTCCAACACAAAAGAAGCTCCATGCAGAACAGAGTTTAATCAGGAGGCCTTTTCACAGCAGAGAAAGGAGATCGGCAGCTGCATTACTGACATGACAGGCTAGAATGTTGCTATAAGTCAGCTGCCTAGCTACAATGCTAGCTACAATGCCACTATACATGCCTGCTCATGAAGAATTTACTTTAACACTTGTTTCCTGACACTTTATTTACTTATTCACGGTATATAAATAAAGTATATAGCTAAATAAGAAACGCACTTGATTTTTTGAACCGCAATTATAAATTTTTAAATGTACATGGACTCACACAGGGAATTAATTATATTTTTAAATTAGTTTCACATGGGTAAAAGTTATGAACTATTATTCAAGGAATTCATTGTTAATGTGAGTGAGATAAAGATAATCTTTACTGACCTAATGTAGGATACCAATTGTTTAAAAAGCAAACTGTAAAATGAAATCCTTAGGTCTGTTATGCAAGCATGCCTGTAGAGCATGACAACATGTTTGTCTAATTGTAGTGTTTTCAGTAAGGTGATACAAAGAGCTTGACGTGGTATTATGTAAGCTGAAATCTTTTAAAAATGTATTTCATGGTACAGCTGAACCTGAAAATGGCCCGTAATGTTTTGGATTCTTATCTTCTTACATGTATTATGTTACAGCAGCCAGGAACGGAGCTTTGGTTACCTAGCCTGAGCAATGCATTCTTGACATTTACATAGAGATTTGTAGATTGCTTAAGTTGGACCTCACAAGGCCCATGGCATAGGACCAGAGATCTTCATCGGATCTGACAGCTTACGATCCTCTTGGCCAAAGCCACGGGTTTGAGTAATGGTCGAGTGCTGAGACTGAGCCATCAGCTCTGCAAATACCAGCAGCCATGGTGCCAAGACCAAATGACCTCCCAGCATGCACTGCTGATTGGTCAGGGCAATGTTTCCCAATTCAGTTCTCGGGGACCCACAGACAACCCATGTTTTGCTCCCAGGATCTGGGAGGGAGCAAAAATGTGGACTCTCTAGCAAAGAGCTTGGATGAAGCAAAAATGTGGACCGTCTGTGGGTCCCTGGGGACTGGGTTGGGAAACATAGGGTTAGGGTGGTATTCGAAAACTCAAGAAATGACCCTAAATGGCTTTCTCCAATGTCTTCCCTAATGCCAGCAGGAAACCAGTTGTAGACCCTACACTACCAAAATACATTTTAGAAATACCTTGCATTTCAGACATACTACAATAATTTCTTTTCAATTTAGAGGATTCTCTCAGATTTCTGAACAAGTGGCCAACAGATACAAAATCCTCTAAAATTAACCCCGCTAATCCTATAAAATGCAAACAAATTGAATATTTTTCACCATAATGGTATCGCAATAAAATAAATCAAAACATGTTTTCCTGTAACACTAGCATAAATGTTCCCATATGACAGTATTTCAACAAAGCCTGATAAATCTGACGAAAAGAAACTATTTGCCATTTCAGCACACTTAAATGTTAAAATCTGGGATTTTGATAACTACAGGAACCACCTCATGGATAACACTAGCAGTTCTTAGTTTGACATAGAAATATGAACTGAGGCAGATTATTACCATTCATCACCAAGCAAGTTAACTCTTGCTGTAACGATATATCAGGAAAAATAAATCACACTCTGGCCATGAGGTCTCTAAAGACAGTGCTCTTCTCAATGAAACATATTTTACATATGTAGCACTTTCAATACAGCCCATGGTTTAAGCACCATAATTTAAGATTAAGGGTGTGTAGTGCATTTTATATGTTGTTTGACATCCTGAGATATTAACCATTAAATTGTTCACGCTAGCATAAATCTGCACTAGTGTGGTATTAATGTTAATTAGGGATACAGGAAAGTTACACTCTGAAATAGTGAGCACTTATAATAGCAAGTCTTACACTGATTTACTTTTATCAACAAAGCAAATTTGATATATATCCCCCAAATGATCCCCCAAAATCCAAAAGAAGGTATCAGAAACACCCACATAAGCCCAGTTTATGACTTATAATGGATACGGGACAATGTGTTTCACAACAGTTACGCTAACTATGCTAAAAAGCCATAACACTGTTGTTTTTGTGCCATGAGTAAATTGTAACAGTTCACTTAAATTTGTACCCACAAAGGCTGACTTCTGGGAATCTTATTAGGTACTGTGTACTCACCCCTCCTAAATGAATACCTAACCCAAAGATGAGGTCTCCAAATGCTAAATTTCCCCAGACCACCTGATCTACAAGTGCCGGTATTAAGACTGGGACCTTCCTCAAACTGTGGTCTGTGGCATGTGTGTGGTTATTACCAACAAATGGTTTTGGTTTTCTACATTGAATCCCAATGATTTCATGCTTTGAAATACAAACCTCCTCTAGAGAACCTAATGCCTTCCAGAATCTGTGAAACAAGGCTTGTTCCAATTAGGATTCATGAGATCCGTTTCTACAAATTCGTCAAAGCGAAATCTCACTGCAACAATTTGTTTTCCCATGTATGAATTTGTATACTTTCTGCAATGTCTGTGTGACATCCTGGCCGTAGACCTTTGACAATGTAACATAATTCGGAGTCGTGTCCCTATTTGTTACATAAATATACAAAATCGGGATCACAGGGTATCAGTCACACAGTAGTAGCTGGAAAAGCGTTGCCATTTTGATGTCACCATGAAGCCTCCCTTTACTGCTACCTGAGAAGTCACATGTGCACCACTGTTTCCACAAACTCCACAACACTTTCACTTTTGGGATGGAAACGACTGTAGAAGCTCTAAAACTCCAGATACAGTCTCTGCTTGGATCCTGCCAAGCCATTCTGGCATTGAGGGGAGTGAGTTTGACATCATCCATGAGGAACCCTGAAGATAGGCCTCTGAAGGCAGAGTGGACTGCTCCAACAAAACTTCAAAGGCATCTTCAGTTAATCTGGGAGCACCAGATACTCAAAATGCTTAAGTTTCAATAAAAATAAAAGTCAGTTTTAGATAACTTATTTAATTTATATAATGCAGCTCCAAGGAACACATTCATTTACTGTGCTGGCTTTTCTGTTGTTTCTGTATTTTTTGTGTTTAAAAATTCAAAGGAAAATTAAAGTGTTATTGAAATCTTAATATTTTATTATACCGTGCGGACAAATTAAAACACAATCATTCCCAATGGAAAGTTAGGAATAACTACATGGATGGATGGATGTATGGATGGATGGACAGACAAGTTTTTTTGTTTTTGCTAGTAATGTTAGCTAAGATGTTAGAAACAAAATGTTTAATGTGGTTTCGTTTTGGATGCTAATTACCAATCAAATAATATATCTGACAAACAACCACCATATGCATATGGCCACTTACGGTTCCCTGCCTTCCCGATCAAGCCACCTGCCCAAAAATGACTTAATGATTGTAATACACAAGTCTCCAACCATTAAAAAACATTATTCAGACATAAACTCACTTATTTAAAAATATTAATAAAATCTGTTAGCGTTTCAGAATGGCTGCGAGGTGGACTGTGTGCTTCCTGTTTGTTCACATAAATAATGTAACACTCGCCCCACAAAAGT
>JAODJW010000039.1:5712940-5736831 GCA_026777045.1 Hyperopisus bebe | reverse complement strand
CTGGGATACAAACGTCATGCGTGTAACTAAACTCTTCAGCCAATAAGGGCAAAGGTGTGTCGTCACGGAGGCGGTTCTAGTTTGTACAGCCGGGTGAGAGGTCGCAATGCATCTAAGCGTAATGCATTGCCTCAGGATCAGAATGCGTTGCTTTAAGTCAGCGCTGTAAGTAAGTCGAACGCACCCAATGACCCGACTGGGGAAACAAACTGAAACGCGGACTTAATACAGAGGATTAATGACAACAACCAGAAACAGCTGATCACTTGGGGATCCCACACGAGGTTAACGAGGGGCGTGGCATACGGAAGGAGCGGACGATCGGGGCAGGACGGGAGTAATGTTGGGATAAGATCTTTATCGTTTTGGAAGCCATTAAGAAAAAAATGCTTTTCTTGTTTTATTCTGTTCATTTTGTGTTTAAATGCTTACAAAACATATTTAGGTGTAATTTGGGGGGGTCGGGAACCAATTAATTGGTTTTCCATAATTATTTCTTATGGGAAAAATTCGATCAGGACTCGAACTTTTTAGGATTCGATCCGGAGTCCGGAACGAATTAAGTTCGAGAACCGAGGAAAGCCAGGAATGGAATTAAGCAGAAAAAACTACATTTCAGCTAAGGCATAAAAAGGCACTATTTTGTACTTTTATTATTATTATACTTTAAATTTATATTTCATACTTTTAATTGGAGGTGCTGTGGGAAAAGGTGACCAAGCAGAGTGGTCGCTGAACCAATCCAGACAAGTTTTATATCAATTGTTGCCAAGAGGTTTGAAAATTATGTTTGACCGAGGCCAGAAATCTCCAAAATGTTTTTAATGCCAAGATTAGCATTTCTGCGAGCACGAGTTTGTTTACAGTTCAAGTTTGTTTATCCATGTAAGTAAAACGTTTGGAAATTGGTTATTGTTTGGGTAGCGTCTTGTGACTCAGGATTTAAACTAGAAAATGTTAGGGCATGTGTTTGCAAGTTGTTTGGTTGTTCTAAGTGTCTCATTTCGAGACGGCGCTATTGCTTGTGCTATGTTAAAACCCAAACAATTGGGTGTACAAATAAAACACATATTGCTGAGGAATCAAAAAAAATAATGTATATTCAGGGTGAAGTAGACAGGACTACATATTTGCTTTACAGTTTAAAGAGGACAAAAATCTTGACTTCTGTTTAGATAAAAAGCGCAACTGAAATACTTAAAGGTGAAACCTTTCACCTTCTTCCTGCTTGTGCACAATCACAAACAGTGCTGGACTCACAAGGCCGAGCGAATAGCAGAATATCCCATTGCAGTCCTACCCATTGCTAGTAGGACTGTTTAAATCATGGTTTTGTTTACAAGCCTCCCGCCTCTTTAAAGGTCTTTAGCCAATACTCATGTGCTGAGAGAAGCTGGAGACGATAAGACTCCATGCGTTGTGCTTCTCTAACGTTTACAATGAACACTAATAGAAATATTAATTGTCACATTCTTTTTTCACCATTATCTGCCTTTTTTTAAATGAATATTAGATCTAGAGTAGTCAAATTTAACTGGCTTTTTAGCCTCTGTCTGCCATCAAGTAGCACCTGCATAAATGATTCACAGTGGGAAATTATCATAGTTTGAATAAGTGATATGGATGGATGGATGGAGGAAATTCATTATGGTTCCAAACAAATTGAGCCATACATATCATTACTAATTTTAAAAGACACATTTAAAACTTCATGAACTACATAAATGCAAAAGGTCTTAGAAGATATGAATCATCAATCGAATTTTCACGAATAGTAGGAACACTACTGAAATGTCCACTTCACAGTTTGTAATGTTTATGAGTTATCAGCATATCATATGGTAAGTAATTTAGTATTTGGTCGTATTAATTTATTATCATCTTTAGATATTTGTTTGTTGCTGTAATATTACAATATCTTGTTTTTCGGGATAATCAATAATAATCAATCCTTTATTGTCCCTCATGGGGAAATTCTTTTTACGCCTCCCTCAACTTGCTCTTTGTAGAGTAAGCTGTCCGCGAAGGGCAGCCACCTGTTGGGGCGCCCAGGGAGCTGGGGGGTTCTGGAATGTTCTGTTTGTGGACTGGGTACTATTTAAATCTGCTGTCACCACATTTACTTTTTTGTTTTGTTTTTCGTTTGCACTGTGTGCGCTGTGTTTGCACCTTGTCTGTATGACACTCAGCGTATGTTTGTCTGTGCACTGCTCTCCTTGATCTAGGCACCATCATCATCTTAATCTTAATTTAAACAAAATAAAAGCATGCTTCAAACCCAGGATTTAACATGCTAACACAATCCGTAACATATAAACACTGACAAATATATTCTGAAACAAATGAACTAGTAGGACGACCAATAAAAGTTGGCATTTTTGTCACGTACAGTCTGGTGGGGCACAGATGATAAATGGGCCCTTTTGATTGGATGACACACCTCCCCACACGAATCACAGACAGCATAAAGGATGTCGGCCAGAGCACACGCTGTAACTCAGGCTTCCTCCGACGCCGCCAGGCCGTCGCCGCTGCAGCCCGCACTGGAATCCACCGTTTTCACAGGAGGTCAGAGACCAAGCAATTTATCCTGCATCAAGTGGGGGGGGTGGCTGCAGGCTCGCTAGGCAACAGGCCGGCACCGGGTGATTAATGAGAGCAGGGTACGGCGCTGGTGGTGGTACATGGTCGCTCCAGGACGTGCTTTTCACCAGACAGGGGAGAGCCCTGCTGGGAGCTTTGGACCTTGTTTCTCCCTCTCAGTATCCCATCATGCTCTGTGTCTCCCCTGTTGTAGAGGGACCGTAGCTAAACAACACACTGCAATGTCTAAGCATACAGTATTATCATCACCATGACGAGCTATACCACTCTAACCTGTTACATCGAAATCTGTAACTCTTAACTACACAAATCTGCCTTAGCTGTCTAGACTTATGGGCTGCATGTGAATCTATTGAAAGTCTTTCATTAGTGTTAGCAATATTGCATTCTATGCTACATTTCTTGCTTATCAGAAAAGCTCATAATCCTCTCAACTGTTAATTAACTGCTTTTACTTATTTCTGCACTATCCTGTGATATAGTTCATTCAGTATTAGCAGTTGGGTCCCTATCTGTTTTTAAATAAAAATGACAGCTGTTTCCCAGGGACTGGAAGATAGACTAACTGTTCCAATGTGACAGCGGCTGAGAGGTTTCCCATTAATGCTTAATCCAGCGGGATGAGTGATGTCACTCTCTGCTCAAGGCCTGGGTTCCGTTTTCCCAAGCAGAGCCAGATGGGCCGGCAGTTTGCAGTCCCTGCCTGAGGACTACAAGTCTGAAAACACATTAAAGATGATGAGAAGCATCCGGCTCCTCTGTGACCCAACAGGATGTGGGGAGAGGGACAGAGATTAAGACGCACTGGGGTTTCAGTCAACTGAGGGGCACGCACTGAGGCCGAGATTGCCAGCCTTTAACTATATGCAGCCGAGGGTGATTATGAAAACACACAGAACCACCAGGATTGTGGATAGCAGTGACCACACTTCCTATACAAGTCGCTAAGGGCAGCGTGTGGCTCAGTGGGTTGAGCCTGTGTGCTGTAATCACAAGGTTGTTGGTTCAAACCCAGCCTCAGCACATCTGTGGGTCCGTAAGCAAGGCCCTTAACCCCCAGCTCCCTGAGTGTCACTACAGGATGCTGCCCTTCATAGCCAGCCTACTCCATGAAGAGCAAGTTGAGGGAAGTGTAAATGCAATTTCCCCATGGGGATTAATAAAGTATTGATTATTATTATTAAGAGATGACATCACCATCTGCCAATCACTAGGTGGAGGAGGCGGCCTTACCTGCCACACAGAGACCGAAGATACAGAGCAGTATGAGAATATACAAGGAGACGATGGCGTACTTGACGGCAGACAGAGAGTCCAGGTGGCCACAGCAGGTGTCTGCTTTCCTTCGCCTCTTGGTAGGCCTGACTGCAGAAACATTGTTGCAATAACTGTAAATTAATGGAACAAAACTGCAAACTAGGTAATTAACAGTTTCACCTGCTGGTGGCAGAGGTGGAAACACAGTGGAGGGCTGGAAACGATTAAAATTACGTTTAATTTAATGGAGGTTGTTTGGAATTGGAACGATTCACTGTCTGGATAGCAGAACAAGCCAAAGGCTTCTTCCATTGTAGTGTTACACATTTCTGTCCCTGACATCATACCTCTGAGTGCCAGAACAGACATAAAATATTTCACGGAATGTTACAAGTTTAGATTTATTATGTTCTGCAGCTATGGCTGTGTTATAAATGAAAGTCATCCTTAAAGAACCCCTAGTGGGATTATACTGCACTTTGTTAATATGGGTGGGTGTATTAAACAATGAACAGGCTTAGTTAAGTACTAAGAACATTGAACACAAGAATAACTGGAACAAGAGAACTCAATACCGGGTAGATTGTGCATGTAAATGTTCTTATTCTATCCCTGTCTGTGGGTTTAAAGACGGGTCCGGTTATAAGTGAGTCATTTGTACGGTCTTTATGCATGAATCATTGTCAAAAAATATTTGGTTATATACCCTGCAATGTACTTTCCTGTGTTCTAGGGAAAAAACAAAGATATATTGGAACTACAGACTCGATCTTGGGAAGATCTTGTATGGAAAAGTTTTCATTCTGACCTTTATCCTGCGTGTAAAGCTGACTTCAGTTACAGAGAATCGTTTCTGCTATTTTTACACTCGTATTATTGCAAAAATATACTTCATTAGATGCAGATCACTAACTAATCAAAGAAAGATGCATGAGCACACATGAGAACAATCCTGTTAGCCGTGGACTAAGTCTTAGCCATCACTGTTCTCAGTGTCATTGTCTAAACCACTGAGATGCATATGAATAATTATTCTATAGAGAATATACTTCAGTCTCAAAAGAATCTGACCAAAACATATCTAAAGTACCACAAACAGAAAGGTTTTTTTTCTAAAAAAAAATATCTGTCAACTCATGCCTGACAGGATCAGGATCAGATTTGAGGAACACATTTTCTAGGAGCCCCAAGGGGAAAGATTATGTACCATTAGCATCGCGCTAGCTTCCCATCCAAGCCTCAGACGGCGACAGCCAGCCATTTCATCATCAGAACCAGACCACCACATTAGGCCAATCACAGATCAGGTTGCCATGACAGCGGAGGTTAACCCCATGCCCATCTTCTGACACGCCTGTCACACCCACAATTAACCACCGTCCTGGTTTCTCCAGGCTAACTATGTTAGCCCATGCATCATGCAGCCCTGGATTCATACTGATGACACTCCAGGTCTTTTTCCATAAACTCGCTTCTGACAGCAACGCAAACTTGCCTTGGTCGTCCCAAGGCGGGTGATGTCATAGCAGAGGCTCTGTGAGGGACACACACTATAGCTGCAACATTGCGAGGCAACTAACAGGCAGCATTCTTGCCAAAAGTTGGAAAATACATGCACACACGCATGCATGCACAAACGCACACACGCACACACACATTATGTATATTCTGGCCATCTCTAACTACTGGTTAGAGTCATGGGGATATATATAATATATAAAAATTTATATTCCATTTTTTTACATAGCTAAAAGTAATGATACATGATAGGATGTCCTGGAAGTGTTTAAATAATTTCAAGGACGCTGCACATTAACCGGCTCCAGCCATCTTTAGTGATGGATTACGTTTGCCTTCTTTGGGCCCTCGCTACATGGGGCTCACTGCTTTCCGCCCTAATCATTCTGCCCTGTCCGCTGCCTGTGAGGCTACATCCACGTACTAAATCCATCCATTCATGTTTAATACCGCTTACAGTACAGGAAAGCCTGGGTACTGCAGAGAAGCCCAGGTACTCGCACCCACAGTCACACGCTAGGGCCAATTTAGAAAAGCCAGCTCACTGTGTGTTTTTGGACTTCAGGCCAAAGTCAGAATGCCTGTAGGAGACCTTCACTGACATAACGACGCACATGCAAACTCCTGGATGAAGCTACGCTGCCATTGAATGAGCCATTTTGCTATTAATTGCAGTTGTAGTCACTGCCTCTCAAAGGGATACTAAACACATGTTTGATGTTTTATATTATTTTAAAGTTGTTGCTAATTAAAGAGTCCCCAATGACACTATTTACCTCAGAACAGCTTTTTTTGAACTATAATTTGGGTTTCAATTTATGACCATTTGAAATTAATGCTTTCATACTTAAAACTACTGGTTGATACAATGATTTTTGTTATAAAACCAATACATTGCAATACTTTTTACTAAAGTCGGCATCCCAAGAGTGAAGGTCCAGGACAGGCAACAATACTGTGGAATATGTATCATGAAACATAAAATGGTTTCGTAATTCAGATTAAGATCAGTCCTGTGGCTGCCACTGAGCTTGCTGTCCAGTCGGCCCTGTGCTTCAGAATACCAGATAATCACGTGATATTTACACGTCAGGCACACAGACTAATGCGAGCACAACATGACATCATTTACACAGGAAATGGCTCAGAACGGCTGAAATGCTGCAGAATTCCTCCAACGTTAAAGCACAAAGAGCAAAAACAGGAAAGAGCAAGCTGAACACACCAGTAATGGATACGAGCCTGTGTGGGAAGTTTGGGAGTGGATCCCTCTAAGCACAGACTGAGTTGCTAATACCGGACACAGAGGGCTTGTCCATATTACAGAGTTGTTGCTTTTGTTCGGCAGGCCTGAGGTTCCTGAGGGGAAAAGATTTCACGGAATTCCAGCTGTTGAGGGCGCATATCTGGTGTCCATGTTTATTTGGACTTATGAAAGCAGGCGGTGTTTATTAGGCAGTGCTGTGCCTCATGCTGCACATGTGCGAGCTGCACCTGCCCAAGTCCGGCTTTCTGCTCACCGCATACCGGTCATGCCCGGACGCTCGGGCGACCTCTGGCTGTGAGGCCGCACATCAGATCCATGCCTCCCATTTGACGCACACATACAAGGCAGAGGAAGCGCAGTACCCTCCTGCGCATGCAGCTGCAGTGCAGGCCCCTGCATATTTTTCCCCAGCGCTCCGCTGCGTGCTGGGAGAGGAACGGTTCGAGCAGGAAAGTAGAGCGGCTCGCTGGAGATCCTGTAATGCCAAACCACAAGGTATCTAATCATTTCGTTATTACCCTGATTGCAACACTTGCCGCACCCGTTGCACAAAACGCACTTTGAAAAGTTTGCATTCTTCGCTAATCAAGTTTTTGGAGGCGAATGTCACATTAAATGCTCCTCAGCAATAAAATTTCCAGCCCCGTGGAGGGAAAGCCAGATGAAACATACTATTGTAATTGGTCTCTTGGCTGTTGACCCATCTCGCATTCGACAAGCAGAGCGTAAAACTTTACGTCTGTACCGTTCGGAAATCCCATGAAAATCCAGTGTCATCTGCATTTCATGCAGCTTATCAATCAATGGTAACAGCAAAATACTGTGCTCGTTACAATGGCAGTTAGGAAACCAGGCCTGTCAACATGCTATTGCAGGGTCTCAGAAGAGGCTATAATGTTGGACCTTTATTATGTGTAACTTAAGACCAACAAATCTCACTATAAAAATGTGAATTTTAAAAGCAAAAAAGAAAATAAGCTCATGCAAATAGCTCTGGGATGAAAATGTGTGTCGAAGAAAGTATCGGGTCTGTAACTGTGAATCTCCCAAAGACAGAGAAACAAATCAAAGAGTTTCGCAGAGAAGACACCAGCTGTGTCTGATTCCGGATTGATTTTTCACTTTTACCAAACTCTAAACAGTTCTGGTGAAAACATCAGCGCTGGCTGCAGTGTCCGTCTTACACAACAGGGGCAGCCAAGGAAGAACAGAGCAACTGGCCAGAACGTGTACTAATGGATCCCTGAAGGGGTCGCAGTGACTCAGATCAGACCTCATGACAACATAAGCGGGTCCTCAGATGGTCGATTTAGTACACACTGCTGACAGATTCTCAGACAGAAAATAACACAATAAAATAAAACAATTCGTTTCTGTCAGAAAACAAACAACATTCAGACATAAACAGCACACAGAATTGCAGCAATGAATATGATAGCCCTGAATCATAGCGCATGCAGTAAATATTTTTATAAACAGAAACTCCCCATCTTCATGTGGGGCTCAACTCTGGTTGTTTTGGTAACACTGTACTTAAAGCACTCATGTATAATGCACTATAGATACCTTTATAATGCATTGCTAACTTATACTTGAGAGCTTCGTAAAGCATTCTTAATGAACATGCCTATAATGTATGCCTTTTTATAAATAGTTATAGCCGTGACTATAATACTTTATGAATGCATTATAATGCATTCCTAATAGAATAATTATTATGATTACTGCTTTAAGTAAAGTATTACCATTTTGTTTTTTTTCCCGTTTTTTAAGCAAAGCATGCAAAAAAATCAACCAAAGACTTTCCAAAACCAAAGGTTTCTCTGGGTGTCTGCAGTGATCATTAAATATATTTGTGTTAGTGTGTTAAGAAGCTGGGAAACCCAATAAGTATTGGTGAGTCGTTGCCCTTCAGATATTTCATGTCAAGCTGCTTGACTTCCTGCCCCCCGAACACTACATCAAGATATACTGCTGGATGTGAGGTTTTTGCAAGTTAACGCAGAGAAACAGTCAGGCGAAATATGCAGGTCACATGTGATGCCCTTACTTTCTTCACACAGATTCAGCTTGGAAAGGTTCCTGCTACTCATGCCCTCATATCCCTCTTCGAAGAAGGATCCATTCTCCCGCTCCTCGTATGAGCTGACGTATATGGCCTTGTTGTCCATTGTTATCCACTATATCCTAGAAAGAGCATCACACAACACTGTGTCAAAAGCACAGCACACCGTCATATTCAAAGCAACACATCACGGCTTTACACATAATCCTCTAAATACTAAGCGAAATAACCAATTTTAATCAAGGATATGTGAACCAGTCCATCTAGAGACTCCAAGCTGCACCTTCCGTAAATCTCTGTTCTTGACATGCTCTTCCTCTTGCTACCCATTATTTAAGGATTGTGACACACATTTTTTCACCTAGTAATAGTCAAGACAACAGTCTATCTAGATTACCTTTGTTAATAATAATCAAATTGTCTAGCATCACAAAACAAATCTATGTTTGTGAAAGACACAGCACTCTGCAAAAGTCTTAGGCAAAGAAAATTATGTTTTAATGGTCTTCGGGTTGATATAAAACTATGATTTTAAATCTGTCACAGTTTGTCAGTTTAGCAACTTCAACATCTCTACTAAAGTCACCCCAGTATCCATCCAATATTCCCATATATTATGCAACTTGACTAGTAGTAAACCTTTGGCTAATCAGTGTTTCATTGAGTTATTTACTAATTAGGTTAATTCATTAATTGAGCTGATGGAGAACTTTAACAAATACATGGAATGGCTGAGAAGCCCCTGAAGAGAGGTTTGGGAACTGAAGCGGTGTTCATCTAACGATCCAGCAAGATATCAGTAAGATCAAGACAGAATAAATTCCTTTTACTTTTTATTGTGTACTCTGAATTTTCATATGCTCTATAATGTTAAATTATGTGTTGAGCAAATATACACTTACTTCCCAGTTAAATAGCTTTAAATATTTTCTCTGACGTTTGCCCAGTACCCTATGTTTTAAACATTTTTCACAATTTGGCACACTGGGGATTTATTTCCACACTTATTGCTCTGTAAATCTTAGGCAAATCATATAAACGTTAGTCAGAGAAAACAAAACAAATTTTAAAACGTAATTCCAGTAAAGCTGTAAAATCATTGGCCGATGAAATACAATGCAGAAATAACAGGGATCCACAGAACTGTGTTTTTAAGATTTTTTTCGTTGTTGTTGTTTTGCATTGGGACAAAATTTGGGAGTTTGTAATCCAAAGAATCTCACAGATGGGCTGGCGAGTTTTCAAACCTTTCCAAGGATCAGGAAGACAAACAGTAGGGATCAGATAATCTGGCGTGGATTAAGTATACCCATGGGCACAAACCAGTCCATACAACCCCCCGGACTAAAATGGGTGGAGATCTCAACCCAAAATTATGCCCTACTTTAAAAAGGGGGGGCTTGTTTGTTTATTTTAAGGATTTAGAATGGCTGTAGCTACACTAGTGGCCCAAACTCAGGAAACACTTCCAAGACTGCAGAACTTTATTCAGTTCTTGCTCCAGTTACTTATTTAATCACCCAATGAATGATTTCACAAATATTAAATAAGTAATTGGAGCAACAGCTAAATAAAGTTCTGCAGTCTTTAAAAATTGGAAGTGTTTTCACAATTCCGGCCACTAGTGTGTAGGTGGTACTAGTGTAAAAGGTTGGGCTGTTCTTTCACGGCAATGAGGTTTGGGTTCCGGTTCCGTCGTGCTGCCCTCTAGTGCCATAGATCAACCAGGACTCTAGTGGGATCAAGTCGGCGGCGGGGGACACGTCACGCGAAACAGACAGTAATTATAAACCGCCGCTGGGGGATGCAGTTCGCCACACAGGTTTATGAAACAAAGTCAAGTAATTCTGCCATGCATTCGATCAGTAACAGCAAACGGACACAGGCCAGCAGGTGCCCAGATGTTAAGGACTTTAACGACACATGATTCTCAAAGGAGATCGCAACTTATTTTCTGGATTGCCTTTCGCTTGCAAAAAAGCGCTCATCATATTGACACGTTATATTTAACGTTTCTTGTTATTGCTTTAATGAATTACTAAACAGGTGTTATTTTACTTAAACTGATTGTCCTACGGACAGCATGCACACAGTAAATGATTAACTGAGGACTAAGAATCTCATTGTATGGTACGGGGAGGTGACGTCGCATTCAGCCCCCCTGTGGGATTGTTCAACAATAACCCAGAACTTCACTAGAGGACGGTTGGGCAAAGTCATTAAAAAGCACTCAATCTGGTCTTTTCATTACTCAGTGGGTTGGCTTTTCTGGTCCAGCAGACACGACCATTAACACACCAGGCTGCTAGGAGACCTGGGATTATCGCACAGGACCCGAAGAAAGACGCCAGTACAAGAAGGGCATCCCGCTCTCTTTCACATGCTTGTCTATACTGGGAAGGGGCTCCATCATCTTCCTGGCAAATTGCTTTTTAAATTGAAGTCAAGTTCTCTACTTGGGAACTACTAGCGGCCAGTTTACTCCCCCAAACAAAAACAGTCACACATTTCGATAGTCCCTTTTCCGGCTTACTGATCTTGTGAGATTCGCTCCTAGAGGGAAAGGGGGTTTCTGTCAGATCTTATCATTAGAAAAGTTTAATCTCTGGCACTAACAGCTGTGACCGTCATTTTTTACTAGCCTCTGTTTAGAGAGATATTTGGAATCGGGACTGACAGATTGCTCCTATGGGCAGTCTTGTTCTCAAAAAGCCGAAATAAATGCAGACTGCTTCGTTCTGTAGGTCCGTATATTGGCAGAAATAAAGGAATTTACTATAACAGAGTTCTTCCTTCGGCAAATAACTTCAGCCAGCCTTTTACAGGGTAACCCCGTGCATGCTTATTCACACTTGTCATTTAATACAAATAAAAATTCACAATGAAAAATGTGTACATGTAACTCGTTTTATAGTACACACGTTTAAGAAAGTGATAAAAAGTTGTCCGTTTTTATATCTAAAGTACAGTTTTCTTGCGGTAATTCTGGAGGGAAAAAAATCATCCGAAATATTAGCTACAATACAAATAAATAAATATGCAACAATTTATACGTAATAAGCCCTATATAATGAGGAAAGAAAAGCGCCAAATAAGAAAAACTTTTACACCTGCCATTAGCAATTTGTATAAACCAATAGCCTCGATGAAAAGAATAACAATCGACAGTCAAGTGTAGTTTAACAGGTGCCACACCTTGTATTACTTAAAAATGATAAGATTAACAAACTTTTAAAACAGCTTCCCACTTACCTTGCCAATTAAAAAGATGAAAGCAATCAATGAGTAACACTTTCAAATACTAGCATTTCATCTTTCCTTGGTCTTGCACTGGAAAAATGCGATCATTTGATTATGATGCGTGCCATTTGGAGCATTTAAACAATGTGCTTCCCCTTCAGGATGAAACTTTGTAGAATTTCATCTCAACCTTCGCAGAAAAAAAACAATAATCTGGCAACTAGCACTAAACGTGCAACTGTGCAAAAGTCACACGCCACCGTTATAAATGATCATTCAGCCTGTATCTGATGTACGGAGCGTGCAGTATCGCGCGCCTTCTATGCTTTCGAGGAATATTCTCATTAGATAAATATGCATCTCATTGTATAGGATCTGGTTTCTCTGTTTATGCACCAAAGGCAATGTCCGGTAAAACAGTGTATTAACAACTTAAAAGGAGTTTTTTTATGCCAAAAGCGCCCTCTCGTGGACAAGAAACTTTTAATTTCAATCCATTAATGGCAACTACTTTAATAATTTTATAGGTACAGTTGTCTACTTGGCCCAATATTCACCGATCTAAAAATGATAAGGAATAAGGGATAAGTAAATGTATTACTGTTTAATCTTTTGCTGTATAGGCCTAAAACTTATTTTAGTACCAGTCGTACAATAACATGTTTAGCGACATTCACTGGGGAAATATCCAGTATTCGATACTCATTTTATGCCGCTGGTACGTCTAGAATATGAGATTGTAGTCGCCAATAATCCTTTTTCGTAAGATAACAGGTCCCTGCTGAAAGCTGAACATGCGCAGTTACGTTCTCGGTGCTTTCGCTACTCAGAAATGTCCTTTTCAAGAAGTTTTGGAAAACTGTGAGGCAATTATAATCAGTATAGGACAAACGCTAAACCTCTTTTTAGAGATTAATTTCAAGTGAAAAAATAAACTTTTTTGAAAAGTTATTTACAGGACCGCTGCTTTCCGGTAATCACTGCAGAGTGTCGAGTTGTCTGAATAAGTAAAATTACAAATCATTTTAACGCATCAGTTTACAGACTTTTCAGATTTAGAGATAATTAAATTAATGATTAAACTGTAATTTATGTTTGGGTACCGGGTAAATATAGCTGTTCATGCAAGGTCTTAATATTATATTTTATCATAATATATTTATCATTATTTTTAAGCTATTTGAAACGATCAGTGTCATATTTTGATATGACCGTGCTGCCATATTGTTTCCCTTAGATTGACATAAGAGGAGGTGCGTTGATTCCCCTGGTGGAGCGTCGCTCCTCCTCCGCCCTTTAATCCAGGTGTGTGAGGAAGTACGACTGTCGACATTAAAGCCGCACAGGTAAGAAACAGGCCGTATTACGGATAACAGCATTTTGCTTTATGCCTGCTCGGGGTATTTGGTAGCATGAGATCGGTTTAGGATTAAGTCAAAATCTAAATAGAGAAACTAACGTGGCATAAAATGAGACCATTTGGAAAAGCCCCTCGCGCTGTTATTGTATTATCGCATGAAGCATGAACTTTTATGTCTGCGGCGACTCTTTCGGGATTAAAGATTTGTTGTTTTAGCCTGCTTTGGTTTGTTTGCGTTTCGTATTCCTTCTTTTAGTCCCTAATGCAACTTTTTTCTTTCTTTCACCTGCACGTAGTTTTTAGTTGCAGTCCCACAATTAGCCCTCTTCCGGGCGAGCGCTGTTATAAAAACTAAGTTAGGAACCGAATTAGCTACAGAAACAATTTAATAGACAATTGGGTCGGGTCACGTTTAAAAAGCAAGCAGAATATGCAGTAATGTGAATCACCATGCGGTGGTGCATTGGTATCAGGGCTTTCATTTTATGTGACTCATAGTCTGTGAAAATTTTCCTTTGTTATTGTTTCCATATTTGGGCAATATTTTACTTTTTCAATGAATTGATACACTTTTTAATTTTTATTACCTCTGTATTGTTATTAACTAAGGGAATCACAAGCCCAATGACAGTTAAGATGGTGACGTGTTTTAATGTATTTCTTTACAAAATGAAAGTAAATATGAGTGTCACGGTGGTTGCATGGAATGTTTAGTTCGAACTGCGGTACAAGCGGTGGTTTGCGACGAGGTAGGAATCATTATAAGGTCAACAAATCTAGAAAGGTAACACCGTAATATACAGGTATAAAATCTGGTATTCTTTAAAGAATAAAATACCTGAAAACAGCATCATTGACTGCTACCTTTCGAATGCATAACAGTCAGTTTGCAGCCCTGTTAGAAAACTGTCAGGTACCTGTTGGAGGGAGATTTACTGAAATGTGATTGGTTCGTTTTTTTTAAATGCTTGAAAAGACCAGGATCTGATTGGTCAGCGTGTTTGTCCGTCAGTGTATGTAATTCTAATAGTGGTTAAATTCGTAAACTCAGGTCGACGGATACTGTTTTAATTTCGAAATAGCTCTTCTAACAGAAAAATGACCAGACGAATACTTCATAGTTAACCATAGTTATTTTAGATGCTGGCATTCCTGGAAAGGCGTAATATTGAAATATTGAAAGTGACCATAACTGTGGAGAAGTGACATATCTTAATGTCTTTACTTTTTTGCAGCTAAATTTATTCTCCATGCTCTAAGTAGTACTGAAAAGGGGTAGTGATGTACAGTTGAAATTAGCAAATTCTCCGAAGACTGCAAGAGTGTTTCACATGGACTATTAACGCAATACTCTGAATGTACCTAGACAGTTGTCAGAAGCCAGAAGGATATGATAGCATAACCATAACACATCTATTGCTGAAGAATCTCTCATAGCAGAAATAGTAGGGATATTCTGGCTGGATAACAAAAATAGTCTAAGCCAGGCCTCTCGCGTCCAAGTCACAATTCATACAATTGGCTTATGGAAAAAATAGCGTAAGTCCCAGTCCAGAAGTCAATGACTGCAACACTATTGCAGTGAGACTTGACTGCTTCCTACACTGGTGGTTTAATAAATGTGTCTTTGTGCAGGAAATATCATTCAGAACCTCTTATGATTCGGAATCTCTTATGAAAAATATCTGGTTCAGAACGTGTCATTCCCAGTCATTCGTGCTTGAGTTGTCGCCACTCAGGAATTGAAAATGTCATGCTGCCTTAAGAACCTGTAAGTCAATTAGTTAGTTTTTACCCTCAAATAGGAATAGGTACGTAAATGTATTTACATCCATAAACTGCTACAAGAAGCAGTACAGGTATAATTTAACCATTAGGCTTATATCATACTTGTAACAAAAGCTTCATATCTTGTATTGTTTAGCTTTCAACAGACAGATTGAATGTTTTAAATTATTATTAATCTGACTGGCCATAACTTGTAAGGACGATGTCCTCCAGCTGTCCTTTGTGTACTTTTTGGAAAAGAATTTTCCGGAGAGGATTACTGCTTAAAAGAATGATGTGTTTATGCTTGTACAACATCCTGACTTTATTGAATCTGGAAATCAGACTTTAATATCGGAATGAAAGGACCTTGTTTCACATAAAGGTTTGAAAAGTGACATAACGTGCCTTGTTTGCTTTCTTTAGGAATCATTACATGGCGGTTTTAGGGGAAAATGTCAGTATAAGGCTTATGTTAGGATGGCCAACAGATCAGTGTGACACGAGGAAGGGAGTATGGATCAGAGATGCAATCTCTGGTTTGGGCGGAGGGGCGGGGCGGTCCCTGGATAAAATTTGAAAAGGGGCACTCAGGAAAAGGAGTGACAAAAGGAGCAGGTCCCCTAATTCTGCACATCCGTGATCTTGCCACCGCGGAAATGTCATTTATACTTTATTAGGTACTCCTGTATAGTGCTGGGTGAAATCCCTTTTTGTCTCCAGAACCACTTCGAGGGTAGGCGAGATGTGCCTTTCTCTACTGCGCTGTTGTTATTGCACGTGTGACCTGCCTGTTAGCTTTGATTAGCCTGGCTGTTTTCCTTCAACCTCTCTCATTAACGAGGCATTTTTGGAAACAGACCTGCTGCTTACTGGCTGTTCTTTGCTCATCACATTACCCTCAGTAAACTCTAGACAGTGTAGTATGTGGGATGCCAGGGGACGGTGGCCATTTCCACAGCTGGCACCAACAATCACACCAAAATCATTTAGATCTAATGCTTGGCCACACAGTAACTAGTCCTTCTAACCCTGGTCTTATATCCCTGTATGCTCTAAGTGTCAAACTCCTTGTGCTAATTACCAAACAGCTTTTGAGCTGAATCATTTGTGGTGGAACAGGGAAAGAACTAAGCTACACAGGGCTCTGGCCCTCCAGGTCTGCAGTTTGACACCCCTGCTCTAAGTATTTAGTTTCAGCCGCATGATTCAGAGTTAGGAGGAACAGGGTGTTTGTACCTGACAAGCAGGGGTTCCTATTGAAGTGGCCAGTGAGTGCATATTGTTGAAAGCTGAGAGCAGATGAATGAAAGAAGCGTGTCACCTAAATTTGCCTCGCTGTAGCACATCATGCCCGTCCTAGCGTAATTTTATAACAACATGATATTTTTTAAGATGATATTTTCTCATTACTTTATACGCATAATTCAAATGCAAATGCAAATGCACTTCCCGGGTTATGATGGTACGTGTATGTGTTATGATATTTTGACTTTACGCTGTGTGATTTATTCAATAAAGCACATGTCATATTCAACCCTTTATTATAATATAGGTTTTGTGTTAATGATTTTGCTCGACTGTAGTCTAATGTAAGTGTTCTGAGCATGTTTTAGGTGGGCTAGGCTATGATGTTTGTTAGGTTAGGTGCATTTTCGCCTTACGATAGATTTATCGGAGCGTAATCCCGTCATAACCTGGGGAGCGTCTGTGCTTTTCCTCCATGGACTTGCATATTCTGCTGTAGAGAAAGCCCTCCTGTAAAATGAAAAGTGTGTCCGTAGAGATCTTTTCTTTGATTTCAGCTTATGTTGTTTTAGTGGCATAAAATCTGCTGGTAAGTGTTACATTTGGGCGATTCTGCTACAGCTCCTAAGTGAAGTGAAGACGTCCCCCAATCCCAGCAGCTGAAATCAGAATCACTTAGACAATGCACCATAGACAAAGTTATTTCCTGTTGTGAATCCATCAGAGATTATGTGTTCTTTATCTTCATCTTTACCTTATCGATCTAATGCCTCATTTAAGGTGTGAAGCTAAGACACAAATTGCTCATAATCATTAGCAAACAGCTAATGACAAAGTTTCTTTTTTTGAAAAGAAAACTGCAAATGCTGAGTATTTAGATTTTAATAGAAACCCTTGTACCATGAGTCATATTTTGAGCCTCAGTTTTTATATGGCAGAACCACAGAATTGATATTCTCCTGGATTGTCTCCCGGCTTTATTCAGTGTCCCGAGATGGGATGGAAGCTATGTTAAATTCCTTTTGGATTAAACCCATCACCTGGAAACATCCTTTGTAGACCCCATGGAATACACTGAGCACTGGCCTCGTGTGTAAAATGCGGCAGGTGAGATCTGCATCGTTTCCTCGATTCCGCAGGCTGTCCTCCATGACGGACTCTGGCAGGAGGGTCTCCCGGTGGACGGTGGAGGAGGTCTGCAGATGGGTCCAGGAGCATCACTCCTCCGGACAGACTGCCTTCCTGGAGGCGATCAGAACCCACTCCATTTCAGGTGCCTTTCTCGCGGCGTTCTGCACTTAACCGCCCCTTTCCACCTGTCCTGTTACTGCCTCTCATTATATTTGTCATGCAGTGTGAAGTCTAAGAAAAGGTCTTATTTCCTTAGGAACACAACCATCACAAAACCAACGTGGCCCTTGCTCTTTTCTAATTCCGTCCCACAAATGCCTTTTCTCTGTTCAGTTCGTTGCTCCTCAGAGACACAGACTTCATTAGTCCCTTCATCCTGTGGCATTTCATATGCCATCTATATGCCATTGCGAGCAGTTGATTTATGATTATGGTATTTATACCGCTTATTGTGCACAGGTTTGATTTGGTGGCTGGAAATGCAGAATTAAAAATTCAGACTAATTGTGGATTTTTGGAAATAAGGTGTTTCTGTCCATTCATCTTCACACCTTTTATACTTCCTTAGTAGAGTCTCAGTGAGGCTTGGACCCAATCCCAAGCGCTGTAGGGACACCGGGCTTTACTGGATGCCAGAACGTCGCAGATCATATGCACCAGCACGTACTCATTCAGGGTGGACAGTTTAAAATCACCAGTTAGCCTAATAGCATGTCATTGGACTGTGGTTGTACCTGGAAATAACCAACAGAACATGGGAAGAACATGCAAACTCCGTACACATGGGGAAGGGGTGGGTCTTGATCCCACAACCCTGGAGGTGTGAAGCAACTGCGCTCCCACTGAGTTACCGTGCTCTCCACATCAATTTTTCCCCATCAAATAAAATTTATTTAGCATTTGCTGTACATTACATAATGATGTGAGTATACTTTCATAGATTAGTTCAGCACTTTCTTTGATTATGCATTAAACTAATTAGGCTCCTGGTTGGCTTGCGTGTTTACAGGTTCATTACCCCACGTAATCATTCATGTATTTGGTTCAACTGATTAATGTGCCTCTGCAGGCCGAGCCCTGCTGAGGATGACTGAGCCCCAGCTACAGAGGATGGGCATCGAACCTAAGCAGCAGCAGGAGATCTTGCAGGATGTCTTGGTCTTGAAGGTTCAAGAGGAGCTGGAGACCCTCAATGATTTCTTCTCAGGTGACGAACACGCCCTGTCCAGAGAACTGTGCTGAGCGTTTTTCCTTGGGAAGGCAAGGACTGAGGTGATTAAAGAGTTGGTCACATCACCAATACGCTGAAGGTTTAAATCCCGGTAGTGCTCTGTTGTTGTGTGAGGTGCGTGACCTGAAATATAATTTCAAGCATCATGTGTGTGAAGAGGAAAAACTCCAAGCCATACCTCTCATGTCCATTAATGACACGGGTCAACACGATTTTGCTTTAGTATTTTCTTAGGGAGGTCTTGATTAGATTCTTACTATAATGCAAGGGTTTTGAGTGACGTACAGTTGAACTTCACATTCTAGGTATATTTACGTTATATGTGTTTGGAGGAAGTGACTCGTCCTAAAGGTATGAGTTTATGATTTTCTGCTGTACTTGGGCTCAGGAACGTCCTTCCTGAGGACCCAGCAAACCCCAGAGACCCGATCACCAGCTGGCGGGAGCTGGGCTTCAGAGAGAGGGAGCAGGGTCCTGTCTCAGCGTGCCCCCCCCCCCCCGCAGTGTGTCCCCCCGTGTTATAGCCTGTAAACTCTGGCAAAACAGACTTACAGTACTCTGTGCCTTCTGTGTTAAATTAAACTTTAATGTACCCATACATCTTTTAAAAGGTGTTATATACCAACAGTATAGCCTAAAAGTGACATCCCTCAAAACTATATATGACTATATATAATTACGTACTATCAATATAGCCTAAAAATCACATCACTCAAAAACTATGGGTAAAAGCAAAATTTGAGTGCAATTCTGAAATCAGGATTTTAAATGGACATAAACGGCAGCCTTTGGTTGTTCTGTGACAAAATCTTTGTTGACCAATGTCATGTGACAAAGTAGTGTATGGAAAACTGGGGGGGGGGGGGGCACTCTCGCCTCTCACAGTGAAGTTGGAGGTACTGCCCAAAGACCTGGACTTGATAACGAGAGTCACTCTAGAACATCGATTAAGGAAATTTTACCTAATTCCGGAAAACATTTGTGAGATGTTAGTAGATGGGGAAGGAGTTTTTTTTTAACTTGGTTGTACAGAAGTGAATAAATGATATTAACTTGAGGGGGGATGTCCTTAAGCACTAAAATGAGGTGCGTAAACTCAAATGAATGGCTTCAGAATGGTCATTTTTGCTTAAGCATTCTCAGATTGCATTGTTTACATCTAAATATATGTTGTTTCTTTTTTCCCCCTAGAATTTTTCCCCCTGTGACATGGGACCGTTGGAAATGTGCAGACGTGCCCCTCCGTGTCGAGGGACAGAAAAGGGGAGCACGTTCGCTTTGAAGACCGCGGACATCAGGAACGGCACCCCATTGGTTGATTTGTGAAATTTTACTGACATTGTCAATTTACAGCCTCTCACCGAACGTGGCTCATATTGGTTAGTTTATTTTATTTTAGTTGCGCGATGCTTAATTGCCTGTCCAGGGACACAGGAAGGAGACGGCATTCTGGGGGCCTTCTGTGGGCCCCAGTGTTAATTGGAGTGGGGTAGTTTAAGAAATTAATGCAGGCTTCCTAGGAGCTGGTCATAAAGGCAGTTTAGGTAACAGCCACACGCCGCAGACCCTGGTAAGCAGTCCGACTCAGACGAGCTTGAGGAGGACTCCTATCTCCTGGCTTGTTTTTTGTCTGGTACTAAAAACATTATGCTGGTGTATTTGTTAGGTAACTGCATTTAGACCAGAATCAAGCAGCTGTTACAAAAACTGCTTTTATATCTTTGAAGGTTTTTTTAAGACTTTGTAATGGATAATTTTGAGGTGGCTTGAATGATTGAGATTTATCCATAGATATTCAGGGATTAAAGTGTGTGATATTTGTATTCTTAGTGGTGTATTTTTGGGCGGCTTGGTAGGCTGAGCTGTTTGAATCCAGTCTCTCTGACGATTGTGTTTGCATGTTCTCCCTATATCGTGTGCGTTTCCAGTTACTCTGGTTTTCTCCTACCGTCCAGAGACATGCAGGTGGGCCAGCGATTCTCAGCCCAGCCCTGGGGGGGCCTCCCAGTCATTCACAGTTTTGGTCCCTATACACCTATACCAGGGATTCGTTGTCCATGATTGGTTCTAGTGTGCTGGGAACCAAGAGGGAGCAAAAATGGTCATCTTGGAGGAAGGGAGGGGGGTGGTGACAGGAGTAGTTTTTATTTGGTCATTTTTAGGGGACCCCCCCCCCCCCAAGGCACATTTGTTTTTCTTTGGGGGGGGGGGTCCCTGAGACCCAGAACGCTCTGTTTGAAAGCTGGGCTCCAGGCCCAACTATGGTCCTCCCTAGGATGAGCAGAGAATGAAATAAACTTACATGACAAGACTTAAACTGACTTAAATAACTTAAGAACTTAGGCAGATTACTTGAATTTACAAGATCCGTTGTTTCTGTATTTATGCTGATATATTATTTTGTGTATCATTAGTTGCAAATAATCAGTAAAGCTAACCTATATGAACTTTCATGTATTT
Organism: Hyperopisus bebe; assembly: GCA_026777045.1. Classification (NCBI taxonomy): domain Eukaryota; kingdom Metazoa; phylum Chordata; class Actinopteri; order Osteoglossiformes; family Mormyridae; genus Hyperopisus; species Hyperopisus bebe. Next base: position 5,715,683 of record JAODJW010000039.1, on the reverse strand, counting down.
CACTAAATAAAATGTTTCTCAGATTGAGTTGGAAACTGATTGCGTCCTTTCTGTCACATTTGACTTGTACTTCAGATGAAGAATTGCTACAAATGTGCACTGTCAGAATAAAGGGTACAGCCCTGATACAGGTTTGTACCCCAAAGTACAAACAACATTAATGTACCCCCAGTGGGACAAAAATGTGCCTCAGAGTCCATTTTAGTATACTGAAATGTAGGTACATATACTTACAGTACAGCTGACGTGCAATTAGCAGACTCTTGAGGGTACGCCAGTTATATCCTCATAGGTACAAATTGGTACATGTTTTCTTACAGTGTTTGGGAAAGAAGCTTAGGAATAGGAATGCAAAGTATTCAAAATGCACACCCCCCCCACCCCCCCCGGCAAAAAAAAAATCACCAAGACAAAAGCAATGCCAGACTGATGCTGTTTACATTTTCACACCTTCCGTGGATTTAAGTGCTGAGCCTCTAGCTGCAGAATCCCATTGGGTGGGGGTGTGGGGGGGGGCTGGCAGGCAAATTAGATGGTGTGATTAATATCGTTCTACGGAGATGCATGGCATTTGATTTCCTCCTTTTGGGGCAACAGTGTATCAGGAAAGCGCTGACTCACATTAAATGTAAATATACCTCGGGGAGGGACACTTAATCTTCGCTGACAGGAGGAGGGCCGCTGAATACTCCGAAGGTTAGCAAATCTCGTCTCTAACCCTAAGCGGGGAAACTTGAAAATAAATAAATGTCCTCAGACCAAGTCTTCTTTCAATAACCTCCTCAAACATGAGTCTAGGCTTTTATTATAGTTTCAGAGAAGAAGCTTTGATCCAAAGTAAATTGCATTTTTCCTCCCAATCAGTTAGATATTTTACTAAAGGTCTTTCCCCACTGGGTATTGGCGCTTTTTAATCATGAGCCTCTTGGTTACATTAATCACTGGTGGCCTTTTCTGTCTGTTAAAATTGAACACTATAATAGTGATCTTTTTTCTGCAAAGGCTTTAGCTTCTCCCTTCCTTCCAAAATTCCTGCAGGATATAACTTTACATTTCTCACGGACGCTTTTATCTGAAGGCAGGTGGTACATTAACAGCATACAGCCGTCCAGGGGCCAGCTAGGTTCATCGGCTTCCACAAGGGACCAGGTCAGGGGTTGCAGATGAAGACGGAGCAGGTCGGAGGACCGGGTGCTGCGTTCCCGGGAACGGATGGGTCTTGAGGGATTTCTTGAAAGTTGAGATTCTGACGGCCGGATGTGGAAGTGGAGCTCATTCGTCGACGAACCACGCGGGAGAAACACCAAGGCTTCTCACATGGTGGAGGAATCTTCAGGTGGAGTTGGCAGTGAAGATATGAAATTCTATGGTCATTGTAGACCTTTGGCCATTAACTCATAGATATGCAGGAGTATTTATTTATAACTGCATTGGTGTGAAGAGAAGCATTCCAACAGATCTAAGCACCTGGCTTCCTCTACCTAATAATCCCCCAGTCAACTACTGAATAGTCTCCATCTCAATCTGTGTCTCCTAAAGCGGTATTGGAGATGGAAAGAGCTGATCTTTGCCCATGCGAATTTGCCAGTAGTGTAGTCCTAATGTGAGCAGCGGTGGGTTTCATCGGTGGTATAATTTTAGGGGAATGGCAGGGACAGATGGCGCAGGCAAGACATTTAGTGGCCGCGGTCCCCATGAGCACTGTAAGTGCCTCACCGCGCTCTGCCATTCGCGAGGCCAACAAGAGAAGGACACAGAATAATGATCGCCGCCATCCATGGGAACAGCCGGCTTGTTCACACCTGGGACGCAGCATGAGTAGTTAACATGGACAGAATATGGTTTAGCAGATGGAGGTGCTGTGTTTCTACTTTAAGTTAAGAGGGCAAATTTAATACTGCCTGCCAGTATCAGTACTATACTCCGCGGCTCTTGAGAACTACTACTGGCATGAATTTTCCGGATAGTCTCTGTGTTATACTACCCGTAATATTTCCTTTAATAGGTTTATCTATAATGATTAACAAGAGAAATTATTAAAAAGAGAAAGACCACAGAATATTAAATTACTAGCATTTTTCTCAGTGAATCGGTTCACCTTAAGGGACTATTAAAGCATTCACATTCTTAATTAGCGATTAGCACAGTTACTCAAAATCCTATTAGTGAATAACGTGCATATTAAAACTGCATTTCTGGTATGTGAATAAAAACTCACCAAAGGTCTTTTTTATATAACAAGGTCAAATTACTTGCTTTATATGTTACAGTATGTTGCATTTAATCTGCAGCCATCAGAAGTTTGTTTATGTATTAAAGGAATCCTTGGATATTTTGGAATAAGTGGTTATGGGACTGCTCCTAATAGAAGACAAGCTTTAGGTCTTAATAGAATTGGCCCCAGATGGTCAAGTACAGGAAAAGCATGAATTTACTTACTAGGAAAACTACAGGATCTATATATTACTAAATATTAGTTTCAATAGAAACTGTGTCATTGTTATTCTGTATTTTATTTTTGTTGTATCCATAAAGGAGCAGGAGTTTGCTGGTTCCAGGGCCGACTTGGAAGAGGGAAATAAAGGAGAAATAACTGAATAAGATGTTGTTGTGGGGTCTCCTCTGGGTATTCCGGTTTCCCCCCACAGTCCAAAAATATGCCAATAGCAATAAATATGATGTAATCTCTTTCGTGTCAGACTGTAGATGCAACAAAAGTAGCTGAATTTTAAATGGTGTGTAG
>JAODJW010000039.1:5688221-5705383 GCA_026777045.1 Hyperopisus bebe | reverse complement strand
AGTGGCGTGCTGTCCCTTCCTCCTCTTCACACTTTAGCATAACAAACCTTACAGTCTGAAAAAATACCGCAGCTTTGACTTTTAGCGTGATGTTGCAATTAAGTGGTGTCGGTCCTTGGTATCGGGCAATTTTTACGAGTACGAGTATCAGTGTAGGAGTGCAGTATCGGCCTGATACCCGATGCCGGTAACGGTGCATCCCTAATTATTACACAAGCCACTGTTTTACTTTGAAGAGCATATCAATCTATTTAGGTACCTTCTTCTCTCTGTCACAGCCATCTGAAAATAATTTAGTTTGGGATGCCACACAAATTTCCCCAAAACGTGTAACACGTGCTCATTTACTTCTCTTTCTATCTTAAATATTGTAAGCATTTTAGGTTGCCATGGAGATGGATGTCTTCTATGTAGCTAAACAATGTTTAGTAAACATGAATACACCGGGGAACGAATTAAGTAACATGAATGCGAGGTCACCACAGTGTTACTCTAACATTTGTATTTGTTGAAAGAAGGCGGGCCCTTCTGCTCATTAGTCAAGAGGCAATTTATTTCAGTGTTTTCATTTGTGGGTCATCTAAGGTCCCATTTGCCACCACGCAGTACAGTGAAGTGACACACGTTTGCAGATAATTACACAAATGATTCACAGAGAGGTGAGGAGGGCATCTACTTCATAAGCCACTGTACTCTTTAATTACTGACCCTTTACAGTCGCAGATCGCAAATAGAGGCATATCAGCAAGTGCGACACAGTACTTATAAACCCAGAGAGTCATGGGATCAAAATCTAGAAAGAGTCCATGGTCGTAGGCTTCAGGAAGTCAGTGAATGTGCTAGAACAAGTCTGTCACTGTATATTGTATGAGCACGACTGCATGCGACAAATAAAGATTTCTGAATGGGGATCTGTGTGAAAGATTCTACATGTAGCATGGTAGGCTAAAATATTTAAATTAAAAAATGGTTTTATACACAAACACTTTCACTTGCACGCTTACCAACAAAGACTTTATTTTGAAAATGTTTTTAATTTTTTCTCTGATTGCGCTTCACGTCATTGCCTCCAAACATAACTGTCATCTGAAAAGCAAAACTGATAGTCATTGCATCTCAGATTACTCAAATCAGAATGAACTAATTCGGACATGCTGTGCGCCAGATCCTCCTCTTACACGAATCTGGAATCACTACAGCATAAGACTTTTTCTTTGTCTTGAAAACAATGTTTGTTTATGATGCAACAAAGGGAAATCATGCAGTACAGATTTTCTAAGCAGGGGACTGAGCAAGCAGCTTTGTGTTCATACTGTTAAGCAGTTTACCGACAGCCATGACCTCAGAAGTTAAAATCAGCTTAAATTATGGTAATTATAGAGACAAAGAGAACATTCATTTAACACTATGCTTAGGTGCTTGTGTCACCAACTAAAGCAATTACAGCAGCAACAACATTGCTCATTCTTAGTAATGCTGCTGAATCTCCAAATTTTTAGTTTTCTGATTATTAGCTCAGTATTTTTTGTGAAGTTTAAAGCTTTTTTGAGGGGCATGGTGGAAAATATAGCTCTATATCTCCTGGCGATTATTAATATTACCTGCAGGAATCAGTCCAAGAGGCAAGATGTGGGAGAAATAGCAAAAACTATTTTTTTTTCTTCCTCGTTCTTCCATTTTAGTACCCATGAACCAATATTGTACTGCCACACACTCCAGTTATGGCAGTTGGAGCCATGAGTGTAAATTACAGGGGGGTGGGGGGTTGTAGCCCCCCAATAATCAAGACCGGCCAATACAACTGCCCCCCCCCCCACCTCCCCCCCAAATAATCACAAAATGAATGGAGACCTGGGCCTCCTCAATTTTCAATCTACAGTTATACCCTTGCTTGGAGTTTGAAATTGAATTGAATTGAATTGAGTTGCATTGAATTGGGGCAGCATGGTGGAGCAGTGGTTAGCACTGTTGCCTCACACCTCTGGGATCTGGGTTCGAGTCTCTGTCTGGGTTGCATGTGTGGAGTTTGCATGTTCTCCCCGTGGGGTTTCCTCTGGGTACTCTGGTTTCCCCCCCATAGTCCAAAAACACACTGAGGCTAATTGCAGTTCTTAAAATTGCCTTTAGGGTCTGGACTCCCTGTGACCCAGTAGGATAAGTGGGTTGGAAAATGGATGAATTGAATTGGGGTTTTGCTTTGTCTCTGTTCATTTGTGCATTTAACGTAACTACAGCTTTTTATTTTGGAGGAAGTTCAGCATGTAGTGGCACAGAGTCTGATTAATACCATTATCATCTGTTTCTTCTGGGCTTTGTGTCCCTTCTGTTTTCTGTTACAAGCATGAGTGATGCTGCAGTAGTAACAGTCACCAACAGCTTAATAACTGAATAATTTCACAACTTAATAAACTTGCCTTAGGGGAGTATTTTCTCAAGTAGCCACAATGATTGCAGTCATTCGGACACTGCCAAAACCCCATACTTGTTCCCTGATATTACTTATTAACTGAGTCCTCTGTTGCATGAAATCTGCACTCATGATTTATTGTTCTCTGTATACAAAATGTCTTAGCTGTGCCAGATATTAAAATTTCACAAGAGACAGTAATTGACCATCATGAATGGGTTTGCCGGATTACATAGTACTAAAGGCTTCAGGGAGAGTAAATCCTGCAGTCCGTGTGCCTTCCAGTAATATAATTTCAACGACTGCTTTAATAAAACCACCAACATGTACATCAGATACTACTGCAGTTACAGACATTGTAAATGGTCCTTTCTGCTCAGATTTGTGTTGTGTTGATGCATGATTGTGATTCAGTAAGATTCAATTGCGATGTAAGCAAAATAAATGAAACCAATATATGTGTAGCTATATTAGCCGATAACTTGTCATGGAAAGTAAGCTGCATACGTACAATTGTATGTTCAAAAGTGTATTTCTGAGCCTATAAAGCTATGTAATTATAATTGCATTTGAATATTAAATCAAATATCTTGCAGTAAATTCTAGAAAATTACAGCACAGCGCAAGTTCCATATTAATCATTCCCTAAACAACTGGGGGAAAATGTATTCTCAGCGTTACAGAAAAATGATGCCTTTGCGTATTTATGACTTTTTCCTCAGCAGACCCAGATTCTCCATGTTCTTTTTTTTTGTTTTTTTTTGATTTGTGCACGGGAGCAGATTGATTGATTAAGCCCTCATACATGTGAGGAGAAGAAAAATAATACTATACCTTGGATGTATGGATTATTTTCAGTTTGTTTATTCCCGTCATCTGAAAATGAGCATTATTTATATTCAGTGTTGAGCATGTCAGGTCCAGAAGCTACAGATCCAGACCAAGATTTTGTTTCTACCAGTCAGCTGAGTACTCCATGATTGAGACTCAGCAGGTTGGTAGAAACTAAATTTTTGGACTCCTGTGGCCTGTACTACGAAGCGGGGTTACTGGCTTATCGGGGTAACTTGTCAGATTTAAGGTAGTATGAGCAAAATGTAAGTGAACAAATATGAAGTCCATTTAAACTCTGGTACCTTAAATCCGCCAAGTTACCCCAATAACCCAGTAACTCCGCTTCGTAGTACAGGTCACTGGTCTGGATTTGTAGCTTCTGGACCTGAAATGTCCAACACTGATTACATTGCTACTTGAATAATATCCCCATACCAGCAACTTACAACACTTTTAAATACCTGGAACTTTTCAATCAATTACAATTAAGTAGCAGGACCAGAGTTTGCATCCCTAGCAGTCAGTGAGGCAGAAAAACAGAAACATGATACTTCTGTCTGCTACAATGTTACTGCACTGACAGCCGTAGCGCACCTGGCAGGTCTCGCAAAGCCTACGGAGGGTCTTCCTGCTGCCTGGTGAACCTTCAGCGCAGTGGTACCCTCGGACATTGCCGGAGATCCATAACCCCCCCCCACTCTACCCCCTCCCACCACATTCTGGCATAGAGTATAACTTTACAGGGCTGGTTGCCTAGTCAACAAGGCTCTGGACACCTGTGGCCTGTACTACGAAGCGGGGTTACTGGCTTATCGGGGTAACTTGTCGGGTTTAAGGTACCACAGTTTAAATGGACTTCAAATTCGTTCACTTACATTTTGCCCAGACTACCTTAAATCCAACAAGTTACCCCGATAAGCCAGTAACCCCGCTTTGTAGTACCGGCCCCTGGTCGAGCCGCGTGTCTGGTATGGTGCAGCAGGGAGAACACCCTAAAAAAAGAACGGATTTATTTTGGGCTGTGACTCTATCACCTCCCGCAGAGCAGGATGACATTCATTATGGATGCAGGTGTTGGATGCTGCGAATTGTAATAAGTGTATTCTCAGGCCAGTCTAATCACCAGCTAGTGTGATTGCTTTAATTTAGCTAATTGCCATTTTAGTATTTCACAACATTTCATTTGGCAGACAAATTCAAAATATAATTAAAACTATTTAACAAACTATGAAATGACAGAAGTACATGCATATATATATATATATATATATATATATATATACACACACATATACTGCATATATAAGTGCATATATTGCAATGCATCTATTTACATATATACTTGCACATGAACACACACTATACATATAAAAAAAAACTATATATAGTGTTTAAAAACATTTAAATTGCTGGGTTGTGGTCGACTTGCGCGTTCAGCTTGAATAAGCGCGTTTAGTCCTGAGTAGTTCTCCAGAACCTTCCATGGAGCTATCCCTCCAGTTTCAGGACAGCAGGATTAAAAACAGCTAATCTACCCCCACAAGCAGCAAATCCCCCACCATCGGGCCACTCTGCCTGGGCCACAGGCAGTCCTGAAGGGAGGGGGCGGTATGAATATCAGTGGGAATTTTCCAGGCTTATTTCCTGACTGTGTCACTAGTAACGTCTACATTGTGACATTATGGCATCTTTAAATCATCAATAGGATAAAATATTTGACGTGAAGTTTATTGCTGATGTGTTGTGTGTGACAGTCATACCCTTAGAAAATCTTCACCATACAACTTCTATGGAATCGTACATTTTCAATTTGCTGTTATATTAAATTTTTTATTTATGTTTTGTACTATATATACAAGTGCTTTGTCAAATTCCTTTTAAAATTCCCATTTGACCGGTTTTCTTGCTGTTCAAGCAAATTGCACTTAAAATTGATCGGACGTCTGACTTATGATATATCACTTACAAATGTAATTATTTAAGTGCTTATAAGTAGTTAAAAGTATTTTGCATTCATTCATTTCCAGTTGAATCCTCTGCTCTCCCAGATTGATTCATGTGTTTTCCAGGAATGCTCCTACACCACTGTGACCCGAAGTGGAATGCAGTTACTCAAAAGCGATTAACTGAATTAAAAACCCAGATTAGCTAATTTGACAGCACCTTCAATAAATACAGCAGTCCAGGGACAATAAGGTGACTCTTATTGTTACAAAGGATGCTTAACAGCATATACCATTGTAAGCTGTACCATGTTAGCATGTACCATGTGAGCTGTACCATGTAAGGTGTACCATGTGAGCTGTACCATGTAAGCTGTACCATGTTAGCATGTACCATGTTAGCTGTACCATGTTAGCATGTACCATGTAAGCTGTACCATGTTAGCATGTACCATGTTAGCTGTACCATGTTGCTGACCTCAGCATTTTATAACCATTTGGTTTTCCCATTTGGTATTTAAAAAATTCAAATGAAATCCAATAATCTGCTTTTTTCGGTGCTCATTGGTTACTATAACATATGTTTTAGAATTTCATGGGTTGGCTAGAGCACACAGCACTAAACCAACTGATTAACTTAGTTATCAGAGTCTGAAGACAATAAACAAGATTAACTGACTTATTAAACCGCAGCAGCAGACCAGGGTAATTAGCAAAGAGACATAAGGTAGGTTGTATAAGACCCTACCATTGTGTATTGTGCCAAGACGCCTTTGTTTAGTCTGATAGAATGCACGTCTTAGCCAAAGTCAGCCAATGACATACAAAAGCCTTTTTAAGTTTCATAGAATAAATGAACACCGAATTAAATTAGCTGAGTCCCAGCAGACAAGACATAGACTTGTTTTGCTGATGTAATTAGATTAGAAAAAAGTTTTTTAATGGTTGAATAACAGAATCGATTAAAAAAAATCAAAATCATTCATTAATGGGAATTGCAGTAGTAGTGTCATTGTCTAAGTTAAGTGGAATACAGAACTGTTGTATAGAATTAAAATTACAAAAGAAAAACAGCAGCCACAGAGATTAGAAGCAAAAGGATTCCCAAATCCGCACATCGGGAAGTGGAGCTCTCATCTGACAACAGGTTTGTGTATAAATTCACTGGACAGCGTTTTGTCGGACATTATGCTGGGCCAGTCTGGCGGGTCAGGCTAAATTAAGAAGCAGACGGAGGACGGATCGCTACCTCAGAAGCCGTATCAGAATTTATGTCTGAGTTTGTCGGGTCACTGTCTGACAGAGGCGTGGGGTACTGTGGCTGACGGGCAGCAGATGATGAATCACATTTCGCTGGGCAGAAAAGCACCTGACGGGACGTCTCCGGCCTCGAGCAGCGGGGGGGGGCGGCGAGTACGGCAGGATAATGAAAAAGGACCCAAGTGCTGCTACTCCAGAGTTACGTTTCATGTTATATTCAGGATTGCGTCGAGCGTGGCTTTGTCAGATGAAAGGAGCACGGAATGATGCCAACCTCCGTGGGATTCACCAGCCTTGGTTTGCGGCTAATCTATATCACATCCCTGTAGTTCAGCAAGAAATATGTCGTATCCTGTCTCTCTCTTCCTTGGCTTTGATTTTTTTCAGTAAATTGAGGGGGAAAGAGTCATTTCTGCAGGAAACGAACTTTCCTGTGAGGTTCCTTGTTATTATAAATGGGAGAACATGCATATTTGAAGGTGATGCCCTCACATGGCCGCTGCGTTATTCAGAAGGATTAACAAAAAGGGCTTTGTCCTATCTATAATGCACAGCTGGAATGCACATCTTTACTTCGTCGCATTTCCTGCAGGGCCCCATGGAAATGACAAAAGACAGACAAAGCAAGATACATAAATGGCAAAACGGCGGTGTTATATTACTGCATAATATGACTGCGTAAAATATATATATATACTTCCTGGGCTTTATTGACGGGTATCAAGCGACATAGTGCAATTCACAAGCCATCTCATACATAGAGTGACCATCTAATCCATGTCAAGAGAGACACCCTGAGGAATGACAGGGTTCGTAAAGTACCATTTCAGCCATTTTCAAGGACCTGGACTTCATGTAAGCACTGCGTTCTTGCTATGTGCTGATTGGCTGGTCTCCTAAAATCATGCATCTGTCACTCATGTTAATGCTGAAACAGCTGAATGAGTCTGTCAATTAAGGAAATAAACTAGTAAAAGCACAAGTCAAACCAAACGATTTAGCCAAACACGGGAACCTCTCGGTTTTAAAGTAGCTTGCAAAACCTGAAGTGTCTCATAGTGTCCCCCTGACATGGATTATGTCACTCTATGCATGAGATGTATGTCACTTAATACCTCTCAATAAAGCACAGGAAGTATATAAATATATATGTGTGTTACTCTTGCATCATACATTCATGCGAAGCATATGTGGCCACAAATAACAAAAAATCTTTACGAACTCTGCATTTGTACTCAATGCAGTTTATCCTTCACTGGTTAAAAGGGACTTGGGTCGAGTCTGACATTTTCTTGCTAAGTTAAAGGACAATGCTCCGGGGAAGGCGTCCCAAAGCACTGCTTGACTCGATATCGATTGACCTGAATACATTTGGAGGCACTTGATGCGGTGCTTCTTCCCTCCCGCTGGCACCAGTGGCGGCTACACGATAAATCAATTTAGACCAAAGCCGTAATGCAGCCAGATACCATGTGGCATGGAGGAACGGAGCCTCGCAGTGTTCAGCATAATCTGAGAATTTCACTGCCCGCGACAGAAAATGCATTTTTGTTTCTTGCTTGTCAGGATTTCTTTTGAAAGCAGGATCTGCATTTGGCTCAGCAAAGAGGAAATGTTGTATTGCCGCTGTTTCCCTTTGATCTCCTGTCTTCTTCACCTTCTGAGACTTAGATGTTTTCCCCTGAGGTTTAAATTTTACTTGTAACCGAGCAAAAATCCCGACAAAGACATAAACACACATTTGTCTTTAGAACAGTGCATGCATTATTGCCTAACTCCAAATACCCTCTTTTTAAGAGGTCGTTATCAAAGAGGTTTGCAGACCTTTTCTTATCATTGAAACAACTTGTTCAATAAAGATACAGCAATGTAAAATGTTATTGTATGAGTGTCATTATTTATAATTATGACTTACATGAAGATCAGATCATATTAGAAATATGCATGAAAAGTATATGTTTATAAAGTTTCCAGGGCACAATGGATTATACAACTGTTCCTATGACTTCTAAAAAAAAATAAATAAAAAAATCCAGGTATTCTTCTAAAAATGGAGGAACCCAACTGTCCTTCAGCCAGCAGTTTCAGGTATTGTGGAAAGTCGCACGTCTTCCCAGCGTTCGCTTCTGTTTTCAGCGTTTGCTCCTAACCCCAACCCATTTCTGAGGTCTCTGTGCGGCGTGAGGAGCAGCTAGCATGGCAGAGAGGCAAGACAAGGCGAGCTCTCCATCTTATCTGAAACGTCTGGGATGCTGCACTGTCTCACACATCAGATGGCATCTGGATTAAACTGGGATCTCCTCCAATATATGTGTTCCTGCTGGCAAATAAGAGATGCCCCAGAGTCACAGACTGACTGTGTTAAGGGTTATCTGCAATCTGACTTCATCATTGGCCCGGAGTGGTTGTTCGTTGCTCCAGAATCAGAATCACCGGTATTCTTCAGTGCTTGATCACTCTTGCTAGCCAACAGCTGACTGCTTCGTTAACAATAATATGACACAGTCGATTGATTCTAATTCCGTCGATACTGCCAGCAGAATATTAAGTGTAGAAGTACTTAGTATGTAGACTCAATACATAACGAATACGAAAATCAGCTTTTTCTCCAGGTAGGTGTTCAAATAATTAGATGATGCTGAATGATCTCAGCACACATGATAGCGGGAATTGTCTGCAATGTTTTCTACTTTTTCAGTTTGGATAAGGATCAAGAGGACCCTAAGAAAACAAGTGACCAGCGAGAGATTCTGCAAATATTGATAATATCAATGCTAAATGTTCTACAGATTTATATAAAAAAATTAGCCAGTACATTTCACTTATGAGTCAGAATCCCTCTGCTGGGTGTGAACAAGTCCCTTTCGCGGCTCCCATGGCGATGCTGACTCATTACGCTAAACAGGCTGGCAGCAGACGATTTCTCCCATAGCAGACGTGAACATCGCACCTCCCTCTCGCCACAGGAAGAGCTGAAGTGTGTTTGGCCGCTCGGTAACAGCCAAGGCAGCCGAGGAAATCGGCCGTCCAGATGGGATGGAGACGCGGGTGGAGATGCTCCACGCCTCTCCCCTCCGATGATTTTTCAGAATCCGTCACTGTCGGTATGAGATGCAGGTCCGGTCAGCTCTTCTGACAAGACGCTGAAGGACGACACACCGCAGACTGTCTCACCAGGAACGACCTGAAACCCTTTCAGGGAAGCAGGCACATCTCTGACCAGACATCTACACCTACCCTACACCTGAGGCACACTGGCACAGCTGAGGTCTCCTTTGAATACTCCTTCTCAGCATCAATGGGTTTCTGAGGGACTTTGCCTGGTTTGACGGACATGTTAGTAGCTCGATACATTATGAAGGATGACCATGCGGAAAAGCGTATACGATATTAATCCAGAACCTCCTAATGACATCATACAGAAGTTCCTCTTCTTTTTGCTCATCACCTAAGGAACATGCTGTACTATGCAAATCAGTCAAAGCAGTCCAGTGCAACTCAAAGCCTTTCCTCTCCTGTAGGTACTGCCTGAAATATTTTACCTCACACCTCAGGGTCTTGGGGTTGGATACGATTACCATTTTCTTCCTGTGTTCACATGGACTGAGACACTACTTAGCTCATCTGGAAACTTGTGATGGGCTGGTAGTAATTCTTGGTTTAGGGTTATGGATCAGCCAGACCCTAAGTGGAGAGCCATGGACCACTACCTTCTCAGTACCACAGTCATATGATGTCATATGATTTACATTTTTATCAGCCAATGACAAACAAGGGAATGTGATTTCAAGAGGGTTAGTCCAGACATAGCCAAACACAGTGTACAGCTTCAGCCAATGCTATTATGCAGTATGGTTAGTTGCCATGCATAATTATATACTTAATTAAAATAAAAGCCTGATCAGACAAGTAACATTAGCAAGTACTTAATTAACTAATTCATACATTCATTGTTAATTACTGACACTTTACTTAAAGCAGTCATTATACTGCGCTACAAAGCTCTCATCTATAATGCATTATAGGCACCATAATAATGCATTATAAAGGCTCATACTGCTCATCATAATGCATTATGAAGGTATTTGTAGTGTATTACAGATGAGAGCTTCATCGAGCTTTCGTAATCCATAATAAACTTGGCTATCATGTGCTATGCCTTTTTATAAATATAGCCGTGTTTATAACACTTTATGAATGCATTATGATGACTGCTTTGAGTAAAGTGTTACAGTTTATTCTGAATGGCTCTGGATTATTGCCATGACTGGAGGGCAACACGTTTCCTGGCATCTTCAGCCAGATAGAATTCCACTGAAGTATAACTCAGAAATCACAGAAGCAAGGCATTTACAAATGGATGAATAAATAAGAGACGAAGAGACCTTATTCTGAATGAAGCAGTTCACTAAAGCCATTTTACAAACATGATCAATAAGTAAATACCTGTAGGCTAAGCAGTATAGGAGGTAATGGAGGGGGCTATGTTTGGACTAACCCTCTTGAAATCACATTCCCTTGTTTGTCATTGGCTGATGAAAATGTAAATCATATGACATCACTCATAGAACACAGAACAGGGCCAATAATAGGAAAATCTATTGTGTAATTTAAGAGAAAATGTTATGCTTTTTTGTGCATTTTAAGTAGAAACCTTCGTTTGTCTTTTGTTTTGGAACATTCTTGGGATGCCCCCTACATTTTACTGTTGCCCCAATTGCCCCTGTTTGACCCCCTGAGCCACACAGCAGAAAAATATCCGAATGTGCTGTCTGTAATTGGAATGTACAGTACAGACAACATGCATGTTCATGTGTGGGCAGAGGCTGTTAATGAGGTCAAATGCAGTAAAAACGCATAAAACTATGCTAAATATGCTAATTAAATGCTGCATGTTGTAGCTAAAGGTTATGTGGAGAGTAACATTGTATTCTTTCACAGGAAAAACTAAAAAAATATCCATATCCTGTCACATCTCAAAGGCTAAACAGGTTTGGTTCAAAAACCATTTTACCTTTTCTTAAAGACCTTCATAACTGTGATCTATGGAAAGTGCAAATATATATATATATTTTTTTTTTCTTCGTAACATTTCTAACTATGGATAGTCAGAAACTATCACCAACAGTGATTACTGAGCCCCTGTACGATGAGGCAGAGCATTTATTTTCTGAACAGCAAGTCCTGTGCCCTGAACTTGTCCCTACTTTGTTTAGAAAAAAAATAAAACTAATGAATTGTATTATTCAACCGTCACGTTCATATTTTCAGAACTTAAGAGTGAAAAGGGTAAACACTTAATATTTCTTATTCAGAATGAAGAAAAGCAAACATAAAATAAATGTTTGTTTTATGGCTTGGATAATATTTTTAGTAATCTAGACATGTATGCACCCCATGAGCCAGATAAGCAGTTAGAAAGGCCACAATTATGGAGGGACATGTATTCATCAAAGGTGGAAGCACATACCGTACATCAGTGTCTCTCAACCCGGTCCTAAGGGACGCCCAGACGGTCCACATTTTTGCTCCCTCCCAGTTCCTTAATGGGATATGGGAGGGAGCAAAAATGTGGACTGTCTGGGGGTCCCTGAGGACCAGTCTGAGAAAAACTGCCATAGAATACACTAAGACGTCACAGAAATTATTCCTAATATATGCAGATATTCCTAAAAAAATTCCATTGTTCCCAGCATGTTTTATTAATTTCATGGTGACTATGCCTCAATTCTCCATTGACTGAACTGTTGTCATGACAATTGATTGGTGGGATTTAACTGAATCACAATTGATAACCTAAAAGGAACCACGCTGCTATCCACCAGAGTAAATATAACTCAACTGCGGTACACTGCAGTCATAGCAAAGGCAGGTGTCGAGCCAGCGTGAAGCCCTGTTACGGGGGAAGCTTGTTCTCTCCATCCCACTGAGAATGTATAGTTAGTAATCAGCAAAGACCAGCGGGCAGACAATAGGCGAGCCTGCCCATACCTTTGGGGAGCTCAGCACCAGCCTGCTCCGCTTACTGCCTCCTGCTGGCTTATTAAACAGCCCCCGCGCGATGCTGACATTCATTAGGCTGTGGGACACCATTCGGGTGCCTCATGAATGAGAATTTAAAGTGGGACAAAAAAAAAAAAAAAAGAATAAATTCCAGGTTTCGAGCTAGGTAAAAAGAAAATACTCCCTGTACTGCGAGATAACACGCACTGCATCCCAAGCCTGTACTACAGCTGTCACTCATTAGCTGCATTTTAATGACCAGCTCTAGGAGACCTTCACCAGAATGCCTGAAGGATGCAAGAACAACAGTAGGTAGAATAATGATTTTTCTTATTAACTCTGCATCTCGCCGCCAGAACCAACCACTTCAAATGTGATGGCCTGGAGGGTTTAATCTCTTGATCTTGGGAGGGAAGCTGAGACCTGCGCTCTTACTCTGTAATCAGACATAGTGGGAAACTCCGTGAGGTCTACTCCATTGTCCTCTCCTCTCATGCCCCAGTCCATCACCCGAAAGCTCCGTCGGAGTGCTCGCGTTGGTCATAATGGATAGGGAGTCGTTAGGATGGTCCGGCTGGAACAAGCCGTAGATGGAGAATAGCTTGAAGCCATTTTTCCACCCCCTGCCGTGTGCTTATGCAGATTGGCAGAGGGGGAAGAATGGCATTCTGACAGGGCTGGGCTGACAGGCAGTTAGTGTTGATTCATCACACATACAGCTGAGTGTGTTACATATAATGTTAAATCTCTAGGCTGCCGTGCGGCAGTGAGACGCCGTCAGAAAAACACATTGTTGTCCCATTCCGAAGAAGCAGATAAATTATTTGCAAAAACATTGAAACAAATTACTCGGAGGAAGCCAGGAGAATACAATTTGGGAAAATAAAATGAGGAATTTTAAAAGCTTCACCGCCTGAGATGGGGGTCCTAGGCCTACTGGCTCTCCAGTGCTGGAGAAGCAGTCATGGAAGATGGATAGATGGTCCTCCACTGCAAAGCAGGAACGGAACGTGAGCCGTAAAGGGGAAGGAAACGCCTTAGGTGTGTTTGCTACAGGTGGGAACTTGTAGTGTGAAGATGTAGAGCAGGTATTTTACCATGTGGGGTGGGCATTTACCTTCACAGCTCTTTAGTACGCTGTCAGAAAAGATGTCAGCATTCACAATGTGGATTCACAGTTCAACCTGCCTGCTATTAGCACCGATAAAGCTAAAATTAAGAATAAAGGAGCACAGTGCCATTCAGGATGCATTCAATGTGATCCAGCAGTATCTCTGTATCTGCCACCAATGAATGTGTTACATGCATGGCAGCGTTTCATAAATATCTCAGATACAACAAATGGAGCATTTTTAATAAGTAAAAAAAAAACGTAAAAATCGATGAATGATCTGTATTGCTGGATATACGTATACTATTATATTGTTACAGCGGCACGTTTCCAATGTCAGTGCCTGATTAAACGAAATATAAAGGGTTCTTATATCCAGTCAAGCTGATTTGTTGCCTGTGGTCTCGCGGCGTGACATAGCCAGACGCATGCCGTGCTTCACCCGGGCTGCACGTCGAGGCGGCGTGATGAGAACGTCTTATCTTCATAAATTTTCTAAATGCACCAACTTGACAGTTTTAATATTCTCTCCACCTGTACCTAAACAGTAAGTAATGGCTAGCAAGCTTTAAGATCCCTTTATCTGTTACATCTCAGGCACAATTTTCACAGTGCCTTCACTCTGAATTCATATTGTAGGTAATTCACATTGTTTTGCTTACCGCAACACTCATAAGGGAAACACTTGCTAAATGCGGGAAGCAGTGTGTATTTTCTCAATTTCTCAATAATAGTCTCTCAATGGAAAGAATTATCGGAAACACTTTACTTAAGGCCATGTTTTAGTAATTTATAAACACATTCGTAATGCATTATAATGCATTCATAAAGAGACAAAATTATAAAGTTATCTATAGTGCATTATAGATGAGAGCTTCGTTTGGCAGCCATAACGCATTATAAACATGGCTATCATGTATTATTATTATGCAATTTTAAATGTGCAATTTATAAATGTGCAATTTTTCTGAGCATCTGAGCACTCTGACCATCCATATTTATATGTTTCCATTTTGTATTGTATAGTGTATATTTTATATTTTTACTGTTGGTATAGTTTTTTTTTATTCTATTCTATTCTATTGTTTTTTAATATTCGCTGCTCTTATCTTTGTATTGTCCACTTTCTGCCGTGACAATGCAAATTTCCCACTTGTGGGACTAATAAAGGTTTATCTTATCTTATCTTATTGTGCCTTTTAATAGATATTTATGGCCATGTTTATAATGCTTTATGAATGCATCGCAATACATTATGAACGTGTTTATAAATGACTAAAAATATGGCTTTAAATAAAGTGTTACTGAATTATCTCTTCAATATCAATAATAATAAATGAATATTATTACCTTGTAACCATTAAATGTGGTGGGTCTATATGCATAGAACTATCACCTCTTTGTTTTGCTGATGTAGTAATACCACTATTACTGCTGCTATTAAAAATAGTCCTTCTTTTTTCTATAATCCCTTATCCGGTAGGGGGACAGGGGGGTCTGGAGTGTATCCCAGGCAGCACGAGAAACCAAGTGGGGGGACGGGGAGCCCAGAACAGAATGGTTTTCTTTTGCAGGATTCACACTAGAAGCAGCTTAGAGACACCGATTTGCTGAACTGCATGTCTTCGTACTAAATGAGGAAACCGGAGAACACGGAGGAGACTCGGGCAGAAGCTGGGGCAGAAGCTGAACTGCCAGCCCTGAAGGTGTGAGACAGCCATGCTTCTCCCTGCACCATTGTCCACCTACACACACTCACACCGCAGGCAATTCAGAGACACATATTCAATTCCATTCGTGAGGTCATCTGTTTTATTAATAAATAATGCATGCAAACATCTCACATGAACATATCTTAAAGTTACTGTTTTATTTGTTTTTAATTTTCTCATTGTTTCCAAAACGTTCGTTTTTGAAATGATATGAAGGCTTGGTGGGTTAGGGGGCAGGGCAAGGGGCGGGGCCAGGGGTGGGGCCAATATAGAGGGTGGGGCTTGTCTTGAATGACCTCAATATTACGAATGACATTTTGTCTTTTTCTCTTGCCGCCGCCCACCTGTCACTCGATTGATTGGTCTCATCATAGAAACTGAAATGAATAAACCCTCCCTGCAAAGACATTCCAGTACCGACACTCAGCTTGAAATTCGTCCCAAAAATAATCAGTTGCTCTAGCTGAGGCATGATGAGGCTACAGGAAAGATGAATGTGCTGGAAAATTGCATTTTCACTTGAACTGACTCCTCATTTTTCAATATTTATTGAAGCTTCAGACATTTCTCTGAAGAGGACTGTGGACTAGTGAAGGGGCTAAACGATGTCCTCTTTGAAGTGTTAATACTGTCGTAATTATGTGCTATTTGATTTTATGGAATTTTTAAGGAATTGCAATCCTTTGTTCTGACACCTCTCCACTTAGACTAACATTTTATCATCGTGATTAATACCTAGAAGTGCCAGGGTTTATTAACCATTTTGAATAGTGTGTGGTAACTTTTTACGATATCATTCAATGGGAACTGAAACTGAAGAAAAATTAATGGAGGCCTATAAACAGCAATTAGGCAATATGTGAGTATTTAACTGCAATTTGTGAATGTATAATAAAATACATTAATAGATACAAGGTGTTATGAATAGGGTATTATGAATAGTGATCCGACAAAGGTCACATCACTGACTTGAAAATAGGCTCACATGAAATAATCATTTATCTGTCAATTGGTGACAAAATCTAGGAATTACTACTAAACAGTTATACCCTTATATACTGCTGTCTCCTTACAAAAATGTTAATAGGAGATACATTTTAATTTACTATTTCAATTTCACAATTTTATGAAAGGAACAAAAAAAGCTGATCATTTACATGTCCGCTGTGGTGTCTGTATTGGCATGATAATCTTTGACCTTGAATAGTTATGGCATATTTGCTTAAGAAAATCCACCCTATAATATATTGCATTCAGCCAGTCCTGTATGGGAAAACACAGCAGAAATGGCCTGGAATATGTCTGAAGTATCAAGCATGAATGAGAGGTGGGTTAGCTTAAGTGTTGTACGATAACGAATACTGAGCAAATACCTAACGACCTTGCATTTCAGCATTTCAAACGCATCCAAAAATAAACCAATATCGACATCTTCGTTTCTCTCCCGAGATTCAGCCGTAGTCAGGCTCTACATATAGTAATATGTATTGACAATTGGCTATTGAGTCTGTCTCCTTCCAAGTCTATAGAAGGTAAGCCGGTGATTAGAAAATCAGAGATACATTATTCTTGGAATGGCAGGGTCACAGAGGTAGTGGGACTCAGGGCATCACTGCAACGTAATGGATATTCAACTGTGTAGCATTAAGAAGACTGTGTGTGACGGTTTCTGTCGAGGTAGGGGCAGCAAGCGATGAAGGTTAAGAGGACGTTGACGACACCCCCGAGATCTCCTTCTCTTCTATATGGGTCAGTCCTGAGAGGTGTTGTGCAACGTGGAGAAGGTGCCAGTTCTCAGGGACAGAGGAGCTTCATGCTCGGGAGGTCCCTGGGGCTAAATGCGGATGGAGCTCACTGTCAATGCTGAGGTCAACTACAAAGAAAGCACCGAC
>JAODJW010000039.1:5652192-5665244 GCA_026777045.1 Hyperopisus bebe | reverse complement strand
CCCTGTGAATCTCAGCATGCAGCTGCGAGGTTTTGGCTCATGCCTAATGACTCGTAATGCCCGCGTGTGCCCCTGTACCCATGGACCCCAGCTGTGGGTCGCTGGTCAGGGGCCCTTGGCCTTGTAATGCATCCAGCCTTATGGTATGTAGAAGACAGAATTTTTTTTTTGGGTAGGGTTGGCAAACCTGATGATATTCCTGTTCAACAGTGGCTTGTAAGACAACAAGTGCTAAAGGTAACAACATTGATAAAGTTATGATGTTGTGGTTATGCATCTGCCAGTCTATCTTGTGTTTGCTGCAGTCTAGCCCAGGAAACCCGGCACACAAGGATGGGGTATACCTTTGGTGAGATATCAATGCGTTAATAACATTTTATTCCATTTATCAAATTTTTGCTACACAATACTTGTGTTTCTGTGACACTGTAACATGCTTAAACAGTGCCATCCATTTCAAAACCCACAGATAGACTTGCAGTGAAACTGGTTAGTTATAGCTGGACAAGATTTCACTTGGTCAATATTAATAGCTTTCTCCAGTTTTCCAGCTTTCCACCAATGCTATAATGAATTCTTAAAATATCTGAATTTAGTAAAACAATCTTTACTCACAAATACAAGATTAATTAGTTCTTCAAAAATCTATTTCTTTTGAGTCAGAGCATTTGATTAATTGAGCAACTAATTAAACCCAGTTTTAATTCCAAAGGAAGAATTAAGAAAACAAAATAATAGATCATCCAACCAGAAGTTACTGCGGTAATAGAATGCATTAATTAAAGAGAATTTAGAATGTTATGAACAAAAAAATGCATTAGTTATGTAAGAAGTTATTCTATAGATTGATTATTTTATCAGGTTATAGTTAGCCAGTTAGAGCACGTTTTTTAGCTTATTAAAAGACAAAACTGAATTGCATATATGTACATAAACTGTATGCGTGCGTGTATGTGTCCCCATTTATAGCTGAAATACAGGCGTGCAAAAAAGTGAGACCACTCTATATTTTTAAACAAATCTACGTTTTTAAATCTCGGTTTAATCCTGGCTCTGCTGGCAGAAGGCTACACTGAGCAGGCTGCTTCCAGGTCGAAAATTTCTAAGACAGCAGTACACAAGAATAAGGTGAAGCAGGAGACACTGGGAACGACCAGAAACCAGCCAGGTAAAGGGCAGAAGTGACTTTCTAATGTCAGAGATGACCGTCAACTTATCCGACAGTTTCTGATCAATCGTAAGATGATATCAAGTGACCTTCAACAGGAATGGGAAACATTAATCGCAGTTGTGAAGTGCTCTGCTAGGTCAGTTTGTATCAGGCTCCTAGAAGCAGGTCTTAAGTCTCATGAAGACAGGAAGAAGCCCTTCATCAATGAGAAACAGGGAGCCAGACTGAAGTTTGCCAAAAAATTACATTATTTACAGGCTCACACACACAAATTAAGAAATGAGTGAAATAAAAAATTGTGCTGTGGTCTCAATTTTTTCCATGGCTGTTTAGGGACTAAAGTACAGCTTTGTGGTCAGAGTGCAGGATCTGGTTTAAGGATTTGCTGAAGGGCCCAACGGAGATGTGACTGTTCTTCAAAGGCCGGGACTCGAAACAGCAACCTTGCGGTCACAGGTACAGAGGCCTAACTGACTGAGCCGTACAACGCCCCTGGTTACCATTAATGACAATGCCTAAGAAATGTTTTTAAAAAATAGTTAACATTTTAACCTATTTTCAAGTAGAGGAGACCACACGGGTTTGAGGCAGGGGGTGTCTCATGAAAGTACTGTTTACAAAGTAGAACGAACCGGAAGATAAATTAGAACACGGCCCTTTAAATGCGACTCGGCAAACGTTAAAGCGGTGAACTTCATGTAGAGAAAGCGGAAGCCCAGCACCGCCATGTGTCCTCCCCAGCTCCCCGCTTTTCTGTCTCCCTCCTGCCCAGCTGCCTCTTATAAAGGCCAATTATCTCTTATTGGAGGCAGCTGGGCATTGTTAATGAGGAGGCCGTTTGCATGGGGACAGTGTGACGCGATGCAGGAGTCGTCCCCACGCCGGCACTCTTCCCCGTGGCACGTCGCCGTTTCGGCTCGACGGATGAACAGTGATAAATGAACAGGATGAGGATGGATGTAAATGAACTTCATATGCGAGCCAATAACCATTTAACTATTCTTCTAGTTGAAAGTCAAGTAATTTTTTTTTTAAAAAATGTACGTTGACACATATGTCACTTGCATTCTTTCTTTTAGCTTGGAAATCATTTTAAGCCCCTTGCTCCAGGGTGTACACCAAGAGTCCTTCCTGAGACCAAATGGATATTTAGGTGAAACACTGGCGAGTGACATATGACTGACAGTTATATTTGTCTGTATTGTTTGCTAAATGATTACTTCTCCTTTTTAACTAGCATAAAGGAAAGCTATACCAGTATTTCCTGATTTCCCTGTTTGATGTATGGGGTTCCCAAGAGAAGTAATGGCAAAGAAATCCTTTTTATCCGTGTATTTGGTGGAATTTAATCAGGAAGTGTTTGTTTTTTTTCTTCCTCTCCGCCATCTTGTTTGGCATAGAACACACCAGAAGTGTTTTTCCTCCCATGCTAAGCCCAGTTAATTATTTATACATTCATGCAATATTTATTCCACAATAATTTTTCCATGTAGAGTTGCAGTGTGTGGTTTGTTGCCGGGTGTACTATTCTGGGACCGGTAGACATTGGAGATTAGAGTCGGCGCGGAACGTTAGCAGGAGATGGGAAGCCCCGCGCGAAGCTGTGAGTTTGGTGGGTTATGTTCCGTCTCGTTCCTTCACCAAAGCAGGTTCTCTCCGGCGTGGATTTTCCAAAGTATCGTAAGTAGGGCTTTAGGTGCAGCTGGCTAAACAGATACTGCGAGCGGGGGCCTCGTGTCCTGCCCGGCTGGTTGGTGATCACGTTAAGCGCTCAAAATGAGATGAGGGGACGTGGAGCCGGAGGCCTGTTGATCCCGGCCTGAGCTGCTGTAGTTAATGCCAGCACTTGTTGCAGTTTGTACCCCAGACAAGAATGACAAGAGCTGTGATGAACACAAGTGCAGGCTGTCATGTCCGGTGTGAGCCGGGGGCATGGACGAACGGTTTGGGGGAGTCGGGGGGGTCTGACTCGGAGCCAGGGCTATTATGCTCAATAAGAACGACAAGTGTAAGAATGCATTTTCGTAAATTGAAATAAAGCATACAATAATCAAATTAAAATACTACAACTAAACAAACTATAAATAAGAACAAACATCAAATCCTTTTGAGATACTGTTTTTAATACTGTTTCTCAAGTAATGGTTTATTTATCTTACTTTACCATTAATAATACCTGGAACATATTTTGAGCAGATAAGTACATGTTGTGTATGAATTCATGTAGAATTCTCTTAAGATCAGACTCATTCAATAACTATGACGTTCATTCTATTCCTGGAAATAATATTGAAACTTTCACTGAAAGTATAATATATAAAACTAAATAGAAATATATCTTTCAGATAACAAAACTAATGAAAACTGATACACCTGCATTAAAAACTAAATAAAACTAAACTGGATTTCAAATGAAATTTGAAAATAATGCGCAAATAAAAGCTAAATTAAAATATCTAAACTATAGTAACACTGCTTGGAGCAGCCGATTGACTCGGGGTATGAAGGAACGGAATGGAAATGAAGATCCTCCAAGGAGCCCATCTCTGGACGTTTTTGTTCTGGCGTTTTATAGGACAGTCTGACGTGTCGATCGCTCACATGTGAATTCGGAATCCTGTGTCGCTGGTGATCTGTGAGGCAGGAGAGAGCGGCTGACAGTAAAAGGGACCATTTGGAATTTTAATATCTTATTTCTTTTTTTAATTTGAAATTTCTGGAGTGGTGAAGGTTCAAGCAAAAGAAAAAAATCATAAGTTGAAAAAGAAAAAACAGAAAAGTAGTACAGTAGTGAGATGAATGTACAGGCACATTGTATATAAACATATCGGAAGTAAAAATGTGCAACTTGATTGGCAGACAGACACAGTGGATGAGACATTAATCGGATTTGATTCAGAGAGCCGGACACAGCGACTGGGGTCGGTCGCCCGCTTCGTTCTGGGCCTCCTGTTCAGCAGCACAGTCCGATCTGTCCAGGTAGTGGCTGGGAATGCATTGGAAAGATGGGCGTCCGCAATCCACCCAAGCGCAGGTCTTGCGTTCAGAGCGGCGGCAGCATGGGCAGCTGTAGCGTCTCCCAGCGCCGGGATGCCCAGGATGGGAGGAGATGGACGGGCGTGCAGTCGGCCGCCATCACAGGCTTCGGAGGACGCCACTGGTGGGATGACAAGAGCCAGATGACAAGGGAATCCTGTAGGAATGTTGGGCGTATGAGGATTTGGCAGCAAATTGACGACACCGGTGCCGCATTCCCTACTGGTATCACAACCTCACCACACTAGTAGTTGTAGAAAATCTATGGGTGAACATGTGCTGCGTGGACCAACTTGACATGCGCATGAACCGGGATGCTACCTGCTGCCATATATTTCCCATCACAGGACCAGCTTTTCGGTGTCGAGCTTATTTAAGGCAGTTTGTCACGCTACGCGCCAGTGCAGCAATCGTGCATGAAAGTGCGTCGTACCCCGGGCCTGCTCAAGCGAGAAGACATGTTGCCATGGAAGTGTGATGAGGAACAGCTAATTATGGAAGAAAGACAGATCAGGTCCAAGACCGACAGGTTGCTCAGTTTAGGGGGTGTCGGGAGGCACAGCAGTGTGGCACGTAATGAACTTTCCCATAGATGTGATCGTCTTTGCCTATTCCCCGTGACGTCCTCGTCAAACCACAATGCTGACTGCGGGGTCTGCTGTGGCCCGTATCCAATAGCCCTGAGCTTGGGGCTTTTTGAGGGCTGGTGCTGTTCCGACATCAAGCCGGGAAATTAAAAAGCAAGAAAATAAGCTAGAGCGTGAAAGAACCTTGGGACAGTATCAGTATTTCATCTTTTCTGAATGGGCTGCGACTCGCAGCAGGCGATTGCACAGATGGGCTTAGGGTCACCTGGGTGACGTCATCTGCAGTGACATGTTTCATCTTTGACACGCGTACAAAAGAAGCAGTGAACCTCTAGATACGCAGCCACACCCAGACTTAAAGATGAATATATGGCCTGAAGAGTAACAGATGCTCGGATCGGCACTTGTGAGACGTAACCTCTGACGTGACATCCAAACGGGAGGTCACATGACAAGGGGCTGGTCATGGTTGTGGTCCGGTTCCAGCTTTGAAACGCTCGGTATCCACTGCAGAAACAGAAGTCTGTGAGTACCGAAGCCTGAATCAGAGGATCCTGGATGTTTATGCTGATATGGGATGTGAACTGTCTAGTTTAGCTTCTACATTTGAAGGTCTTCGGGTGGGGGTGGGTGGGGGTCATTTGAAGGCAAGGAGCATGAGGGTTTGCTGTGATGTATAGGTCACGTTTGCACATGGTCGCATGTGTCCGGCTGCAATCGCAATAAATAATAAAATAAAATAAAAAGGCCGCAGACTTAAACCCACTGACATTCTGGCAGCCTCATTGAGACCCGGTGCAACAAGATGAGGGCTGTAACCTTGAATTGATTGATTTACCCCGGCTTTGTACTGCACGCAAGGAGCAGAGCAGGTAAGGTAATCTTGCATGCAATTATGAGCGTCTTAAATGTCTTGGAGATGTCTGCCGAAAGCTGGTTCCCACTTGACCCCCGGCTCCCCGGCAGCCAGTGATGAATAGGCCCGACCTTGTATCTTTCCGCTCCCCAATTGAACGTGCGGCATCCTGTCAGGGCGCGGCGGCGAGGCCATCGATCCCGCCGTAATTGGACGGCGTCAACAAAGCAAGCGGGGCGGCTCGGGGTCGGTTATTTACAGGCGATTTAATGTCCTGTTAATTTGCCGCTGATAGCCAAGCAATTGCCCCCCCCCCCCCACCCCCCAGGCTTCCCGCTCTCCGGCTCGTCCCCAAGGCTGGGAGGCCTTCAGATTCGCCTTGGCACTCTGCCAGCTGGATAAGGGGAAACCCAGTCATGCCTCCAGGGGGCGGGGTTTCATGGCTTTGTGGGCGGGACTCAGGATTAGGTACCTCCCCCGTCACTCAGAAGCCTGTGCCGTGCCCTCATTTTAGCTGGAAGTAGGATTAACAAGGAAAGTAGCCAGTTTAGCAGTCGACCGCATCCGTACTATGACACAACAACATGATGTTTGTTTTAAGTGTGAATTGTACAGCCTTTTTTTAATCGGTAATAAGAAAACTCAGTTTTGGCTATTTGGTCCTCCTTGCATATACACCGATATCATATTTATTTTCACAGTGGCCACAGAAGTTGCACTTTTTGAAAAAAGAAACTCAGGTTTTGCTGTGATTTATGGGACTGCTGTTTTGCTTTTAGGTGAAACGAAAGCAGGAGTATAGTTTTTCATTTTTTCCCCCCCAAAGTAGCTATGGGTGGAGCTCCAGACCCCCGTTCTTCCGAGCACGGTCCAGGTCAGGCCACTTACTTCAGACTTCTGACAGCCATAAATGCGAGTTTTCCTCACTCACATGGAAGGCCAGCTCCCCATCCCGGAAAGTCCAGATCCTGCTTTTCTCGTGAGCTCTGCCCACAGCCTCCTGAGCTGGAATGTGCCAACATCTTACTCATTGCAAACAAATGTCTGTCTCGCGTATTCCGGGCTGCTGCCACATGGAGTGATGTGTCCGTCAAAGGTGCCAAACCTCACGTCTGTCTAGGGGTACTTGCAGTCATAGTAGGCTCTGTCACTCTTCCCGTTAACGTCTGTCACCTTTGACCCCGCCTCCAAGTTCAGAACACAAACAAATAGCCATCTCCTCGTGTAAGGGATTGCAAAGAAACAGTTAACATCTTCTCCTGCCTCTGATGCACTGGAACATGTTTTTTTTTTTTTTTCTGGGTGTACTGGTAATGAGAGAAGACATTGCTTCCATCTGGCGGATGACTTGTCCGCCAGGGGCCGGTGACACTGTCCCTACCCGCTGCCCTCCCTACCTTTCTCTGGGTCCCTCCTTTTCCACTTACCCTCCCCATCTTTTGATAACCCCCCCCCCCACACACACACCCACCCAACTGGGACTGCATATGACATCACAGACAGATGGGTCGACAAAACATCCTAACAGCTCTGCATTTGTATCTGGTTAAACAAGCAGAACAGAAAGAACACGTACCTACGGTATACCCAATCGCTCCCTCAGCTGCAGTTCTCTGTCCTTCCTTTTACATTTATGTGTCTGATGAATATGTTTGTTTTTTAATCAGAATAAACCATATAGGAATATGAGGAAATAGGGAAAGACAGATGGTGAGATAAATGCATTCATTTACAGGGATTTGATAAGCTGCTACAGAACCCACACTCCTGTCTCCATGAACTCACTTCTTTACGTGTCAGACCAGAATTGTGATTCTTGGAAGTAACATTTAGGTTAGGGTGGAGGGTAGCAAATATATGATAAGGAGGGCTGGACATTTACTTATTTAAACCTTTACCTTAAGCTTAGCTTCTTAAGATGGACAGTTCCGCTTTAGGAAGCCAGGAGGACCCAGTGATATTAAAACATCGATACGCTACATTAATGGCACAGATTCCATAGATGTGTCTTGCAGAACATGCGCTAAGCACCATTATGACTCTAGGCGACTTCTAGCGAGTCAACTTTCAATGTTTAGCGAGGCTGGTGAGATAAATCTGACCAGTGTCAGTCATGACTAGGGGGCAAATAATATCACCACCAAATGTCTTTATACTTCCTAAATCTAAAATAATGAAGAAACCAAGTCATGCATCATTTTGGCCTCAGTTATGTGGACTGTACCACTTTTTCCCATCTTAGCCCATACCAAGTCGAAGGACAAAGGGTTGTGTGCACACTAAAGCCATTCTGTCTCATGGCACCTGGTTTTCCCAACTCTTCTTCATGAAAGTAGACCAGTTTCCATTAATAGATGGTCTCTATCACAAAAGAAGTTGCAATCTACTTAAACGATATAGTCGCAGGAAGGGTCATTATGGTAATGGAAAGGCCAGATAAATCAGAGAACGCACCTTCTGATCCAGGTGTCTTTCTACCCAGATGTCTGTGAGGTTTCGTATCCTACGGAGAGGAGACCTTCTGACAGGAAGATGTCTCCTCCTTGGAGGAGAGTTTCATGGCTGCAGGGCTCTGTCAGAGCGTGCCAGCCGCTTGCCCAGCAGCACGGAGCGCCTTGTGCACTGCTCACATTTCTGTCTCTCTCTTCTCCCATGTAAGAATTTGTTTCTTACGCTCCAGAGCCGCTTCTTCCCCCCCTATCATCTTTCCCACTCTCTTCCTTATTAATAGCCTGTTTCGCCATTGAAAATCTACACTTCAGTGCCGAGAATTAAGCCAGATTGATAAGCAGAATCTCCACATTAAGGGGACAGAGGGTCCAGGACAAAGATCCAGCTAAAGAGGTTTAATGAATAAAACAGGACGTTAAACGGCTCTGTTGCCCATTATGAAATTTCGGATATTTAGAATAGCCAATAGATTCAAGACACAGAGAAAGACTCCGTTTGCAGAATCGACCGAGATACATGGAATAGAAAACCGCAGCTCCTCACGTCTGCCTGGTCGTCTCTTGAGTTTCTCTCCAGCTGTTCATAGAGCTCTGTCCATTAAATCCTTGAATGAGCAGCATTTGGGCCTCATTAGCGACAGTCTTTCTGCACAAGGCTCGCAAACAAAGCTGATCTTGTAAACAAGGAGTCCTTCTTACTACCTCTCATCAGATCATAGAATAGATGTGTAATTAACCCTGAGAAGTACAGCGTGTCACTGCACAGACTTCCTTTGGAGTCCTTGATTATTGTGGCACCTACTATACATATGTGCATGTGTGACAGCCAGAACAGATATTTTGAGTGATTTATTGCAGAGACCAAGGAAATGACGTGCTAATGCTATGTTGTTGAGCAAGCAAGTGGGTTTATAAATGGACAATTTCTAGTTTTCCTTGTGTTAGGTGACAAGAACGGAATTAGTTGCCTGCCGGCCTCTGCATTTCATTTAATCCCTTTCTTGAAAGCACATGCATATGCCCAATATTACAAGCTTCATGGTATCGACAGTGAATGTCTCTGAGATTCAGGTAGGTTTTCGCTTGTTTCTGGGTACAGCCAGAACACCGGGTTTCCCTATTCTGAGAAGCTTCCGGGCATCTCAGGAAGCTTGGGCTCCCTGGAACACATCCATATGGCCTGTGAGATACCCCGGGAAAGTGCCATCCTATATGAGATGCTCTTACACTAGAGTGGGATGTTTCTCAGTCTTGCAGATACAAGAACTCCAGCAGCTACGGACACTTACCTAGTGCTTCATTTTTAATTAAATCAAGGTTGGTTCTCTCCTGTTTTTCATTTCTTCACAAGTTCAGTTCATCCTCGTGCCTTTGTTTGGGTGTGACCAAGCTGCCTGTCGAAATCCCCTAAGAATACGACTGTCACGTTCATAGAAGGAATGCAAACGGATTAGCTTCTCTGTCCTGACCTTGGCTGTTCCTCATCCCTCAGGTTTCAGGCCTGTCCTGGTTCCGCTTACCTAATGACAACAAAACATTAAACCCTCTCAGTTTTTTTCATAACTCCGCATCCAGTTCACAGTCCAGTGTACAGCTTGATATTTTAACACGACAAGTCTTCTCTTGGATTGGGTTACCGTGACTTGGTAACAGGGTTGGGTTACTCCAGTGTGACAGAAACAGGCTTTCACCGGGAAAGCTGTGGGGATTCTCTGGTAAAACAATCCCTTTGAAGCTCCACATGTCATAGTTGAGCCGCATTTCCTTGGCCATTACTGCCCTTTTTTTGTTAGTAAATAAATTTCTGCAACAATGGATTGAATTTCGTTGGGCCTTCAATAACACCCATCTGTCCTCACTAGCTACGAAAATCTGCTTAGATAAACGGAAGAATATACACAAAATAGCAGAGTGGGGACCGTTTATGAAATGTGGCAATTTAATATATTTGAAGCAACGTGTAGTGTTTGTGAGAGAATGCCAGGTATCGATTTAGCCTGGGGTATTGATTGACAGTTCGTAGGGTGTGCAGATGGATGGGCCAAGGATGAGATGGAAAAGGCTGCCGGTTGGAGACCAAATAAGTCACGCCTTTGAAAAGGCCAAGATGAAAAACTATACTGTCTACAGTAGAGAGCTTGAAAAATCTATTAATTTGTTTCTTTCTTCCTTCATACTGTAATTGGCTTGTGGTTTAGTGGTTCTGTTATTGCAAACGTTTTCTTTGTTTTGTTTGTTTTCTAGAATAAGACACTCATTTTGGAGAGAACTGGCAATAGATTAATACTCTCTAATACTAATTAAAAATGTTTGTGTAATCTCATGTTTTGATAAGAAGTTTTTACATTTGTTTTAATAACCAAGTACACGGACCACTATGCCAAACTGTATATAATTTTAAAAAGTAAGGATACAGTCCTGTACAAGGAAATAAGGGTCTCATTATTAGGGATTAAGAATGTAAAATGTTCTTGTCAAGCAATTAAAGGATTAGTTAGGCCCAGCGGGTATTTTTATTGCTTGTAATATTACTGCTAAGTACTACTATATGCCACTGTCCATCCCAGTGCTCCTCAGCTAGGGCAGAGTTTCCCAATCTGGTCCTCAGGGACCCACAGACAGTCCACGTTTTACTCCCTCCCAGGTATGTGGACTGTCTGGCAGGGAGCTGAGGGGAAGCAAAAATGTGGAGTGTCTGAGAGGGAGCAAAAACATGGTCTGTCTGTGGGTCCTTGAGGTTGGGAAACGCTGACCCAAGGTCCCAGGGACAATCATTTGGTTCAATACTGATGTTACCACCAACGTTCACTCTGATTGCTCAGATGATGAGCTCCAGCTAAAACCAAACAATCACAAACAGTAAAAAAAAAAACAGCTTATGGTCTTGTGGTCTGGTTTTTATTGCTGGTTTATCAATGCACTTCCTGTGAAAAAAAAATCAACACATTTCGGAGTAACTCTGCATCTGCGGACTGGGAGGAGACTATGGTGGCTCTGACAACCAAACAAGCAAAATACAAGGTCAGTCCTCAGCAATTGCTGTGCACTTCCAGGAAATTCCTCCTTTTCTGAATGAGGATCTGATTCTTTAATATGTGCCCAGGGACCCTGAGAATTGACAGAGCAAAGGCATGTAAATTGGGTGAACGTGAATAGAAGCATTTATTTGGTAACACGTATAACAATACCTGATTAATTCCACTGGCATGACTTAAATGGTTTCTAACCTTTGAGCTCCTAACAAGGTTTCTAATCACGACATTCACATTCATTGGCAATGGCATAATTATATCGGCTCTTCCCCCTCATCATATTGGCCGCATTACTAACTGAGGGTTACCACAGTTTCTTTTCCATTGTTATTTCCTATGCTTCCTGAACAAAAACATTTACCTCACAGCGCTGTCTTTTTTTGTGTGTTTCCACACGGTTCATCCTAATCTTGTTAGAAGTGCTTTCCGGGAACATGAGAGCGAAGCATCAGGGTGTGACTTGGAGCATCATAACTGCCCGCTTACTGTTCCTTCCATCTCTCCCCTTAGCGACTAGATGACTAAAGGGCTTCAGATCACTGTATTGCGTGTTTTGTTTCTTTTTCCTCTTTCTTCTACTTCTTCCCTCGCTTTCGGGATGATACCACCACTGCTTTGACGCTGGCTTGATGTCAGTGACAAGTGTAGTTCTGCGTTTCTCCAAACAGGCCACGTTTTGCCCAAAAGAAACTAGTGTTTATTTTTTTTCCCAAAGCAATCCAGTTGGATTCGATAGGTAGGAATCTACATGCAGCACGTCTACCTTGATGGTTTCCTAACTTGTGCTTAAGTACTGTAAATTTCGATGATGCGCACCCCTACAAATCTCTGTATGTCAATAGAGTGTCCTGGTGTCAATACCAGTGAGTTGTTGGTCTGTACTGACTTAATGATGTGAGTCTATGGATTTCTACAGCCCTGTGGTCTGTCAGTAATTTTGACACAAGCTAAAATGGTGACAGTCGCCGTATCAAAAAGTTTAAGAGCAGTAAATATCCTTCAGGCAAACTTAATTAAATGTAAAAGCAAGATTGTTAGATTAATAACTATGATGATTTTTTTTTTATTATTAATTGCCAACATTATATTGGTGAATTTTATAATTTTATATTAAGTCGGTTCTGCCTACTGATCTTAAGCAGTGTCTTTCCTATAAAGAAGTGTTTGGCCTGCCCTAGTAGTTAAAATGATTAATGAGCGCTAATTGTGTGTCGTGAGTTCAGCTCACCTTGAGGCTGCGTGGATCGGCAGCTTGCGGGCGGCACAAGTTAACAAGTATCAATAGTTAAATCCATAAACGAGCGTGGAGGCAGAGCGGAGCAAAGGCAGATGTTAATTAGGCTGCGACACGCTCCCTGGCATGACCACGGTCGTAAATGCAGCAGCAGCAGCAGCAGCCCACAGGTCTTCGGAGAGAGATTGATTAATGGGGCAGTAAAGCAAAGTGACTGCAGAAGCAAAATGGACACACGGGGCCTTCCAGTGCCACACCTAGCACCCAGATTCCGTCTATGGAGGTGCCTGTTTGGATTGGTTCAAGTTAGATATGTCATATTGTTTTGTTTGTAAATTTCTAATGTTCTTATTATCCCAAGAAACGACAAAAGATTGTGCGAGATGGCCAGCTTTCCATGTTTGGCTCATTGTGCAATAACGCGAATATGCTCTGCTATTGAGCTACCATAGGATACACACAACCTTCTCCTAGTTTAAATAGACAAATGGCCAGTGAGATGAAAGGAGTATCACATATGGCAGGTTGTACAGGACAAAAAAGGGGGGGGGGGGGAATTAACGATACACCTCTACATGGTGTAGCTCCAATTACACCCCCAGTGATTTGCTGTTAACCCTGATTCATTTAAGTTTTAAGAACCTTTGTTTTTCTGCTTATTAAATATAAAAAGCATAAACATTAAA
>JAODJW010000039.1:5619901-5632050 GCA_026777045.1 Hyperopisus bebe | reverse complement strand
CCGTTTATTTATCTCTTTGACTGGCAGAGGAACCCCCCCCCCCCCCCCAGCCCATCAAAAAAGGCCCCTGATCCCCCAGAAGAAATCAATCTATGAAAGAGAACTGGGGCCCCCAGCGGGGCCCCCCTCCGGGAGCCGTCCTGCGCGGCATGCTAACAAAGGAGCTACGCAGCGAGTCGTAGGTCCCAGCTAAGACCCGGAGCGTTTTTATGCTGCCGGCGCGAGCAGAAAAGCCCGTGTTAAATGGCCATTGTTGGCTGCACAAAGCCTACGACGCTACTCATGTCAGCAGAGGAAATGAACTTTCTGAGGGGTAAATTCTCAGTAGCAGAGAGCGCGGTGCTAATGGCTTAATGGATCCACTCCAATTCTCCGTCTTCCCCCGTGCCGGGTGTGTGCGTGAGAGCCGGTCTGTCGTTTTGTCTTCCCGGGAGTCTGTGACATACATGTGATGCACTGTGCTTGCTTGCTCACATGTCCCTCACTTCGCCCTCTCGCCCAGCCTCTGATCCCAGAAGAAGAGTCAGGAATTGGTCCGTCTTCGCTTCCTCCTCCCGGCAATGAACCCTTGAAGTAAAGATGATACATCCTTCTCTGTCCATACGCAGGAGTATCTGTCACAGGCTGAGTTCTCCCCGGCACGTCCAGCTCTCTGGGCCAGGCCTGTGGCCTGCAGCGAGACTCTAAAGAAACTTAACTCACCCCGAAGCTTCTTTTGAAACCTAACCGTGTTCTTCTTTGTTGATCATTGGCGACACCCTAGGCGAAGTACCATTCTAGAATAATAATAAAACAACTGTATTCACTCAGCCTGAGGGAATATTTCATTATATAATGTTAGCTCTGCATAGTCTGGCCTTACATTCCACCAGGAGTACAACTGTAGGTGGAATGACCGATGCCAATCAGCCCTTATAAATAGCCACTTTCCTCACAGGCAGCGTAAGACCACTAGCTTATGATGCATAAGTTTTAGCGATCAGAATGTCTGTTCTATGTGAGGACTTCTTCGTTTCAGAAGCCTTAATCTAGGCATTTTAAAACACTGTTTGGGTAAGTTGTTACGCCTGGGTATCCAGCCACGGGCATTTTAAGGAAGTCTCCATGTTTTCCACTGCCGGCATCTGGAAGGAAGGAAAATGCTGAGGTCCGGAAAACTGCAGAATTCAGTCCAAGCATCAGGTGCCACACGGTGGATGCAAACTAAGAACAAATAATAAACTGGGTGCAATATATCAGCTGAAGTGTCAACAAGCAACCACTGAGGCGAGACGGAAACCAAGAATGGTCACCAGAATTTTCTTCTTTTTTTCTCTTTCTTGTTTTTTTCTACCAGAAAGCATAATATGGTGTCGGTTGGCAGGAGGCAGTTCGGCGCACAAGCTGATTTCAGAGCACACTTAGATGAAACGTTCCTGTTACACACCTCTTAAATATTTGTGTATGCACCATGCAGACAAAGCACGTTACACGTGGACACACAACATGTAATGTCTTCAGCAGCGATTGAGAAGCTGTAATTGATCAATTATCATTTTAAATTTAGCATTAGGTTATCCCACAGAGGTGCTGCGGATAGGAGCGTTTTAACATTTGCACCAAATGCCAAACACAAAGCAATTTCTCCTCGCCTATTACCATTTTCACACTCTGGCATTATGGGTAAGGGACAAAAAAATGATCATCAATTTCAGAGACAGATGCTTTACCATCCCTGACCAGCCCCCCCCCATTAGAATTCAACCATTTAACGTTTTACTCACATGGTCAAGACAATCTATCTTCCCTAATTGCTCATCTGGTAACAGGTATTCCCTGGGCAGGATGTCAGTCCATTGCAGGGCACTCATATACAAGGACTATTTAGAGATATCAACTGACTGAAATGGTTATTATTAGAGTGTGAGAGGAGACCTGCATACAAAAGGGGATGAACATGGGACAGGAATTGAACCCACAGCCCTGAAGATGTGAGGCTCCGGTGCTGCCCAGTGGTTATGGGGTTGAATGTCATTAATTCTCATGCTGAGCTGGTGTGCCACGTCACTGTCAACGTCTTTTAAAACACGACACGTTCGTCTGTGTGGTGAAAAAAGACAGGTAGAGACGAAGAAGCGACTGAGGGTCTTGGCGTTCTCTGTTTGGGCTGCCCGACCTCCCCAACCTCACAAGGTTAAAAGATTTTTAGAGAAAGGCGTAAATAAGAAGGGCGGGGGAAAAAGATAAGCCTCCAAAAATCTCATCTGTCATTTCAGGTTTGCTGTGGCCAGATGACAGGATTACTCTCTTTACGTGTCTGCCAAGCCTGTGTTTTTCTCTCTATGTGGTGGAAACAGAGTGGTGTCCTCCACCACTGCTGCAGTAATACCTCCTGGCCCCCTGGTGGCAGAAGAGTCAAACGCAGCATGTCATCTTGGATGTGGTGACTGTCAATAAAGGCTTTTTTTTCTTGAAATATCACATACATATATTGAATATAACATACAGCATACCTACCCACACACACACGATTGCGCGCACATATGCATATTCACTGGCTCAAGACCAAAGAGTGCTGAGTTTATGCGTACCCAGTAAACTGTAAAATACACTGTTTAACATCGTTTAGGGATGAATCTGTTTCACAGTGGATGACAAATCTCCTGGTTAAAACAGATAAAAAGATTAAATGTAATTAATTAATACTGTCAAGAGTATTTTAGTTATTGCTTTATTAAATTATATTTTCCTTTGCTACTGTCTATTCAAGTCAAGTAAAGCTTTATTGTCAACACTGCTATGTCAAACGGTATAATGAATGGTGCAGCATTCATGACAAGACAGACATTTGCGTGGTAAAGACAGAGTTTGGCATAATTTACAAAAAATAAATCCTGGATAATAATCAGTCATTTAAGGGGAGCAGAGACAGAGGGAAAACCACTATGTATAAACACTAGCTAACATAACAACATTGCACATTAGACAAACTATGAAAATGCAAGCTACATGACACTGGAACATTAATGCGTGTTAGTACTGTCCATGCTTAAAGTGGCAATTTTGCAGGTGTAAACAGTACACTGATGTATCTGGCATACTTCATTTAACAGCTATCGTCTTAAGAAAACAGTCCATTCGCCATTGGTATTCTTTTTTTAATTACCTGATATATTATCTTTAGTTGCTGGGGTTCTCGTTTTCAAAATGGCAGCCTGGTGGCAAAAGTCGTGTGGTGAAGTGGTTTCAGCCGGCCGCTGACAGGAATAACAGAGGATTCAGCCTTTCCCCTATCATGCCGGCGATCAGTCAGAGATGCCCCGCTTAACATAAGTAATGTACAGCAGGGGAAAATGTTCCGAAGAATCGGTCTCTGGTGAGCTGTTCAGAAAGCCGGCGGTGCTTTTGTCATGGGGCAGGGAAGCTTGTTTGTGTTCCCTTTTTTTTGGGGGGGGGGTTGAGGGGGCTGGCAAGAATAAAAAAATAAATAGGTAAATCAAGAGGCCGCAGTACAGGTGTCGTGGGCGGTAAATCGCTGCTCTTGTTGTCTGGTGGCTATCTGCATCCATTACGGGGGCCTTGGCGCTGGTCCAAGGATGCGGGGTTGGATCGGGCCGCATGTGCAGATGGAATCTGACTGTGTTTCACCAAGCAGTAAATTACCTCTCTAACATTTGTGTAGGGGAAGAGGCCCAGCTAAATGGTCTGTAGTGCAGTAAACCCAGTTGGTGTCATTTCAGAAGGAAGTGGAAAAAAAAACCCCCCAGCCAAATCCTCACAGGGGCCTGATAGTAGGTGGTGAGGGAGGTGGGGGGGTGTCATGTGCGATCGATCAGAAATGGGGGTCACCGGGAGGACTCTGTGGCAGGCTTTGCTTACCATCGCCCCGCCGAGCCACTCGCTCCGCGGAAATGCGGCCTGCTTTTGTTAGCGCCCTCGTAAAGCACGTGTGCTTGAAGCTGGACTCTTGTTCAGCAGGTTTGGAGACTCTGGGCCTGTGCTGCATGCACCCCTACAGAGTCCACTTGGCTGCCTTCGCTGTATCTCTGTCATGCACTTACTTTCATATCCGTTGCCTATGGAGTGCGGAGTGTCTTGCACAAAGGATTGCATATCCACGTTTCCAGGTCAGGAGGCGTTTGTCTTGTTCTCAGAGAACAAGACGGCCCTTTCGTGATCACTGTCCAGTTTGCTACATGTCATTCTAACCAAATGTCTTCTGATTTATTTGACTCCTTTATCAGAACATTAGAGAGGATGTGAGTTTCTGCAGTTGATACGGGGACTGTGGCTTTCTGGTTTCTGGCTGTCCTATAACCGACATGAACTGATTGGTTTGAGGAGTTATTAAAACTAATCATTACATCCAAATTTCTTAGTCGCTGGTGTATTTGTGCCCAAATTTGGGCAATTTTTAGACATCAGTCCACTTAACTGCATGTTTGGGGACTGCAGGAAGAAACCTGCACGAATATGGGGAGAACACAGAAAAACATATCCCGGGGGGGGGGGGGGAGTCAAACCCACAAGCCTGGTGGTGTGCAGCCATTAAATGATACAGTGTTTGTTCCTTTTTTGTGTGTAGCAATGAGTCTCCAATTGGCTCTGGCATTAATATGTTAATGGCTGACTCATTACTAGGGATGGGTATGGTTAGAATTTTATCGATACCGATTACTGCTTATCGATGCCAATACTTATCGATACTCTTATCAGAACTACACTCCATAATATGGTGAGTAAAATAGGGATGACAGGATGTGAAGAGAATTAACAGTTACTTTAATATAACATTTTTGAAAAATAAGTTAGTTTCCTTTAGTCCTGTACTTCTGCTTCACTGTCCTGCTAGTCCCGGATGTAGAAGAATGAATTTGGACTGTATTTTAAACTGCTGAAATTTTGGCAGCATATTTGTAAAGCGAAAAAGGACTGAACAGTACCTCTTGAATTATGAAGATGGCATTAAATTACATCAAATGTTTCCAACTGAATTTGGTGTCTTGAAATATATTTTGAGGTAACACTAAATGAGCTGAGGTGACTGAATTAGAAAAATGAACTTTAAACTGTATATTTTGGAACAGAATTGTGAAAGCCAAACACTTTTTGTATTAATTATTTTACCAATGAAATTACAACTGAAATATTTTCAGTTGAAATATTCAATGTTTAAAAATACATTCAAATTAAATTTCTAAATATTCAAGCATTATTAAATACAATGCGTTTTTATTTGATTAGTGTAATTCAACGTGCTTTTTTGGATCAACGACTTTTGTCATTAATTTACTTCCACAAGCATTACATATACTAAAGTGAGCCCACACTTTTGAACGTTTTACAAAAATACCTTATCTGTCATGATGACTGGAGAGGACAGCATATCAACATGCTCCTACACGACTAAAATGTGATGGCGTGACGCCTGCAGTGTTGTCATCATTAGGGGACGATATAGAATTTAAAAGCGCTCCTTTGTTGGGATGCTTTTCCACTGCAACAGGTTACGGTATTTATGATATGATCGATACTTTCAGTACTTTCCCTTTTCCACTGACTTCCAGTGATCGGTCGCATACCAGTACCGAAAGTGCCAAACTAGGCTGCTTCGTACTTTGGGTGGAACTTGAAACGCCTTCTTTGTCGATTGATTATACAAATAGCCTGCCTCTGAAACACGATACAACCGCCGTCTTGAAAAAAGTTGGCGAACTCTGAATATAAGGATGGATGAAGTAAAATAATAATAATAATAAAAGTCATAATAATGGATGCCTGCACAACAACCCAAGCTTTAATTACGAGTTGGAAAAACGTACAACAAGATCAGGATTGCAGGGACAAGAAATAAAGTTTTTTTATATAATATACTAGGGTGGCACAGTATTATTTTGTTT
Source organism: Hyperopisus bebe (assembly GCA_026777045.1). Taxonomy (NCBI): domain Eukaryota; kingdom Metazoa; phylum Chordata; class Actinopteri; order Osteoglossiformes; family Mormyridae; genus Hyperopisus; species Hyperopisus bebe. Next base: position 5,626,171 of record JAODJW010000039.1, on the reverse strand, counting down.
TAGGGGTATTTATAAAGCAAAAAGGAGTTCAACATAAATAATAAAGTGGAGGTAAACTTTAGACTGATTTTTAAACATATATTAGGTAGACTATATAAGGAACAATAATTAATATTGCAAAGCTAGTTACATTTTTTTCCCATGACAAAGTAAAAATGTTTTAACGAAACAAACTCCCCGCACTACAATTAATGTCTGTACAGAACTGAAAGTAAAAATGATCTTAATCTAGCTGACTAGTGATGTAAGAATTGCATGTGCATGACATGCAATGTTGGTATGAATATGGCACACTGTATAACCCTTTGATGTACTACAGCCTTTTTTCAAATTCAGTACAAAATACTCACGTTGCGATGTTATTCAGCCAGTCATTTCTGGCGCGCAAGAGAGCAAAGCTGACATTACGTCAGGGGTGGCAATCTGGTAGGGGGGCAGTTTAGAGCACAACACCTGTACCGGATTTTACGCCAGTGGAAAACAAACACATTCTTTAAGTATCAAAAGTAACGATACTTGGTGCAGTGGAAAAGCACCCCTCGAATGAATTATCAGTAAAAATATCGCTAGTGGCACAGTTTGTCCAGGAGCTTATTGATATTATCGGTATCGCCGAGTCCGGAACCAGTGCCAATTCAGTACTGGTTCTCAATACCCATCCCTACTCACTACTCTCAATTGCACTAGATACAGATCTTGATGTGTGTGTTTTTATAATCTACTGAAAAGGCATCTGAGAAAAGCACCGTCACAGAAAGATGATATGGTGAGGTGATTCTTCACCTGAAAAACATATTTTGCGCATTTTCAAGGTGATGGAATAAAAATAAGTCAGAAGACTTCAAGCCTGTTATCTGACTTTATTAAAATGCCTTCAACCAGAAAGCGGAACCAGTGTTTTTTTCCCCTTTAATCAGTGTCTTAAAGAAGAAACAGCATGAGTTTCTTTGTTACAGGGCTGTTTGGAATAAAGCTGTGATCAAATCACATTCAAACTGCAATGCAGAACTGGACAAGTGTATCCGATTGGGTATAAAGTGCTGAAAGTAGTTGGAAAAGAATGTGTAATGCACATTGAGAATATTCAGTATATATTTCATCATATGCCCTAAGTCTGAAATGACCAAGTTTTTAGTTAAGTACCTTTGAGTTCAGGGCAGTTATGTTCATTGTTGAAAGTGTGGGAGAATCACAACGCATTATTAAATCTCAACATTAAATATATTCACACTGCCATTTATCCAGCAGGATATCACTAAAGTAATGCAGGTCTAGTGCATTATGGGTACAGATGCCAGCCTTTCCTTTGGTCTACAGTTAAGATGTTTGTTTATTTAGATTATGCTGATATATGGGGGGGGGGGCAGCACATGGCTCAGTGGGCTAAGCCTCTGTGCCTGTGATTAGAAGGTCTCTGATTCAAGCCCAGCCTCATCACATCTGCCAGTCCATAAGCATGGCTCTTAACCCCCAGTTCCCTGGGTCTGCTGCAGGTGGCTGCCCTTCACGCCAACAGAAAGCAAGGAGCAGGAGGCATAAAGAGAATCCCCCCATGGGGGTAATAAACAATCAATTGTTATCATTGTATTGAGTTTGCAGGTGCACAGTGGCTCCGTACATAGTGTGGTCACTCACACTTTCTGATTTGCAGTCTTCAGTTTCCTGAGGTTTCAAGATGGGAATTTACTCCATGTATTTTCTGGGCGTTCTTCTATGTTAATGACGATGGAAAGGCATCCTGTATTTCTGTCTGTCTGCCAATATATCTGATAGGCCCTGGATCACTGCCAGCATCTATCCTTACATCTTTGAACTACTTATCTGCACAAGATCACTCTAATCCTAACTGGAGAAGCAGCTACTTAAAATGAATCTGTCATCCCATGACCAATGGTTGAGCAGAATGTTGGAGCAGAGATACCCATAGTCTCCAGGGAATCAGACAATTTGTCCACATCCCAAGCTTTTGTTGCCTTCCATGTCTCAGCTGTGTCTTCTGGAGCTTAACTGGTTGTAATCCGTAATTTGGAGGAGACTCGCCCTGTTGGCAGGTCTCCTAATCTTCCACTCCTCGGGTGTGGATTATTAACTCCGAACAAGCAGGATTTCCCATTTTCATTTAAGGCTATAACGTTATTGGATGACCATACGCCGCAAGTATCCCCACCAGAGCTGGGTGGTATTACGGTAACGATATACAGTGTTTTGAAATCTTGGCAGTAAAATTTGCCATTCACAAAATATATCATTGGGGTTTACCAAGGGGACTAACCCGGCCCCCAAAAATTTATTGAACACGTTTTTTTTGTAGGGGTCTTTCCTGTTTGGCATATTTTATTGCAGAGACCCCACACTCCCCTTCATGCCGAATTTTATCACCAAGACCTCAAAACCCTAGAATAAGCGTTGCTTTTGAAAATACCGTCAAAATACCATATAATAATATCTAATATAATACCATATAATAATATCTGGACAGTGACGGTACAAACAATTAGATACCAGCCAAGCCTAATTTGAATATAGACTCATAAGGGTAATTTTGTCTTTCTGGATACTGAGCACGCTAGTTGGCATCTCATTTTAACTGAAAAGCGAAGATGATGACATAGTGACGTTTCTTTGCTCTACAATTTCCAGTGAGCCGAAAGACTTTATTCGGTAAGCCATGGGCTCAGCATCGAGGAGGTCCTGGGTGTGCGGTTGATCCGGCATGATGTCTCAGGAATGCAGGGCAGATAAGAGAGCAGATTATTGAAACTAGAATTGGTATCAGTGCAATCCATCATGTATATGTCCGGATTGCCCTGAGTGGACCACCAGCCTTCAGGTTCTTATCATAATGCTGCTATACCAGCCTCCATCACTATGGAGCTCAATCAATAATCAAAGTGGAGGAATCCAAGGGGACATATAACAAACCGCTATAGGCATTAGCAGAATGGTATTAATTCAGAGCACGAAACGTATATAATGAAATATTCGACTGAATAGAAGATGATGCTTATATCTGGAATGCTTTACACATCTTTTATGATCTTACTCCGACGCAATCTTAATCCTCCCTGGGTCATGAACCAGAGCCCCACTGCACGCCCACCCATGCCTGCCCTTTGAAAAGTGCTCTTTCTCTCCGTAGCGCTCGGGTATTGGGGTGTCAGGCTGTGTGATGTCTCGTTCATTATTTGATTGGTCATTCTGTTTAATGGAGGCTTGAACACAATGAGGAAATATATAAGGCTGGAAAAGTCAGAACTTGAATCCCATCCAGTGCGTCCTTTGCCACGCACCCCAGGCAGTCTGGGATAGGGTCCAAGCTCAGTGTGACTCTGTACTGCATGAACAACAAAGGATGGAAGGATGCTTGGATGGATGGGAGAATCAGGAACATCTATAGAGAAAGCAGATGAGCGCTTCTACCATGAGGGTAACGTATACCATATGGTACTGATTGCTCATGAAAGAGCTGTAGGTGCAGCTGAGTCTTAGATGTGAGTTTGTGCAGCAGACAAACTCAGCGTACGGATGATGACTTCACTGCTTCCCAGGGATCGTTTGGAAGGCTGGCTTGGAAGTGGGAACAATTGGCAGGATTTTCCTTTATGTTAAAAACAGGAAGCTCCCTCCTTCACACTAAATTCCATGTATATTTATGCTTTGATAGCACTGATATGACTCAGCTGGCACAGGAATCGGGCCGGCAGGTAAGAACCCCACTGCTGTAGCAGAAGGAAGCCTGTTCTTTTACCCTTGAATGAGGTAATTACCAGGAATGGGCTGATGATATCCAGATGTGTCCCGGAAATACGCTAAAATGTCTTATGAGAAAGTTGCTTTGGATGGAACATCTGCTAAGCGACTGACGAACAAATACTGCCGCAGTGCGATGGCCAGTTTCAAGAATCTGCCGGATACTGATCTGAAGCAGTCGCATGGAATGCAGCTTCAGCTAGTCACATGTGGGCACAAGTCCAGGGTACAAACACATACAGTACGGTGGTTTCTCCATAAACCTGTCCTGGAATGGGTATCCTTTGGAGATGTCACTGAGGTCATTTCTGTCTTGGCTTTCTCCACTCTCTCCAAAATGCATGTGATATCCAAAAAGCTGTTCAGCTTTGTAATATTTAGTGTGTTTATATACCACGGGAATATTGGCACCGATGGCAATAGCACTGTGATTATTTAACAAAATTGACGTACCAAATTCATGTCAGGCTTGGTTCTTCATAGCTAATTTTTTTAGCCAATGAATAAATAATAATGCAAATAGTTATGTGCTAATGTATTTGTAAAAATTCTGCAAGGGTACATGCTGTAGCTGCGAGTTAAAGAATGTTAGTTTTGGTGTTTCGGGAGTCTAATGCCTCTGAATCTGTTAAGGGGAAAAACAAAATCAATATTGTCACAGCTCCAGAGGACCATCGATTCCGTATCAGTCAATAAACATGTGACCTGTTGTTAGATGGCACAGAATAAGGGAAACAGGACGCCATGTTTGCATGGACTGGACTGTTTTCGGGAGGCATGATCCAGAAGCTGCCGGAAGTGGGGAGTCCCCGGGCAGCGGGCGGCTAGCGGCTGATATGGACCCAAATTTTTCTGATGTGGTTCTGCCCAGCGTCTCCGGAATGTGCTGATGCTGGCCGACGGCCACGGGAGGGGGGGTTGGGGGCTTTGCGTGAAGGCCGTTCCGTAAACAAGCGGCGTGTACCCAAAGCTAGGCGGGAAGACAGAGGTGCCGGCACAGAGATAAGGCCGGGCTTTCGCTCTGTCTGCGAATGCATTCACTGTGTGCTGCTCTCTATGTCAGCAATCGCCATTCCTGTGTGTTTTTCAGCTCAGATCCAACAGCTTGTATAGGCCTGATAAAACACTACTCCCTATAACAATGGATACATTGCCAATATGTAAATTGCTTTGTCTAAGATCTAAATCTTTCCTTTGCCTTCATCTGTATGATTTACATGTTTATGTGCATAGAGAGACGTAAATGAGGTATTCATCCCATAATACTACAACGGAGTACAGCAGAGGGTGTATTGGGACCAGAAACCCATCCAGTCACACAATAATTACATGGTTTAATGGCTCATGACATCATTACTGGGTACATGCAATCCATTTATAAATGCATTAATGCCTGTCTGAGCACCAAACAAATTCCTTCTACATGTTAAGTACTTGTAAAAATAAGTACATATTAAGTACTTAGCAAATGAAGTACTTCTGTACTGTTGTAAGGGTTAAATTCGAAGCCGTATGCTTTAAAGGGACTAGCTATATGTTATGTTAAGGTAAGGTGAGAATCAGACGTTTCTGTGTGCAATTACTAGTTAGTTCGGTAGGTTATTATTAAAAGTCTGGATGTTCCAGATAAGAGAGAGTGGATTTCAAGGATCCTGAACACACTGTTTTGGTGATCCCGAGTACTCGCTCTTCCAGATGTCGATTGCAGGGATCCTGAGCAACATAGTATACCAAAACAGGATTATGTGGCGTGTTCCACTAACGAAATTTAATAAACATAAAGATACGCCAAGTTTATGCAGCTTACTAACTTTTGGGTGCCTCAGAGCGCATCTCATTAATATTTTAGCCGTACTGCTAATCTACTTATTAAACTATGGACGTAAATACATGTCCGTTTATCACTGAAAAGCTGCTGTCCGGCCAAATGTCTTGCTTGTCATCTGAAGCCCTGGTACAGAACCGTGACGAAACCTGTGCAAAAAAATTTAAATGATGCTTTCATGTCTGCACGCAAAAGTAAGTGCATTTTATTTTCCCAGGTCCCTTCAGGGGCTCCATACCCTGGTGGTTATTATACATGCGCGATATAATATTGATATGATATTGCCCAGCCCTAAAGCCAGGACAGGGTGCCAACCCATCTTTTTTGGTGCCTTTTTTAATTCTGTTATTGTTAATGTTATATTACACACACACACTGTATTGCCAAAAGTATTGGGGCACCTGCTTTTACACACAAATGAACTTTAATGACATCGCATTCTTTATACATAGGGTTTAATATGGAGTTGGCCCACCCTTTGCAGCTGTAACAGATTCAACTTTTCTGGGAAGGCTGTCCAAAAGGTTTAGGGGTGTGTTTATCGGAATTTTTGACCATTCTTCCAGGAGAGCATTTGTGAGGTCAGGTACTGATGTTGGATGTGAAGGCCTGGCTCACAGTCTCCACTCTAATTCATCCCAAAGGTGTTCTATCAGGTTGAGGTCAGGGCTCTGTGCAGGCCAGTCAAGTTCCTC
>JAODJW010000039.1:5584370-5597927 GCA_026777045.1 Hyperopisus bebe | reverse complement strand
GGGGGGGGGGAGGGTTTGCACGGGCCCATGGACAATCTGTGTCCCTCTGCAGTGAAAAACAAGTGGATAAATGAGTTTGGGTAATGGGATAATTATTAGGTGGGGGGGGGCGGAGGGGCAATCTCCATTCTGATGCAGCGTGATCAAACAGATGCTGTGGTTTGGATTGTTTTTTTCCCCAGGATGAATTAAGTATAAACACAGATTAACACCAGGGTTAAAAAAAAAAACCTGACCATTCTATGCGCTGAGCATGTTTATAGTGGGTCTTTTTGAGGTGGCACTTTGGTTGAGGGGTCAGTGCTGTGACCTCACACTTTTGGGCTTGTAGCTTTGACTCCCACCCTGGTTCCTCACATGTGCTGTTCTACCTTTGTTTTCGTACATAGTTCTGCGATTTTGGTAAACTGATGTCTTGAAATCGCCCATGATGTCTAGACCCTGCGATGTCCCGGTTTCCCTCCTTTATGCCCTGTGCTTCCCAGGCTGACTGAGCTTATGGAAGATGGATGGATGGATATTTTTCTCATAAAAATTCAGGTGGAGTTCCTCCTTCATAGAGGCAGCAGCGGGGTGCTGTTCTCTGCCTGTGCTTTGGCCATTCGGCAGATGCGTCCTGACTACCCCATGTCAAATTTAAAACTCACCATGATGTTCCGGAATAATGGATCTTTGCTTCACAGGTCACGGGTCAAGGTTTCATTACCTTTCATCCTTTTCCAGTAATGTGGCATTGGGGAAATGCTGCAAAGTCCTTGTTTAAAACCACAGTGTTCCACACTCCTGAAGAGAAGAGTGTAACAAAACTAGATGTTTAACAAATCTGTTTTATGTGTGTGGTTATAATCACTCTACATAAAGCCAAGAATGCCCACAGCCTCCTCTGACACATGCAACATTGTACACAAATAACCATTTATGATAATGTAACAGTCTGTCTGCTTTCTAACCATTTCTCCTGGTTGTGCTCGCGGTGGGACCTGGAGTTTATCCCAGGCAGATAGGACACAGATAGGCTGGGGTACATCCTGGATGGGACAGCAGTCCACACACAGTTATAATCTCTGGGTGATTTGGAGCCACCAGTCAGCCAAACTACATGTCTGTGAACAGCTGAAGGAGGCTCACACAAGGCGGGGAGATCTTGCAAGCTGAATGCACACACTGAACAGAAAGGGGAGGGGCCCTACCCACTGTGACCCACCCCCCCCAATATAATGATAATTGACCATAATAATCAGTCTATTCTTTCCAATATCTCTGGCATATTTTGGAGGTGGGCAAGTGATTGTAAGAAATTAGATATTGACTCAGGCTGTGACATAGCTAGACAGCGGCAATATAAAAGAGACATGAAATGTACAGCTTCAGTAAGCAGGAGGTAATGTGTAAGGTAATGTGCACAAGGTGATGTGTAAGGTAATGTGCACGAGGTGATGTGTAAGGTGATGTGCACAAGGTGATGTGTAAGGTAATGTGCACAAGGTGGTGTATAAGGTGATGTGCACAAGTTGATGTGTAAGGTAATGTGCATGAGGTGATGTGCTCAAGGTGATGTGTACAAGGTGATGTGCACGGGGTGATGTGTAAGGTAATCGGAAAGGTCCTCATTCCAGAGCCCAAATACTCAAGGCAGAATCTGTGACAGATACTGGAAATGGGAAAATATGATACCATACAATCAACGTGGCACTGGAACTCCTTTCCAATCCCACTCTAACTCCCTAGAGACTGTGTAATTATTGAACTAATTGATTTTTTCATTAGTATATCAGGTGACTGGCCCAGAGTGGAACACATTCAGAACTGATTAAATATTTATAATAAACTATCATATTAGGCAATAATCTAATGTTATCATCTAATTATATGTTGGTAACTATGGTATGAATATAAAATAATTACATGTTCACTCTGTTTATACATATCATCATACTGAGGGACTCTGAAGGTTAGAAAAACACTGGAAGACATATTTCTGTAAAATAACAAAACTCAGAGTTAAATGAATAAATAATGGAATAGATGGTGCGTTGTGTGGTCTGCACGTCTACAGGCAGCCCGGTTAGGACCTTCCCCTGAGGGCTGGTCTGTGTTGGGTTTGGTGGAACCCATAACCCGTCATAGAACCGGCGATCATCGGTGTCAGAGCTGAATTGGATTAAGCAGGACGTCATGCAGCCTGAGCGTGTGACTCCCCGTGGCATCGGAGCGGTCCCCGTCTACTGGAACCGATCAGTGGCCGGCTGTAGCCGTGAGGACAGATGGTCTCCCCGCCTGGGGGGCTGCCACACTGAGGTGAATCCGTTCGATCCAGATCGCTGATCCTCCACTGCGCTGAACAGCGTTAGAACTTTAGTTCTTTTTTCCCTAATTGTTTCAGAGTTTCTGAGCAGAACTCAGCCAGGACCCAGGGTGAGATCACGTCAGCATATACGTCACCGACTTCCTTGTGCCCACCACCCTGAAGTGATCTCTCCACCCTTGGTGGAATGCAGAGCAGGCCCAAAACGTAGCGATTCAGCTTATCCTGTGTTTAGCTGCTGATTCCATCCTAGTTGGCTTACGGGAGAGAGGGATGGGTTAGCTTTTGCATGTGCTTCCCAGGGACTTGACCCCACAACCTTTGCCTTGTTAGATCTACTTGTTCAGCAACAGGGGTTCCAATTTTATATAGGGCCTCTCACAGCACAGACGCCCCCAGGTGTGTGGTGCTACTTAATTAGTATAATGAGCGTTTTAGCACTGATCTCAGAAGAAGCATGCAGTGTGACCGCCATCTAATGATGGTTTACGTTACCCTTCCACATCTTGCTGTGAGGTGTTAGTCGATACTCCGACGGCCCAGCAGGTCAGAGGGCTTGCATCTCCTTGGCAGGCTGTCAGGTGACGAGCCCCTTAGCCCTGCAGTCAGGTACTCACAGTATAAAATACTTCTGTTTGGTCTTGGCCAGACCCCTGACTACACAGTCAGTCCCCAACAGCCCATAATATGTTACCATGCCGATAGCTCAATGCCATCTTGTTTTTCCTTTTGTTTCAATTTCCCCCCCCCAGTGCTGTAAAAAAAAACCTGCCCCCCCCCCCCCCCCAAATAAAGTTCCAGGTCGAAATTGTAGCTCTAGTACATCTTAAAAGCTCCCTCATCCCTGGCGCTGGACCAGGTTGGTGCTCTGGGGGTGGGGGTGTGGTGGAGGGGTAGTGGCTCTCCCCTTTAGCATCTGCTAACCGCCCCCCCGCAGTCTCCCCTGTTTCTCCGATGCTTCAGGATGAAGGACGAGGAACGCAAAACTAGTGGGAGTAAAGTGCCAGATGTTTATGTCTGGCCTAACGAAATGGATTTCGAGCGGGGGGGGGGGGGGGGTCGTGCACATGTTCGGAGGTCTCCCAGGGGGTTTGGGATTCATTAGGAAGCATGCGGGCAGGGGCGGTGGCATCCTTTAATCAACGAGTATAATTACTCTCTGGGGTCGTTATTATTGCAGCACACGGGCGCCAGCTGAATACTCCAAAATATTGTGGTTTATGCTTAATGTCAGGAGTGCGTTCGCCTTTGATGAAGGAATTTGTGTTTCGTTTTTCTGCATTTCTGTTTCTGCACAATGCCTGGCTGCAGACGCCTCACCGCATGGGTCTGCTGCTTCAGATGCATTCAGATTAATTGCGACGCCCCAGTGGTTGGGAGAATGGCAAGTGTTTCAGATTTTATGTATGTTTGTGTGCTTCTTTATTCATTTACTTGGGTGTGTGGCAGGCATCCTGAACACTCCGTGCTCTCCAGTGCATTCAGCAGGCTGTTTATGGTCTGTACCTATTGCCAGGTCTTATGCTTACGCTAAAAGAACAAGCTAAAGAGTAATTTCTCTGCATCTCTGTCTGACACCTGGCTTCCCCCCTCCCCGATCATCAGACCCCCCTCCCCACGAATCATCAGCAGCCAAATGATGGGGAATCTGCTCACACTGCCTGCATAAGAGGAGCTGTCCATGGAAAGTCCAGCGGGTAATTTGGAGGACTTAATAATCTCTCTGACACCCCAAATCCCAACCCTAAGGGTTCATAGGTCAAAGCAAAGAAACAGCCCTAATATGACAAATATAGATTATATAATGTATAACAATCTATACTAATATCATTTTCCTACACTGTCCTGCTCTTCTTATTTGGAATGTAAACAATATCTGTGTGGTACAGTCCAGCTCTATAATTAATCCTTTAATAAGTATCTCTGCATTACTCAATTTTCAAAAAGTACCACATTCACCTCAGAATAATCAATGGCTTCTTTCTAATCTATGAACACTTATAAATGACACGATGATAAATGCCTCTTCTTAGGCGGAAAATAATTTTCATGATAATAATTATTAGAGTTTTAAAGATCTGATTTGGCCGTAGCTCTGTGAGGCTGAATAAGATCAACAAAGCAGCTTCGACTCCTCAGCCTGCGTATTTACAGCAGCCGTTAAAAAGGCCAAAATTATTTGGGAGAGAAAAAGGTGAAGAAAAATGACTAAAATGTTATTTTGCCCTGTTCTTTTTGTCTATCAGGAATTTTATGGTCTATCCTCTCCCACAAATGTGATGGGATATCGAGCAGAGAGAGAGACATAAATGTCAGGGTGACATAGAGTACAAACATTCATTAAGGCTCTAATTAGCAACCTTATTAATCTGTACCTGGATACATGGAGTTATGCCTCTGTATTTAGCACTTAGCATCATTATGGGCAAATATATTGACTTGACCTAGTAACTTGCTTGCAAATCTTGTTTTTTTTACTAATTAAATATGCATAGGATGAGCATGTATAGAAGATGGATGGATGGATGGATGGATGGATGCAGGGTAATACTCCCCCCTCCCCCCCCCCCATAAACCATAATCCTCAGGTGGCAATAGAGACACAGAGCTGAAGGAATCAGTGGATGCAAAAACAGTAATGAATAAATGAGCCTGTTGCTCGACTGTTAAATTTCCGCTCCCTATCCTGTTATTAGAGGGGAGCACTTTGTAAGACAAGAGCAGGCCGTGTAAACAGAGCACTCATCCGTTCGACGGCTTGTCACTCTGAGCCTGTCGCTTGTTCTTGTAGGCACAATACCACATCTGACATTGTTTTTGCCGGGGGGTGACACTGCGTTGTAGAAACATGCATATTGCATTGCTGAAGCATTCTTGAACATCCTGGAAGGGTCACCACCAAAGTGGCCATTGCATTAGATGGTGTTGAGTGTTTTCTTTTGGCTTTTCTTACATACACATGGTGTTTGATGAGCGTTTGATGGTGAAACTGAGGTCACTCTTTCCAAGTAAGAGGGGAAGTCCTCCCACGATGTTATTGCCCTTCGGCTCCAAACAAAGGGCCAAAGGGCTATTGAGATGTAAACTTAGAAAAGCACATGACGTTTCTCACATTCACATGTTTAGTTTGTTCAAAATGGGATAAAACAAAAGCTTTTTGCATCTTCCGAGATTTCAAATAACCCTCGAGGACCGCTGGCGGTTTAATCACTTAGCATATTACGTATTTCGCACGTGTAATTCCTGTACAGAGAGTCCTTATCCCCGGTACACCGAGCAGAAATTGCTACCACTGGCCAACAATAGTTTTCGGATCCAGAATTTCAAGGTTCAAGGACCAGAGCCGTCGTGTTGTATTTTCAGGAAAGGTCCTTTAATTACTCCGCAGTTGTAAACACAAAGCATTATAAACGAGACAAGAGTACAGTCTTGGTCAGGGCATTTAGCTGCCTTCCAGTTCATTACTTATTAGCTGTCAGTCTTCATTTCACACCAGCGTCCTAAGCAGTAGGATGATGACCTATCTCTCATTGCAGGGGATCGCCAGAGTGGTCATTGGCTGATTATCCTATTAATAGAGAGGCAGCAGGCACAAAGGGTGAAGGGTCACTGGCACTGCAAATATGGTGGCTGCTCATACTCTGTCTGGAGCATAAGAAACGGCAGAAACGGCCTCTTCTGGAGATGGAGCCATAGCCATCCAGATGCCATAGCCCAGCTGTTGCCAACGGAGCCCGTTGTTTGGCAATAGAGAGTTGCAGCCTTACTAAAGGCCCCGCAGCAAGGAACTGTGTCGGATTATTAAAAATGTCCATCGGTGGGAGAAATGGCTTCATTACACACAATGTCGGCCCTGATGTCCACAGAGTGGCTGGCTATCCCATCCCTTCCCTCACTCCCCCAGCACAGAAATTGCCCTGAATTATTGATCAGAAAATGACAATGAGTCACAGCTGCTTGTCTTCACCTAAGAGCTACCAGCTTTAAAGCCAGACACAAACGGGTCTCCCACCAGCTGCCTGAAATTCGCCATTTTTCCCAAAATATTATCTGCTTTTTCCCGTACACCACCTCTCCCCCCCCCTTGCCGCCAACCAATGTTCAATATCCCTTCCTGGTCTTAGAGGATTATCCTCTCACCGTTATAAATGTTGACCCGCCTGTGGCTGAGACCGCTTCCTGTTCCTGGGAAAGCCTCCGGGTTTGGCTTGGACTGCATGCATATGTCTTCAGGCTGCTGCGATTCCCAGCAAAGGTGTATGAATTAAGGGGCGTTCCATGGTAGCACGGGGGAACGTCAGCCTTCAGCTAGGACTGGAGGAAACATGGCTTATGATGTTTTTAAAAAATAAAAAATAATAATGATTTAAAAAAATAATAGTTTTATATATATCTATACATATATATATATACACACACACAATGATTATTATATTCTTTTAAATTATCCGTTATCAAAATTATCCATATCATTAACATTTTAAATTTATTCAGTAAGTTTTTGATAATATTGTCGATAATATTGAATATGGATAAGTTTTTAAATACGGGTGTATTCCCAGCAGTGGTGAACGTAGTAATATTTCTACAGCAAAGTAGAAACATTAAGTGCAGTTTCATTTTAACGTTAAATCTGTAACGTTGAGTGCAGATTTTACTTACATAAACCAGTCAGTCAGTATTTTGGATTTTCATTTTTTTCTGTCTTGTCCTGTTCTGGATTTAAATGAACAGACTGCACCTATATTACTTTTTGCATCAGGAAAGAAAAAAAAAAAATGAACGAAAGCCAAAGTGTGCTGTGATTTCCTTTCGCTTCACACGGGATTTTACTCCTGTAACATGTTTTCACAGATTTATAGCATAAGTTCTCTCCAGGCTGTTAAATTGTCAGCATTGAAATAATTGTTAGGCAGACAGACAGACTGTCAATTACGAGAATTTCAAGGTTTTCTTTTCTGTTGCGTTTAAATCAAAAAGGCTGCATGATGAATTGGCACTTTGAGAGGAATAGCACAGTGTTCTCTCCTCTCCTTATCTTCCCCAAGCTGACCTTCAGATTCCTATTACAGTAGCTGCTGGCATCGAGGGGGTGTGCAGGGATGTGAGTACGGGTGGGGGGTGGTACCCCAATCACCACTCTCCTCTGTCTCCTTGCATAACATCTGTCCCTGGGATGAAATGACAGGCTTGTCCGCTTATATACTCTCCCTGTTTATAAAGGTCATGCAACTTTCATATATCAGTTACAATGCATGAATGTAATATTTCACCATGTATGTTAGAAAATTAATAATGAATTCTGTTGTCATATTGTCACATAATTAAGTTGTATCATGTACCACTATTTTTGTATAACAATATTATTCAATGTTTTTTTAGTTGTAGTATTGTTGTTATATTTGGTTCATGAAAGCAAGTCTGTACAACGAGATTCATCGTTATGTCAAGTTAATGCAGCTCCTCGTTGTCACTTAACTTCCCGAGTAGGTGTAAGCAACAGGCAGGAGTCACACATTTTATTCTCGTCAGCGGCCGTCTGTAAATCATCAGGCAGTGCGACAGCCACCTCCTATGGCATCCGGGCCAAAAAAAGATATCAAGATGGCGCGTAATCATTCAGCCCTCGGTGCACGCCTCTCTATTTTGGGTGAGAACTTTGCCTTCAGGCCTGCCGTAGACTTCATCTTTCCGTTTCGCCGGGCGCGGTACACGTCGCCACAGAGAGCACAGGCCGTCGCATGTTCCGAAGCGCAGATGTCCGACAGCCCGGCAGAAAACCACGGACGCCAGAAAGTACCGGCAACACCACAGATACCACCGGCAATAGAAAACACTATAGATAGCACAGATCACCATGGGTACCATAAATCTTCAAAAAGCTGAGCCCAGGCAAGCTGATTGGCATGCTGGTGAGCAGTGCTTAGAGTGAACGAATATGGGGCTTAGCAGTTCTGTGTAGGATAGACCTTCCTAACACTTGTGATTTTGTGATTCCTCATCTATTATGTTTATTACATTTGCTAACAAAAAAAGGCCACAGATGACCAGGAAATCAGGTCAGATGAATGAATGGAAATGTTTGAGTGACAAACTTCCACCCTGTCTCTACCTCCCTGATCTTTTACACAGATACCATTTTGCACCATTGCACGTATACTGTGCACATATTTATGGTCTAGTACTTTTTTGTATATTGTGTATTTCTAGGTCTATGCATATGTCTATATTTATGGTCTTCATTTATGCATATTGTATGTGTTGGACTGCTAACTGGAGGGTGGCTAAATCACATTTTGCTGCTAGGAGCATAAAGATTCTTATTCTTACTAATGTGGTGTGTGCCCATAAGTCTTTTAGCTATAACTTCTCCATGAGTTCAGCAAACGTCTAAGGCCGTCAAGGAAAATGTGTGAAGCTATTTATCTGGGTAGCAAGTGTATATTTGCTCAGAGAAAAAAACACAGTTTATCATTAGAACATATGCAAATTAACAATAACATTATAAAAACTGACAGGGATTTCTTCTACACTCCAAAAAGTTAATGATATCTTGTTGGACGGCTAGATGAACACGCCTTCAGTTCCCAAACCTCTCCTCAGGGGCACCTCAGCCATTCCATGTATTCATTAAATTTCACAACAAGCTCACTTAATTAATTAACTTAATTTGTTAAATAATTCAATGAGGTATTGATTAGCCAGACAAGGTATGCTAGTGGTTGAATAAAAAAATGTGTGGAGTGGAGTACTGGGTGATTGCTACAAAGACTGGGGAGATTTTAGATGTTTTAAAATAACTTATTTGTTTTACACTAATAAGAAGACATTTCAAACATAATTTTCTTTGACACTGTATGCTGCAGTGTAATGCTGTTGGACTCATTAGACGTTAAAAAAAAACCTTTAAAAAAAGACGTTAAAAAAACTTCGGACATTAAGCCCTCAAAGCGATTTGGCATTAAATGAAATGCAGGGTGCCCAGTGCATCATGGCCTGGCAGCCAAGGCTGGGCGTAACCGACCTCGTGCCCAGAAAGTCCCAGGATGAGCTCCAGGCTCTTTGTGGCTCCGAATCCAATAAGTGGTTCTGGGAAAATGAATCCGTGAATGAAAAAATGAAGGAAATGACACATAAAGCATGGTTTTGTTTAAAAAGGTTTCCCCGTGACGTTATTTTACAGCCTTTTGTGCCTGTTTTAAAATAAATGTAAGGTGAGAACATAAGTGGTAGCATCTCAGGTTTGGTTTTATGTTCAAGGTACAAAAACCACAACAAACGGGCTCCTTTATTTCTGGGTCTTACTTTTGTGTGGCTCTGGCTCCTTGTAATTTTCCCATATAAACCTTTCATCCATGGGACTCTTGCTTCTGTGCTGTGTATTTCCTGTTTAGTCAGTATCTTTCATCTCGGTGCAGCGCAACTGTGTCAGTGATCCTGGCATCTAGAGTATCTACCAAATTTTAAGACCTACTGATGCCCACTTGGGGTCAAAGTTATCCACAGCCTGACCTAGGAGACAAACGGTTAAGGTGAAGTATGTCCTGAGCAGAAAATCAGTCCATCAGGGAGCTCCAAATGCACAACTTCTGCATAACGGCACACTTTTGGATAACGGAAGGTTCTGGGCAGTCTAAGGAAAACCTACACGATTTCGGCATGGAATTCATAACTCCACACCACACATACAGCGTATTTCATGGATATTATCTTGAATTTTTGGCCTATTCTGTAACGATTTGTCACAGCCAAAATCTGGGTGTGCTTTCGGTTCTTATCAGTGACACACAAAGAAATGCATTCCTGGCAGTTAGGCGTTTTCATTAATGGAACTAAACTCCAGGCATCCATTATTAATGCCACGCTCACCTTGCCTGTGCTGTGACTTATAAGCATGTTTCTACCCCACAGTGGAGTTTTTCAGTAATGAATCATTAAAACCAGACTTGGGTCTAATTCCTTCATGAAAGGAGACCCCCCCCCCTCCCCAGCATACCCTGGCCCCCTGGTTTTTGAGCTAAATCCCAAGCAATGTGCAGCAGGGGAATGTCAGCTTTTAAGGTGAATTTCTGTCTCACATGGGACACGCTGCAGTTGAAGGTTCATATTTTAGCTTCACTTCTCTGCCAGTTTGCATGTATGTAGGTCAATGGGGTGGGGGTGAGGGGGAGGGGGAGGATTTGCCATCTATGAAAAACAGTAGAATATTTCCCCTTGTTCTTATCCTGTTACATATCCCATTACATTTTGTTCTCAAAGCACGTACATGTATCAATTAAAACAATTCAATCCAATTCCATGATTTCAGAGTCGCTGTAGACTGACCGAGGTTTATTCATAGTGGAATAATATATACTGTGATTGTTATTTATAATGCTATGAAATAACTGTTGAATTTAAAAATGAATTTAAATGCTGGTCTGGTCATATAATAAGTATAAAAATTATGAAACATTATACAGAATTTACTGGATCACATGGTCCGAATCAAAATTGATTTAGGATGCAAGTATAGCCACTGGTCAGTTTGGTTCTACATTTAAACAGAAATAGTTCTCACTTGTATTTCTGTTTATTTTGCAGTGTGTGAGGTAGGGATACTATCACCTTTGCTTTCTAGGTTCATACTTCATTCCTCTGTGGTCAGCCCTGCACAGTGGGAGTTATCCATCCAGGTGTGGGCTTCTGTCACTTGAGCTAATTGCTACACTGATTGGATGTGCCTGTACTGAAGTCGTTAGCGGTTTTACGGAGCGCCGGCAAAGCCGCGCCACGTCTTGCGGCCCAGCAGAGCCAGCCCAGGAACAGCCGGCGTACGGATGTGGTGTTGTAGAGTCACAGCTGCCCCCAGAAACATTCACACTGCGAAACTTTCCAGCTGTTTTCAAGCCAACACATCCAACTAGGCTAGAGTGACTAACTCCACCGACAACCAGGCCTGATCCACGAACAAGTAGTATGAGGAGGGGCAGCAATGACCTCCATGCTTTTTTATAAACATTTATTTTTGCGCTTCCAAAAGCAGAGGAGTCCCCCCCCCCCCCCATTTAAGTACACGCCGTGCAATTGGCTAAAAATGGCTGCATAGAAGTGAGCAGATAGGCCGAGAGAAAGGGCACAGTGTACAGATACGTGGCGTGTGAAATCTCAGTACCAGGCTGTCTAATCATAACAGGCAGCGATCCACCGGGCATCTGGTCATGGAGGTACTCCATCCCGATATCGACGGCCTGCTTTTGATTTGTATGAAATGAAATCAGACAACTTTTTTTATTAACTCAATCAGGCATAACCCGTTTTATTAACCAAACGAGAATCATTCATCCACCTTCTAACTGCTTATACTGGGCGCACCGGTCAGGGACCCAGAGGCAAAACAAGATTCCACATCTAATTCCAGAGTTGCTGGATGTAGAAAAGAGGGGAAAAAAATCTCATGGTGAAGAAAAGTAAGAACAAGCTAATGAACCATCTTACTTAAATGCCAGGGTAGGGCAGCAATCAAGCCTCTGTTGAGTGGAGTTTTATTTGCAGATGCATCGCAATCTATAGTTAACAGCCACAAATGCATGAAAATGCTCTCAACGACATTGCAGGCAGAGTCCTGTTTTTTTTTTCTGTTTTCAAACAGTTGATTATTCTGCCATTTCAAAGCACTTTTCTGGAGTTACTCAGTATGTTTTCAATTTTATTCCATTATTGTAGTCATACAGCCTCTTTCCAGGCAATGAAAACAACGGTTATATGAGTGTGACTATTGTTCTTCTGACACCTACTGTCTTCGCTGAAGCTCTTGGCGTGATGATGGTTTGACAGGGGGGCGATCAGCTCTGGAATCCATTACCTCCTGTTTTTACAGGCGCGCTCTCCCTGCCTTAAATGGACATGTGCTGCTCCGGAAAAGCTAAATCGATGCCTGGACATATGCTTGCATCTGTGGGTCCTTAGCGTCGCAGCTTTTTGCGGGAAAGTATACTGCATGCACCCGGGACAGATAGGCAAATAACGCGAGGAAATCAGAATATGCTCATGCCTAGATGGGTGTGTTATTGGAAACTTCTAGAGCATTAATCAAACCTGACCAGCTTCCTCCTCCATTGTAGATATGCAATGAATCTTCCTAAAAACCACATCATTTTGAATTATACTCACTCAGCGCGGACTCCCAATTCGCAGTGCAGCAGGTGAGAGTCGATGAATCTCGGCAAAGAAATTGAACACTTCCCAGTTCCCCCCGAAAATAGGCTCCATAGCCATGTTATAGTTTTTTAGGACAAGTGTAAATTGCATTTTTTTTTTTCTCCTCTCATCCAAGCCATGTGCTCGACTATCATCTAGCCGAATGATTCATTATATTACTGTACGATAGCGTGGTCTTTAATTACCAGCCAGCCCCATGTCATAACAGGCTGCCTTCTGCACGTAAATCGTAATGCCGTGTAGTTGAAGACCTTTACGATGTCAGGCCATCATGCCAGAAGGCTCCCCATTGGGTATTGTAACCACATGGTATGCATGTCCTCCAGTCTATCTAAATGCCTGTGGTAGCTCCTGATTGAGGGTTGCTTGGTGTAAACACTGATATATTACTGTCTTTGGTCTGCTCACCGTCTGGCTTATTCCGCTGCCCCCAGCTGTGGCCCCACCCCTCACAGAATGGTAGTGGAGACAGGGGTTGCGGTGGCTTGTTATAATCAGCTGACACGCTTTCCAGAATGAATCATAAAGGTTGCTTTAATTGCGCGCTTTCTAAATTTGACCTGTTTTGAGTATAGTCTTAGTGCATTCTTTGGCTCAGTGCTGTATATCTGTGGCATCTATTCTGGTTAATACTTTGAAGATGTAGTATTATAAGCTATGGTCATAAATGGAGAATAATTCAGGTACAGTCATGAAAAATGGCAGGAAGAAAAGTAGCAGGTTAATTTAATATTGCATTTGATTAGCTTGACAAATTTGGAAATGCAGTGATTTGGATTTTACTTGAACCTAGCGGGGAAATTGGAACTGTAACTTATTGAAATCATTAATAGGAATTAGGATAATTTAATGTATGCATCAAAAAATGAAGTAATTCATATATAAAACCAAAAAAATATACCAGGGCTGCCCTGCCCTGCGGTGCCCCTGGTGATCTGGTTCAGGGCTGCCCAATCCGGCTCCTGGTGATCTGGTTCAGGGCTGCCCAATCCGGCTCCTGGTGATCTGGGTCAGGGCTGCCCAATCCGGCTCCTGGTGATCTGGGTCAGGGC
>JAODJW010000039.1:5562528-5574119 GCA_026777045.1 Hyperopisus bebe | reverse complement strand
TTTGTTTATTATTGCCATTATAAGTATTATTCTTATTTGTAATAGTATTTGTTTGTTTATTATCACCAGATTCAGGAGTTCTGTTGTGTCTACGGTTTTCTAACCTGAGGTAGCCACTGTGAGGTAGCCACAGTCACATGCCGATGGGCGGAAAGCAGGGCGCCACACTTCAGAATGATCATTTCCCACTAACTGTCTGCCATTCAGAATTGGCTGGAAATCCCCGTACCCCTGAACCACAGGGGCTAATCAGTACTGAACCGAAATTGTTCTTGAGATCCTGTGTAGTTTTAGAAAGGGACATTTCTGCAATGGCCATGAAAGCCACAAGCCAGTGAACATCCATCCGGTTCAGGGGCCACGTGGATAAAGGAGCCAATCCTCAGAAGCTTAGGGTGAGCACAAGACAGGACAGGACACACACTCACACACACACCTTCACACACACACACACACACGCACAAACACTCACACCTTCACACACACAGCTCATCCTGGGCGCATCAGTTTTCCTAGCAGCATGTTTTTGGGCCCTGGAAGTTTGAGGCTGCATTACTAACCACTGAATGTTTTCTTCCCAAATATTGAATATCTGGGTTGAAAAGCCCATTTCTGTCATGGCTTCACAACTACACCACACATCCTACCGCCTTAGCCACAAACCACTGCGATGGATGGTTATCCAAAACAGCTGGGGCCTATTTTATAATATTTGCCAAAACACAATGGTCTCCCTGTGATAACATTTGGCATATTTTAATAGCTCTGTCTTCATGTATAACAGGACCCTTAAGGCCATATTTTACACATTCTTCTGGGTTATTCACACCCTACTGAGGCACAAGTCCGGCTACGTGGATATTTCATGTACTATATATTAGCTTTTAGCGTGCTCATTTTTCCGGAGCTTTCCACGGAGCTGTGTGCACAGCAGTCATCTCAGGCCGATGCCACAAGCTGGAGCCGTGTGTGCCGGGGATTTCATTCTGTCACGTTTTTATCTTGCTGCTACGGGGAGATACTGCACTGAGTCCTCATGCATTCTGCCGGCCTGTTCTGCTCTCCACAGTGCCAGCAGGGGGCCTTTTCTGTGTACAGATTCAGGAGGAAGAAAAAACATTGCAGGCAACGACAAAAAACCCAATGAAAACAGAGCAAAAAAAAACATATACTGAAACGGCAGCCTGTCTCACGCTGCTACGCCCTGTCCTTCAGAAGATGATTTTACAGCTCAGTGTGTTGTTTGCATTATTTTTTTCAAAGCAGTCCATTTGTTGACAAGCCTGCCAGTTGGCTTTAGAGTAGTTTTTTTAGCCTAAGATACCTTATTGTCCAGCGTGTAAACAAATAAGCAAGTTTCCTCTGCACTTTTTGTTAGGAAGACAACTGAGATGCTTTTTTTTAAATTTTTTTTGCCTTTCATTTAGGTTTGACAGAAAAGAAAAGAAAGAAAAAATAGGCCTTTCTTCATTAAACCCTCCTGTCTCTCATTTGTCATGATGGGTGGAGTGGATGTGAGCCAGTCGGCTTTAGAGGACCGCGAGTCAGCTTCTGTTAACGGGTCCGCGGGAACCGGCGTCAGGCTTCTGAGCAAATGTGGGGCGTCGTCACACTTTTGCAGGGCAGTTTGATTGGCCCTTGTTCCTAGATGGGGGTCGGGGTGAAGTATGATGATAGCCCATGGGGGCATTGTCAAAGCAGTCCGAAAATGTTCAAATTGGAAATATGAGTCAGGGAGGAATAACGAGGACAAGGAACATGGAGGGAGCTAAGAGGGAAGGTTGCTAAGGACACTTCCATTTGCTTCAAATCAGGGCATAATATATTTCAAACGAGAAACAGAGCTTTGTAATGCAGGGGCACCATAACACATTGCCTTTATAACAGGGTGAAAATTGCAACATAAGGGAAGAAAGGGGTGTCATTTGCCGAACTGACAACCCCCCAGAATGCATGCTTTTTTCCAGCAATATTTATACTTTAGCTGAAAAGAGAATTGATTCCTTCATTGATTTTCAATTACATCGTGCCTTCAGGAGACGACGACAGACGATGTTTACCCCAAAAGAAAAAGACAGAAAAAGCAGTAGGTGAACGGCAGAGGCGTTGCCTCTAGTGGTGGGAATGTGAATCATTGCAGTTCCCATCGCAGACTGGCAGAATAGGAAAACATAGCTTGTTTTTAATCACTGTTCTGCTGCTTATTTTAATCTTTTTTATCCAAAGAAACGTGTAACTTCTCCATTTTTACTCCTGGATAATTTACTGGAGCATGTCAGGTTAAGCAGTCTGTTCAGAATTACTATAACCATCAGTGCCACAGGACTTAAAAAACACTCTTTCAAAGTCACACGTCCGATATTTGCCCCCGATATCATGCTGTCTTTAACCCCACCCCCCCCCCAGCCCCTACCCTTTCTGCTCCTGCTTGTGGCAGAATGTGGAGTTTTGATTTCATTCGCTGGCAGTCGCCATGTGTTTGGAGAAGCAGGGCATGCAGAGCTGGAGGAATTGCCTTGCATGGAAGCAGGCAGGAGGATGTTGGCGCAGACAGTAAAACAACAACCCAGGGAGCTGAACCTCCCTTTGAGCAGCTGTACCACCTGGGGGGGGGGATTTGTAAGGGGGGCGGGCAGGGACAAGATATAGCCCCGTCCCATGCCTAACTCCTTTTCATTACCCATTGAGCTTCCAAAGTCCAAAGGCAATGCAACCAGGTGGCTACATTCTCCTTTTAACCAAAGGAGCTGGTGACACAGGTGTGCAACTCCAGTAATTTGCTGAAAAATATTGTCAAGTGTACAGATGGGACATTTGAATACGAAAAGAATGAAACCGAGAGACTGAAAAAGTCTGAACTGGTAAAAGGTTATTCAGACATTGGAATAAATAGTTGGAAAATATTTTTTCCTTACAGAAAGGAGAATGGTATTTCACTTGCTATTAATTTTCTCCTTATACATAAAAATGTATAATAAATAAACACAGATGCCTGATGTACAAGGGTTTGCAGTATTTAGTGCAGTACAATCATTTCTCTTATTATGATATACAGAGGATTAGTGACATCGGCACCCTAGACACAGGACTCATGCTGCTTTTCTCAGCATCCACAAATGCAGATGACATCATAATTGGGTGGGTTTCCTGCTAAGCAAGAAAGCTCAGTCATCACTTGTGGAATTGGAGCCAATCAGTGATCAGATCATCACAGCCTTCTTTGTATTGACCATACAGGAAGCCATCGTGCTGTGCTTCTTAGACACAGCTAACCTTGAACACAACAGGAACTTCAACAAACACCTTTGCCGTATGATAGATAGTATGCTTGCCGGAAACATATTACTACAAATAGGAGAAATTAGTGCCAAGATCAGGAGAGATAACAAAGGAAGGGAACTCGTCATAGGGAGATGAGAAAATGGGGAACTTTTCACAAACCTTTGTCACAAGCAATTTGGTTTTTGGCGGAACCCTTTCCAACATTGACATTGATAGATAGGCGGACACAAAACCAGATCAACGGCATCAACATTTGAAGGTGGGGAAGGAAAGTGCAAGATGTAAGTGTTCTTCAGAGAAGCAGATGTGGAATCTGATCATGTGGTAGTAGTGGGCAAATTGAAGATCGTAGTCATTAGAGGTAGGAAATACCAGAGGAATCAACAGTACAAAGTACGGAAGCTTAGAAATACAACCATCCAGGAAAGGTTCACACTAACGCTCAGAACCCATAAAGCATAAGCAGAATGTTGTACTCGGGGAAAGAAGTGGGAGGAGGAGTGACAGACAAATGCCAGAGCCTGTGAGGAGCAAATGGGCTTTACATGGAAGGAGTTCAAGAGCTGAAAGTCAGAACAAACCATTGAGATGATAGAAAAGAGGCCAGACACCCAGATTCAAAGCTAAAACACAAACACAGAAATAGGGGATCAGGCAGGAATATGCAGATCTGGAAATTACATAGAGTAGCTGGCAAGATAACATATGAAACCCAATAAAATTACTGATAATAAAATATGTAGTAACCAAGGAGAAAAGAGTGAAAGTTGTAAAGAAGATCAAGAATGGCAGAACCCCTTGACCAGATGGGATACCCTTATTGAAAAGGTTATGGCAGATGTGTTCCTCAGTCTCTTAACAATTGTTTGGGAGATTGAAAAAGAGTAGAAGATGGCCCTTAATGTGAAATTGTCCAAAAGGGGCCTTGACTGCCAAGACTGGAAGGGCAACTGCTGTCCTTCCCAAGCCAAGTCCTCGAGCAAAAAATCCCACAAAGAATAAGAGAAGCTATCAGTGAACAGCGCAGTGGTGAACATGCTGGGTTTAGGAGCAGCTGCTCATATACAGAGTATATTTACACCCTTGATGTCATTGTATAGTAGTTCCTGGGGTGTAAATCGCCCCACTATATAAACCTTCAGGTTCAGAACATGATGGACCACAACAAATGGCAAAGAATGCTTAGACTTTAGGGAATTCCCACAAACATTGTAAAGCTTATACATGGACTATATGGAAACAAGAAGTCATCCGCAATTCCTCCCTATCATCCGCTTGTGAAGAGCATACTGGAGTCCACCAAGAGGTGCCTGGTGGACATTCAGAATAAAATTGGAAGACCTAGACATCTCTGATGACGTAAGTCTGCTGGCCCATTGATTTCAGCACATACAACAGAAGACAAAAACCGTCCTTCCAGTCGCAAAATCTATAGGTCAAATCAATACCATCTAAAACATTTGCACTGTTGCTCAGAGGGACACCCCAGTATCCCAAATGAAATGGGGGCATCCGGTTTCCACTAGGAAGACAACTCCAGACTAAGCATACGGGATGTTTATATTTGAGCCGTTATAAGACATTGGATGTTACATGATATGTGGTCATAAAACACAGAAGGTCCCATGTTGAGCGGTCATAAGACTGAATGTTGCAAATACATTGCAATATATATTTGAAAAAAAAATTGACAAAATATTAATTGCATCACAAAAGGTCACACATATAATACATAAGTGTTTACAAAACATGATTTTTGTGAGAGCCAGGGAATGCTTTAGTTAAAAGTAGAGAAGTCGTATTAGGAGTAATTTTCTCTAAACATTTCCCTAGAATTTGTTTCACTCTTTTAACATCATGCTCTTATTCATCCATTAGGAATTTTTGAAGATTAAATGTTAATCTAGATTTAAATGATGCATAAAATCAGGATGCCAGTTCTATTATTATTATTTTTCTCATATTGAGTCTCCAAGTGCAATGCCTGTAATGGTATGTTACTGGAAGCACTGGACTGTTTGAGGGCCGATGTGCATAATGCATGATCATTCGTATTACATTGGCAGGTAACCATGACGGATTGTGTGGAGAATTATTTGTACCACATGTGGATAATTGAATACATGCCTTAAATGTGGGTAGCTTGAATAATTGTATCAGTTCTGAGAAAAAATATGCTGCCTCACCCAAAATCCTAGGATAGCATCCAAATGCACAATTTAAAAATACTGCAGTAAGTCTTAGGCACTTAATGAAAGTGTGATATACGTTAAATAAATGGAATGCAATCTTTTTATGCAGTGTTTCCCAATCCAGTCCTTGGAGACCTGCAGACAGTCCACATTTTTGCTCCCTCCAAGCCACTGGTAGGGAGGAACAATGTGCAATCTTTGGCAGGAAGCTGGAATAGAGCAAAAACATGGACCGGCTAGGAGTCCCTGAGGGTCAGGTTGGGAAACACTGCATGAAAAGATTGCATTCCATTTATTTTCTTCTTGCCTATTTAGATGCCTAGCATCATACAATTAATTCCAGTTTAACCTTTCAGTAAATTAGAAATGAGAAACTTGTGATGTCACACACCTTTCCGTTTTATCTATAAAAAGATATGATGGCAAAATGAAGAATAAATCCGACTAACAGACCCTTTTATGCATGACTTCTATTATAAGTATGGAGATGCAGCCTCCTGTATTGCCCAATGAAATAAACATGAATGGAGTAGAGAGTGCAGATTTTTATGGTTCGGCTGCCCTATGTTACTTGTCTAGTCATTATATAAAGTATGTGTGTATGGGATAGATACAAATATTTGTGTATACAGCGATGAGTCAAAACATTATGACCACCCCCACATGAAGTGAACAAATTTGACCAGCTCGGAAAAAACAATACACGTCAAGGTCTGGAGGTATTTCATGGTAAGCCAGCATCCGGTTCTTGTAAAAAAACATGTTGGATGTAAAAGAAATGGACAAGTACAAAGATTTGAGGGCCAAATCGTCGTAGATTGCCGAATGGGTCAGAGCTTCTCTGAGACGGCAAAGCTTGTGAGGGGCTCACGGTTAGCTGTGGTAAGTACCTACTGAGAGCGGTCTGAGGAGCGAGGAACCACAAAGCGAGGAACCACAGAGTGAGGAACCACAGAGCGAGGAACTACAGAGCAAGGAACCACAGAGCAAGGAACCACAGAGCGAGGAACTACAGAGTGAGGAACCACAGAGCGAGGAAGTACAGAGCAAGGAACCACAGAGCAAGGAACCACAGAGCGAGGAAGTACAGAGTGAGGAACCACAGAGCGAGGAACTACAGAGCGAGGAACCACAGAGCGAGGAAGTACAGAGCGAGGAACCACAGAGCGAGGAACCACAGAGCAAGGAACCACAGAGCGAGGAAGTACAGAGCGAGGAACCATAGAGCGAGGAAGTACAGAGTGAGGAACCACAGACCGGCAACATGGTGCTGGGCAGCCAAGACTCCGCAATGCGAGATGTGAATGAAGGCAATCTGATGTGGTACAAACCAATAGACAGATTGTCGGACAGGTTTACCTAGGCTGCTGTCTTGGAGCCCAGAGTGATTGGCTGTCTAGTTTGTTGTTATTATTATTATTATTATTATTATTATTATTATTATTTTAAAGTCTTTATTGGTTGTTTGTTTGTGAGTTGGTGATTGGTTAAAACTGACTCGGGAGACCAATTCTAAATGTCTCTCTTTTTCGGCGCTCTTTTTAAAGAACTACCCTGTATTTTCTGGTAGGTGTATGCATAGTGTGTTTCCTGCGTTAAACAGGGATTACAGGCCTGGTTAATTGGTTTTCTGCCAGGAAGGAAATGGAGGGAAATATTCTAATAGTAAGAACTTGTTTGAAATTGTGCATGCAGTTGACATGCACTGGATCAGACTGTGATGTTAAGGTTATTGAGACGTGTTCTTTCAGAGAGGCGTGTGTTGCGCTCTTTCGTGTTGCTGCATATGACTGATGTGAAAGTTTAAGTTTGCCGGTTTGTTGTTCTGATGTGATTGCTCCCTTTTGATACATTCTCTAACTTTGTAGAGACTTTTTTAAGTCATGCAGTGGTGAGTTCAAGGTTAACAATATTAGTTAGACTATGGTCCCAGAATAATTTCAGACACCCGCAGGGAGTAAACCAATGTTTTGTACTCGTT
Organism: Hyperopisus bebe; assembly: GCA_026777045.1. Lineage (NCBI taxonomy): Eukaryota > Metazoa > Chordata > Actinopteri > Osteoglossiformes > Mormyridae > Hyperopisus > Hyperopisus bebe. The sequence continues at coordinate 5,566,664 of JAODJW010000039.1, read as the reverse complement.
TTCTTTGCAGCAGTAAATCCAGCTAAAACGATTTATTGTCTGTAATTTTTAATAGCTTTATAGTTCATTGTTGTATCGTTTGGGGAGTGGGGGCAGAAGATGGGCCCCAGGAGAGTGTAGGCAAGGGGCCCCTGAACTCGTTTATCCATCACTGACAATAGCTGGGCTACTGTGGCACAAATGCCAGATGTGATTGATGATGATCACAGAAGTAATGTGTCATGATGCACAGTGCATAGAGCATTAGCTTTATCCCAGCCCATTATCTCTACATTCAAAATATCAACTATGTACCGAATGTTAGCTTAGCGTGAAATATATCCCAGACCTTTATGAACTGGTGTTTTACTAGATAGCCCACAGTATTCACTTTATGAGGGGTACTACCACACTAAATAGCCATAAACATTTTCTTTGCCAAGGTGTGTGGGGGAAAAATATATATATGTATGTTAAAAGAGACCACTCTATATTTTTAAACAAATCTGCGTTTTTAAATCCCGGTTTGATCCTGGTTTTGCTGGCAGAAGGCTACGCTAAGCAGCAGGATGCTTCCAGGTTCGAAATTTCTAAGACAGCAATATAGAAGAATAAGGTGAAGCAGGAGATTGTGGGAAGGACCAGCAACCAACCAGGTAAAGGGAGGAAGTGACTTTATAATGCCAGAGATGACCGTTAACTTATCCGACAGTTTCTCATCAATCGTAAGATGACATCAAGTGACCTTCAGAAGGAATGGGAAACATTAAGTGGTGTGAAGTGCAGTGCTAGGTTCATATCAGGCTCCTAGAAGCAGAACTGAAGACCCATAAAGCAAGAAAAAAGAAAAAATCTCATTAATGTGAAGCAGGGAAGAGCCAGGCTGGAGTTTGCTCTCTCTCTCCCTCTCTCTCTCTCTCTCTCTCTCGTATATATATACTAGTGCTGTTTACGGCCAAAACATGAGCAATTCACACCACCCTGCTGTGACTTTTTTAGGGGGCTCTCACATGTTTCTGGAGTGCCAATTAATTTTATTTTCTGGGAGGAGTACGGCTTGTTAAGAAACAGCTAATTGCTGAGAGACTTTAATAAGTAATGAACCCCCAAAAAATGGCCTCTTCGTTACGCGTCTCTAACACCGGCAACACGTATGCCATCGTTAATGTCTCTACAAACCGCCCTGTCTTACTGCAGAGGACGCACGTTAAATATGTTTGTTCACGGTAGACACATTCAGTAGGCTGTATTGTCATCATCATGCATTCCACTGTAGCATTTTCGCCAATCGAATTACCTGTGCGCTAATGAGGATTACAAGGATCGGTACGTACACCATAGCTTCTGAAGGTCTTGAAGTCACTCATAGGAGAACCACACATTAAAACCAAATCTAGCCTGACTCCCCACCTGTACTGCCTGTAGAATCTGCAGCGCCCCCTTCTGATAGCATTGTGTCATGTCATGCAGTTTTTAGGACCGCAGTAAACTTTTTAGGGCATGTTTTGTGTTTATTACCCATTACCAAGTTCTTGTTGTCTGTTTTTCTGCATTCATATCCTTGTGTGTGCAAGCTACATGCTGGGAGTTGACCTAGTTGAAGAAATCTGCCAAATTAAATTAATGCATATGCAACGGCTTTAGTTCAACTAAGTAAAAGTTAAATTGGATTATGAAAATGATTAGCAGGATATACATGTCATTTTCATTTTTATCATCAAATATATATAATTATCTATATATATTCTAAGTAGCACCAGGTTATTTGCTATTATCAGTGTTAAGGTAAAAAATACATATATAAAATAATATACACTGACAATAGGACAAAAGGAATAACAGGATTATCTGATCACTTTTTTCATTGACCATTCGTGTCAGTCAGATTTATGAATAAAATCAATCGTAAATAATACATATTTCTGGAAATTACCTTTGTTGTTAAGATAGTAACAAATTGTATTTACTTCATTTCTGATCAAACATTCCCTGTATCAAAATAACAGACAAAAATTACAAGGGCTTCAGTTCTTGATAACACAGAGAAGAGTTTGCTGAAGCTAATTATATAATTGGTAACAATAACACTCAAAGGGGGGAGGAGCGATGACAATAATTACCATGGAAACAGCCGATAATATCCTCCGCTGGAGTTTTCTGACCGCACTCCTTCCTGCAACATCCCAACTTTCAGACATGAAATCTGCCGTGTAGCTATTCTGTACGTCGTCAATTATTCAGTTGGACAGAGAGCAGGCGACTCAGTCGTTGTGATCACTTGAAATCATGCACTAGCAGCAATGCGGTGAAATCTAGATCTGACAACAGACTGAAACACTGGCTATTTTTAGAGAGACAAAGTATTGCCATGCTGATGCAATTTGGCCGTCTAATTTGTAATGACTTTCACAATAATCTTTCTGGATAAAATGTTTTTTTTTTTTTTTAATAATGGCTTTATTGTTTATTTCTGTTCCGTAATTTAATTGGAACCCTTTCTTTGTCCATCATTCAACCACAACAGAAGATTCAGAGGCAAAAAAGTCTTGCATTTTTCTATCTAATATATCTCATCATATTGCCTTGATGAACTTGTAATATGACAAGTAGCATTGACGTATTGCGGTCTGTAGACCACTTTTTGTCCTGTGTAGCGTGTAGAGTTGCTATCATCTCCAAAGGGAAAGTCAGGTGCCCGTGTTTGTTCTCACTGCCTTGTTCCACCAGGGCCTTTTCCCCCGTCTTCGTATGTATCCCTGTGTTCTGCCTTTGTTTTGACAGTAACCCCCAACAGAACCGGTCTGAAACAGAGTAGTCATGTGATTGCATGTCCCTTGTTTGTGTATCTTTTTACCTTCTTGCTGATTTTTTTCCTGTCCCCCCCCCCCTTTGTCCATCACTAAAAAAAGAGAGAAAAAGAGAATAAGAGAATATGAAAATAAAACTGGTCCCTTGCAATTTGTGGTGCTGTTACAAAATCCTCCCAGACTCTATCAACCCCTTATTATCAGTAATTAAACTATTTTTAAAATACGTAGATGTGGCAGAGAGAGTTGGGATTGCGGTTGAGTCCCTGATAAAGGAACACATCAACAGTCATGTTACTGAAAACAGCTACCTGTGTAATTACATAAAATGAGTTTAAAAGGTGCCTTATAAGTCATGTAGGCCCTGGAGAGATGGTAGCCTCTGCAAATAACTGCTGCGAATGACTGCGATAGAGGCGTGTTTAAATGGGTGTGATTCATAGTTCTGATGTGCAGCACTTCCAGATGCACATTGGGACGTTTAGGTGGATCGTGAAGATAGCATGCTTTTATCTAGCAGTCAGATTAGCCAATCGCTAAGATAAGAGGCTGGTGAATATGGCTGGTATTTTTAGGTTAGCTCGTGAATGAGTTCGTAATGTCTCATGCTAGCAGGAATGAATGAAAAGGAGTTAAAGTTTGGTTCTGTGCTGACATGCATAATGGATTCAATCTGGGCCTTATATATAAAAAGGATAAAATCTATAATGTCTAGTCTTTAAGGGAACCTGAAATGAGGCAAGTGTGCCTGCTTCACCACCCAGAGGTGCACGCTACATTTCAACATCATGCTTTTTGAGTGTGCAGACCTTCTACTGCCCTCCCATGAGGACCACCTCTTCCTTGTGCCTATTTTTAATTTTTTCCCAGGGCTGACACAATTTCTGGACTGCTTCCAGGAATCTTTATTCATTTTTTAATTTTTATTTTTTTGAGTGTGCAGCATAAGGAACTACTAGCTGAATCCTCACTAGTAGTTGCATCTGTGCTTAGGTGTCCTCCTGTGATTACGTTACATAATTTTACCAAAGCCCAGGAGTATTAGGCTCTGGTAAAATTAAGTATTAGGAGGTAAGAACAAACTCACTTTCGCATTCTTTATATTTTCGTTGCTTGTATATATGGTATAATTTGGGACTTGGTGGTTTACCTATAGATTAAAATCTGCATATTCAGATTTTTTCGAAGTGTTCACCCCAAAAAATAATCTCTACAGTAGGTCACACTTTCTCGTAAGGTGCCACGATACTCTAATGTAAGCACTAATACTAATGCTGAATTGCAAAGACCTGCATTGGCATGCGGCCCATGGTAATCCCCATCCTCATATCACGTTCCTCACCAATCGTA
>JAODJW010000039.1:5542865-5562428 GCA_026777045.1 Hyperopisus bebe | reverse complement strand
ATCATCCTGTTCTGGGTAAACCGATGTAGATGATGTACTGACGGATGGATGTTTTTAGAGTAAAGCAGTTCCAGTATCCCTTGAAACCATAATTATCTTGCTTTAAACTCTATACACTTGTAATCCACAGGCATGTAACACTGTGGAACTCAGTCTTAAGGATTAATGAGTCAAAATTGAAAATATTTTGGTCCACCTGCCTTGTGTTTCTGAGACGGACACAGGGTGAATTTTGCATGTGCGGTTCTGTTAAGGATGGTGGAGGTGATGTCATAGTCTTTGGATGCTTTACCAAATCTAAAGTATGGTCATCCAGTGTGGACATCATCGTATGTTTCAGAAGCATCCCATTCCATCAGGACAACAGCTCATTGGGCAACTCTTCAATGTTAAGTGAGACAGTGACCTAAAACACACCTTAATATTGTGCCAAAACTGTCTAGCAAAGAAGAAAAGGTATGGACAGCTCAAACAGAGGCCTGGCCTGCTCAGTCTCCATACCTCAGTCCCATAGTATTTGTTTGGAACAAACCATAGAGAATATCTAAGCAACCCAGAAACTCCTTGTTAATTTCCACATAAGAGCTTAAAATACATGTCAGGTAATTTACCTTTAAGGGCCTTGCGACATCAGGCTGGTGACCCTGGGATTTGAACCAGCAATCTTCCCATTTCAGGGTCTGTGGTCTGATCCGTTCAGCCACACACCATCCCATCTATGACTTTCAATGACGAGACAAACAGATCATTTTGAGGAATCTAGATTTTGAGATAATTTTCTAATTTCTTGAAGTTTTTTTCCCTTTTGTGCATATTCTCTTTCTTTCATTTTCAAGTATTTACAGAAAAAGTTACAATGTAAAATCTTACAGAAGAACCCGGATTCTCACTCTTTTAATTTAGTGTGAGAATGGTACATATTGGTCACAAAGCTTCCCAAAATCTGACAAAGAGTGAAAATACAAATGATTCGTTTGTGAATGAAAGCAGACCAGTTTGCAACATGTGAAGCTCTGAATCAGTATGACTGTACAGAATAAAGCTGAACTACACATTTAGAAAGTAACTGCAGGGACAAAACAGGGAATGAACAAGCCACCCCTGAATCAAGAAGTGCTTCTAACAGCCCAGTACATACATCAGATCAAAGATATCCCCCATTAAAAGCCTTGCTTTTTGATTCTGAGTGGCTAAATATATGTGAAGGAATTTTTGAATAATTCATAAAGTTCTAGTAGGCTGGATATCTGGTGAAATCTGACCATTTAAATACAGCACTGCTGAACGGGACTAAGGTCATAGATATCTGCTGTTTTGTTTAGGAAAAGTAAACATCTTGTAGGTCCACTCTTTACATCACTCCTATCTGGTGACTTTCATTCTCGACAAAAAATGGCTCCATGGCGTCAAATAGAATATAAATGAAAATAAATTTAAAAAAACGCAATGAATATGCAAAAAGTAAATAACACAGCCATAAGGGACAGCATGTTAAACTTAGTGTCTGTGCAGTGGTTTGTCATCACTTCACTGCTTTATATGTCATTGTATAAACTGAACAGGACATTAAAGTGTTCTCCGTTTGTGGTATGCTTACACTCTCCCTTATAATGTTGATTTACCCTGTTTATTTAATTAACACCTGCCATCGTACAAAATTGTGAGTTTTATATTAAAATAACGTGTTTACAGAAAACAGAATCTCTCCATCCAAAGCAAGGCGTAAGGAATGCTTGAGGTCAGAGCAGAGGGATAATTAACCAACATTACTTGTACTTATAATAGTTAAGATTAACTTTATTGAGCCCAGGGGGAAATTCTTGAAAGTCAGGTGATGGATCATCCAGGAATTGAACCATGATCTTCTTGCACGCAAGGCAATAATTGGGAACGCTAGACCAATTGGGAACTGTAGGCTTTATCGCAGCCTTAACAGCAATATGATTATTTGGCATCTATGAAAGACTTTTAGTGCACAGAGCCTTAATCCACTGAACTACACATTAGCCCTCAAGTGAAAGCCGATGTCTCCTTAGTCCATGTAACATAGCTGTTTGCCTTACCAATTAATAACGAACTTTAAAAGCTGTCTTGAATTTGACTTTAATGTAGTTATTTAGCAAATCTGAACGTCTTCCTTTATCATGTGAACAGCAAAACAGTTCAAAATGTCTGCTGTTGTTTTTTTTTAAGAATTTAATTACATTTACAAGAAACAACTAAGTTGTTCTTTCTTTACAGGCCAAAATCACCGTAATTATCCTTTGAATATATCGTTGAATATTTTGGATTTTAATAATGCAGACATCTGAGATCCAAATAGTCATATGACTCATATCTTCAATTCTCTAGCCATCATGTACCTATGAGTCTAAAATTAGTCAATTTGCTCCTCAGACATTGACAACATTCATTTTACCCCAGATTCCCCAGTCATTCATACAGCTCCCATCAAGAAAGAGGCTGGTGCCACACAGTCTTTTACACACAGTATCCAATTCCAATAATCCTTTGCAAGAGAGACTGGATACTATTGGACAGCAAGGTCTCCCTGCTTTGATGTCTCAGCCAATTGGGAGAGAATGGCATTTGCTGTTTCCATTCATCACCAGATTTCTTGACTTCTGATTGCATGTGATTTGACAGAGATGAGGAGATCTGAGTTTTGCTAAGTTGCCTTTGATCTACTTAAAGAAAAAAAAAATTACAGTATATTACCTCCGAGCTGGGCAGAACACATTTTCTTAGGGCTCTTCTTGAACAGTGTAAGTATTTTTTGATGACCTGCTGTCTTGCCCATATAATTACTGTATATGGTTGGTAAAAATTAAACATGTACTGCTGAGTTAGAAACACCTTCTTTCCCTATTAAATTTTGATTATGCTTCTTGTTATAAGGGGTGCCTTAGTTAAGATGGCAGTTGGTTGAATCATACTGGTTTTTGAGCTGTCTGGGGTTACACCCAGGGCTTAACAAGCCTCGATATACTCTGGTTCTTCTCGTTTTATCAGGTCACACATAAAGAAGGTCCCCAGGGCGTCCGGCGAGAAGGATTTACATCAACAGGGGTTTTGTAAAGTAGGGAAAATCCTACAGTGTGGGACAGGCCATGCTTGCAGTAGCCACATGCGAAATGTGGACCATCCATTCTTAAGGAGTGTGGGAGAGCACACGGTCAAGCAGGAATAAACAAGCAACCGATTCAATGAAAAATTCGTGAGGCGGATTGGACCTTATTTACCAGCCCAGTAGTTCCGTTCCTGCATCTGGCTTTCCTGACAACATACTAAACACACTCAGATCACAATCTGTTGATTTCTCGTACCGATAGAGTAGAGGTTAATTGCATGTCTTCTTGGAAATTCCGCATGCTGATCAATGTAGCGATAAGCTACAAGAACCCACCTCGCTCAGTCTACCGAAGACGGTATATAGACTGCCGGTTGTCTGCGTCAGTTTATAGAAAGATGTTTTTAAGGTTATCTCTTGCTTTTGCAGTGGCCCGCAGTCTAAAGGTCACTGAAGCCTTTTCAACAACAACAACAAATAAGCTATTGTTTTATCTCTGTCGATTTCTCTCTCTTGCTCATCCTCTCAGTCAAGTGTATTAGGGACGTGTCCATGGTAATGATGGAGCAGGAGGACACAGTAACAACACAATATAGACCTGGCAGAAAGTATTGCAATATACAGAATTAGCTACAAAAGCATGCTATTCATTTTTAGAATGGGCTTTAGCCAGTAGCCATTCGATTTGATATAACCCAGTGGGGGACCCTGAATTGCTTTCATCTTTCATGTCCTCATTCTAATACTACTTTGTCTGTGTATTTGAGTGCAAAAATGGTAAAAGGGACACATGGATAACAATATAAAACCTTTATCAATATTATGTGTGTCTTTGGTACTGTGCAATCCTGGGAACACGTGTACGTCAGCTCGTATTATTTGCAATGTTTATAAGCTCCGTAAGAGCCAAAGCGACAGCCCACCTGCAGTGTGTCTTTTAATAACTTGTCTCCTATAATGACTGGGGTAAGATTCATTTTTTATTTTTGTTTTGGTCACAATCATCAGGCCCTGATTGCTTGAGATCATACTGCAATTTTAATAACCAGTAGCAAAAACTGAAGTAAATTTAAAAGAAAAAATTCTAAATATAGAATACATACATACATATATATATATATATATAAAATTTAGATGTATAATTTAAATCCAGATTGACATCTACCAATAACATAAATGTATTTCTTTAAGGCCAACTTAAATAAATGTACCTTCTTTAAGTTTTTAATATTAAGTCCTAATCAAATTATGCGCATGACAGCTCACAGCACACACACACACACACACACACACACACAAAGCTCTGCAGCACCAGTCACCAGAGCTTATTAAAAAATCTACAGAAAAAATATTAAGAGATCTTTATCGAGAATGCGTATGTTTTAATCTCCTCTATCTTCAGATTTGATGACTAAATTCATGTGGTAAATTTCATGGCCTGGACAAACTCAGAGCCCGTTATGACTGACCATTTATTAAGTCTGTCCTTAAAAGATCATAGCAAACTCACGTTATTCACTAATTAAAGTGTCTTTAAATATTTGAATGCATTTTTTATATTTTTTACAGTGAGATATTGAATATCTCATATGGGAGGTTTTTATTCCAATAGAAAACGGAAGGAAATGCAGGCCTGCCCTTACTGTTCCTGTATGTGAATAAGTACTTCACTAAGAGTGTAACACGGCTGACTGTAAAACAATTTTAGTAACAGGCTGCAGCTGTTCGCCTCTCTATTGGATGTCCTTAGCCATTGCGGCAGTGCTGAATATTGTTGCAGACAGCTTCACAATTCACATCCTTCACCTTGACGTTAGCAGCTAGCTTAGCCTTCATTGGGCCTGTCCTCCCTCAGGCCCCCTGCAGGCCGCTGCAGGGATTACAGTTTGGCGCTCTGACACTGTAATTCTGCCAGTCCGCTTATGCAGTTATTCACGTATCCTTTGCATTTGTAGATCTTTACGTTCGGCAACGGGCATGGTTATGGAACGGCTCGATTTCACGGCTCGATCACAGGAGGAGTCAGCTTAGGCCCGACCCTCCTGCGGTGGATAAAATGAAATCAGCTGTTGCCCCCCCCCAGCACTAACCCCCACCATGCCGCCATGATCCCTACAGGTACCATCACTCATGGACAATCATTCGGCCCGGCTCTGTATCTAAACACGAGAACGTGAAGCAGGATGGGCTCACACCCCTCGCCCCCGTGAGTGTGATCCGGGCGGACAGTTATGGATTACTCCGGGAATCCAAGCTGCGTTGGGGAGATTTGGGTGGGAGGTAAGGAGAAGGAGAGATCAGCAATGGACGTAACTGGGCAGGTCTCCGTATGGCCAGAACCCAGACTGGCCCGAATTCTGAACGTGACCATCGGTGTATTCAAGAGCCCTCCCATCATGAAGGTGTGCAGGGGGCAGAGCGGGGGGGTCGCATGTCCACGATACTCGTGGAGGAGCTGAAAGGTTCCGTTAGCAGTCAGAAGCATGGATGCTGATCAATGGTGAAAAAACACGGAGCTTCGTCTGTGTAACGTTGTAGAAAAACTGATTACGGTCTTTGTTTTACCCGAAATCCCACCTTTTGCCGCACACTGACCCCAGGAGCGCCAGCGTGCTTGCTTCTCAGGCTTCCGTTAGCCTGACGCGCGCAGTTCAAAGTGTGCCATCGTGAGTGTGTACCGCATTACTCCGCAGTGTCCTCCTGCCCTGCGCTTCCTGGAATAGACTGAGGTCCATGTGACCCCGTACTCAGATGGCAGTCATGGGGGCTGGGCGGGTAGCTTTTTCAGTGGTGTGAATCACATGGATTGCTGTGCTCACATGGATATTTCCGTTTGCTCTGACACAGCTGTGCAGCTGTGAACTAAGGACATGGCTTCCATGCTTATATTTAGTCGACACGCTGGAACACAAGCAGTTCTCCATTTTTACATCTGTGGTCCTCCGAAATCCCGCCAGCATGGCATCTGGATGGCCCACAAATACAATAACACATAATATGAGAACTGAGATTCAAGTTCTTTGATCTCATGCTAAAAAGCTAACTTAATATCTGTGATGTGTAAATAATAGATCTCATTACTCAAAGTGTTTTTTATTAATTAGTGTGTACTTATTTGTGCACGAGTTTACAGTGTGCTGTGGAGGCTGACCTGTGACATTCTTTCAGACCAACCAACCAAAAATATTGTAATGAGGAATTTACCTCCCATAAACAGGGCCCCTGTGTCATGCCTCATGCCCTGGCGGCCAGAGACATGCTCTGGGTTTGCCAAGACCATACATCGGATAAGTAGCTTGGGTGGATGGATGGATGGATGGTTAGAACTTCCAATTATATTTAGCAAGACCAGCCATAATAAAATAATAAAAAACGTTTGGATATCCTAAAATGAATTGGGAACTACACTTAATGCCAGACTTAAAAATATGAAGACTCGTGCTGTATTATTCCACTCCTTAATTTGACTTGGATGTTAAACTTGCGGTTAAATTTGAAATGTTTCTTTTTATACCACATAACTAGAAATTGTATTTGCATATTTTTCCCAGTAAAGTTAATTAGGTTAGATTCATTTTAATGCTTTGGCTTTGGAGACGATTCCTGCACCTTGCAGAAATGATTGAATCTGATTAGCACAGCGCAACGCACACAAGGAGACAATTAATTTGCTATATTCTGTGTGATTCCTCGGGCTTCAGATGCGTTTTGTTTTGGTTTGTATCTCTATCGTTTAAGCAGAGTGACAGCATAAAGAGGGTGGGGGGTTTACCTGTCCGCAGGTAATCAGGGACTTGCAGGGTGAGCCAAATGCCGAGGGATAAAGCATTAAGCATTAATGAGAGAAGACCTCAGTTTCAACTTGCTTGGTGATGCCGTCGCCTCTCGCATCTCGTCTACGTCTCTCCCGCCCTCGACTACGGAGATGTGCGGAGACTTTGAAGCGCAGCGGGTACGCCGATACTGTGTTTCTCTAACAGAATATATGAAATTAGAAAGAGCAACAACAGGTGAAAATCTCTTGAGTCAGTTGGGGCCTCCTCCACAACTTTTACTATTACAGGTCATCCAGCAGTCAGCCCTGAAACAGTACAAATACAGCAATCAGCTCTGTAGTACGACCACTGAACGACAAAAAGTATATTAACTTATCCTTGTCTCACATGTGTGGTATGTTGGACACTTATAAATCCGACGCAATTACAAATATCAAGAGAACCATATACAGGTATCCCCCACTTTGGCAACGTTTGCTTTACGATACTTTGCTTTCACGAAAGACTTACACCGGCACCTGTTTTCACTTTAGTAAAGAAATCTAAAGAGGATGTTTGCTTTGACAGAACAAGGAGAAAAGCCAAAATAGTATTTAGCTTTTTATCAACAAGCCGATTATACATAAACACTCATCCTCCGCATAATGCCGCTTCGATCAATGACTGACCGCTACGATCCCATAAGATTATAATGGAGCTGAAAAGTCCGATTACCTAGCGACGTCGTAGCCATCATAACGTAACACATTATGTGTTTGTTGGTGCCGTTAGTATAAACAAACCTGTCACACTTCCAGTCGTATAAGTATAGAACAGTAAATGCTATTCGACAATGATAATAGAGTCTGATTTATGGATTTACTATACTGTATTTTCTAATTTTTAATTAGGCTTACCCATATTGCCTAGGTGTGTAGAGGGCTATACCATCTAGGTTTGTTCTCACAACGGCAAAATCACCTAACGACACATTTCCCAGAACGTAGCTCTGTCGTTACGCATGACTGTATTGATTCTGGTAATGAAACTACAGTATACATATATTATTTCTACTTTATACAGGTTCTGTATTTGAGCATTTTATGGTGTAATGAGCATTTTATGGTGGGTTTATGTTGCGGCTCATTTAATCTTATCAGTGGGATTGATATTAAGTTATCCACACAGACGTCCCAAGTGGAACGTTTAGGTCTAAGTCTTGGTCTAATTATATGTTTTGAGATACACACCAAGTCTGTAAGCAGCGGTTTAGGGAAAGTAGCATAATCTGGGTTACATCCCCTCTATAAAGGACTGATAAGGGACCGGAGACAATTCGATTCTGGCGTTTTGTTTTAGCCTTTGCACACATGGAAATTAAGTTCTTCTTTAATACCTCGGATTGTTGGAACTTTATATCATTAGTTCCAGCGTCCCATATGAAAATAGAAGAAAAAAAAATGCATAGTTCATATAAGGCTATCAAGCATTTTTCTTACTTTAATTATATATGACAACACATGATGTATTTTTATAAGTTCATGACAAGTCAGTGTTTCTCCTGTACGATTATGGCCACATTCATACTGAAAAGTACTCAAGGGAAAAGCCAATAGACATACTACTGAGAGCAGGGAACCTGTTGCTAAGTGCTATCTCCTGGCAGCAGGAGCTCTTGGCTTGGAGCTCTTAGGATCACGTTTGATCGTGACCCAGGGCTTCACATGTGCTGGCCGTATCTAAAAATCCCTCGACCTGCTTGATCTCCACTAAGGTACCAATGTACTCCTACAATGCATGAATCCTGTCCTCCAACTCTGCAATAACTAAACATTTCTGGCATGTGACATTATGCGTAGCGTCGGAAGGACAGTCTACGCTGTACATGCCTCAGGAGCTACAAAACACGCAGAAGACATAATCACGACTTACCCTTTTAATTACAAGCGGTTGTCGAAGATTGTTGGTGGCTAGGGAAGGTGGTTAATCTGTCCCAGTTTAAAGATTAATTTGTGGAAGATTGTGGATCCATCCGAATTTGTAATTGAACTTGGCAATTTTTTCTAATTTGGCGATAACTACAGTTCGTCCGATTCCAACCAGTTTGGCTCTTCAGCTTATGAAAGTTTTCCTAGGAGTGCTGTACTTTCAGACAGTGGGGAAGACCTGTATACAAGAGGCATACAATATGCAAAGGGAATAAACTGTATATTACAGTAAACAATATATTGCGGTGTCTTACCACATCAGGGGTGTAATGGTACTGAAAATTCACGGCTCGGTATAAACCATGGTTTTGGGTTCAGGGTTTGGTACTATTTCAGTAACAATGAAAAAGAGACATAGAATGTGGACACAACCCTGGTTGCATGAACCGATTTCATTAATTTGAATATTACGCATTTCATTATTCCATATATTAGATTTCTGCGATGTTTCAATTTTACATACATTTCTATTATTTTCTTAACCCTTCAGACTGCAGTAATTCATACCCAATTTGCTGCTCCCTGATTGGTGCTGGAAAGAGCTCACCTATTGGTTGTTGAGAGTGTCCACATGACCGCTATCCTGACCACCTCACGCCAAACGCTCGAGATGACGGGAGCGCCAGACCTTTAGTAAAACTATGATTTTTATTCCCATACTGGAAATTTGTCTGCGACAAATTGAGTGAAATCGCTTGAAAAGTCATTCGGGGTGAAGCCAGCACAGCGACTGGTGTTATACACAAAAACACATGTAGTCAGGGGCAGTTCTGTGGCTGAAAACACCTCGTTAATGAAGGAGGTCAGAATAGCCAGACTCGTTAAAGCTAACAGAAAGGCCACAAGTGCAAAAATAACAGCTCGGTACAACAGCGGCGTACAGAGAGGTATCACAGAATGCACAATTTATTGATCTTTAGAGTGGCTCTGCAGACATAAGGGAGACTTACCCAGCACTACACAAGGGGACCTAATGAATTGGCCAAAGAGTATAATTCAAAGGGCCTGTGAATTATCTGAAATGTATATTGCTAAGACCATACAGGAACCTTTAGCCGCTGCCTTACCTCCAGCACTAGTCTGCGTCTTCATGTTGGCTAACCGTCTTTGACTTGCTTTTTGACGTGCTCTGAGCGGGCATGAACTGGAGGAAGAAACGCTGGGGGCACGTACATACTCCCCAGTCCTATCCCGTGTCACGGATGATAACAAGCAGGTCAGGTAGTCCAGAAATGAAGCTATAAAGAAAGAATATCGTTAGAAAAATGGCTACTGGGTGTACAGAATTGAAGGTGTTTCCTCTAAAGAGTATTACAGAGGAGCACAGTGCCTCAAAGGTCAAAATTTCTTCTGTCCTTTATGCACATTGCTAAAGAATACTCAGGTATACATTATCACTGGCATAAGACCAGCAGTATTAAATTAACTGTGTGTAAGGCTTGCTTTGGAAAGCATTCGCTGTGCGTTGTGTTTAAAAAACAAATACATCAAACTGCCTTCCTGGGGAAAGAGCCGACCATCACAGAACAGCAGTCGATATTTCTCGGCACTGCGAGTAATACGCGAATAAATAAATTGCGACTGTTTCTCCACCCGGTCCCTGTGCCCCCTGGCCCTTTAATTACTACGGTAACTGATGGCATTGTAGGCGAACTCATTGTATTAGTGTTGAGTTAAGCGAATAATGGAATAGCTAGTTAAAGCGTGCATTTAGTACACTTTATTTGTGAATTGCATTGTTTGGATGTTAGTTCTTTAAGAGCTGTTTGTGCTGGTTTCACAATGGTGAGGTGGGGGGGGGGGGTTTAGCAGAGCTAGGGAGGGATGATGGGAAATGAGACCAGTGCCTTATTTTTGGCCAGTCACCCGCCGTTCGTGTTATCGTAGGCGGTGCTTGGCACTGCTGGGGCCGCAGTGACGGTGCTCTGTGAACTGTTTGTGGCATTCCCCCATCCAGCTGTTTGCTGCCCGGGCTTCTTCTCATCTGCCCGTCGCGTACCTGCTGTAACGTCGACGGGGACACAGGGTTTGTGACGCTCCCTGCGAAATCGATGAAGTTCTTATGAGTTCCCTGTGGCAGGAAGTAACAGAGAGTAACAGAGAGTAACAGAAACAGTGGCCACATTTATGTACAGGCACTAAAGTATCAGGATTGGGGTGTAAGCTCTTCTGTAACTTTATATTTCTGTGTGTGTGTCTGTTTGTGTGGGTATATCCTACCTTATGGGGACACAATGTCCGTACAACGTGATGAATACCCCTTTTTTTCCCCCTTTGAACTCAATCTAATAAAAATCCGTGACTGCAATGAAAAAACTAAAAATGCAACAACTCTTGCATTTTGTTTGGTTACTTGTGGTTAAGGATAGTGCTAGGTAGGGGTTAAGGTTGTCATTGTTGTAATTAGGGTTATGCCCATAAAAACGAAGGGGCAGTCCCCACAAAGATATGAATACAAACCTGTGTGTGTTGTGGATTTTATGTTTTGCATGTGTATGGTGCCTTTTTATGACTTTTCTAGAATGATACAGGCTGCTTCTTGCGAGCATTTCTGAGCTATTCCCAGCCTGACCACAGATATATATTAAATTTAATCTTTCATTCCCTCCTGAGAAAAGGTGTTTTTTTCTGCACAGATGCAGTGGTTTACGTAACACCACCTAATTAAATTACTACTGAGAAGTGAACTGTGTGTAAGTTAACAAGATGTCATTCATGTTTAGATCTCGGAGCATACTATTTTTAAAAACCAAACTTCATATTAGATTAGCATTTCTAGAGACTCTGATTCTGGGGCATGAATTCTCCACGCAAGCCAGTCTTGTTCATTTCAACATTTATAGTTTATATTTAAATATATTCAGTCATTATAAGCAAGGGCCTGTTACCAGGCTGTTGTGCTACCAGCGCATGATAGATCTCCAGTAATTGTGATTTACTTCAAATTCCCAAAATTGCAACAAATTACTTGAATCATAACCCAAGTTGACGAATATTGCAGCACATGTCATGTCATGTACACTGCCTGGCCAGAAACAAAAATCAGCAGATACTTAAGAGCCAATGACTGGATCATTATTACAGCTCGTTATACAGCAATAAAGTAAAGTCAGCTGAGTACCTGAAACTACTGAATGGCCAGGTTACACCTCCGTCCACCATCAATGGATTTTTTTCTTCCCTGTTGGCATGGGCATATTCCAGGACAAGGATGCCAAGATTCTTTGGGTTCGAATTGTCAAGGAGTGGTTCGGGGAGAATGAGGAATAATTTTCACTCATGACTTGGTAACCTAATTGAAGGTCTTTGGGATGTGCTGAAAGAGGTTTTGAGGAGTGGTTCAACTCATTTTTCAATACAGGATCTCTGTGAGAAATGAATGCAAATCTGGATGAAAATAAAGGGTGAGATGTTGCATAAGCTTGTGGAAACAATGCCATGACAAATGTGCGCCATAATCAAAGCTAAAAGTGGTCCAACGAAAAGTTCAAATGGAGACTATTTTTTTTGGCCGGGCAGTGTAGCTTCCTTGAAACTGATCCCTGGTCAGATTCATTCCATGTATGTCATATTTCCACCCAAAAGTGACACTGTGACTCTACAGACACAGGAAACTCAGAATTTTGGGAATGGCTGCAATATCCGCAGCATTTATATGGAGGATGTGATTTGTACAGGCATTTGGGCCATTTGTGGGCTCTGGTCTGAAGTTTCTGCCAAAACAAACACAAAAGCGACAGACACTGATATGGAGAGACACTAAGAAGGAGGGGCAGGCGGGCGAATCACAGAGGACAGGGAAGGTCACCTGACTCACTGGGCACCTGTGCACCTTTAACGTGGACCACACCTCCTTAAGAATCTGACCAGATATTTCACCATTGATATTAACATACTTATCTATAACCTTAAGAGATTTTCAGATAATGAGACTGCATCGTGCGAACCACCTCATAACAATCTTTAATATCCAGTTTTTATTTCAATGCTGTTTAGCGTTGAATTGAGCGAGTTCAAAGACTCCCTCCACTGTGCCTCTGGGATGCGTACTCTACATATGACAAAATGAGATACATGCTGCCCAAAATTAATAGGTCCTTTGTGTTGAGAAAAGTGTTTTTTTTCAATCACAAGCAATTATGGTCCCCTTTAGGCACATTGCTTGTGCAATTATATTGTAGCAAACTATTTGATTGTCTGTGAATAAAGAATTTCCGGCCCTTGGACGACTCACAAGCTTGTCACACAGCCACTCCTGCTGGTCCCTTATCAGTTGCTACGCTACTATTATGGACAAAGCTTCAGTGGCTTGTATATACTGTCTAAATATTATAATCTCCTTTGAAGTTTCT
Source organism: Hyperopisus bebe (assembly GCA_026777045.1). NCBI lineage: Eukaryota > Metazoa > Chordata > Actinopteri > Osteoglossiformes > Mormyridae > Hyperopisus > Hyperopisus bebe. The sequence goes on along the minus strand of JAODJW010000039.1, from coordinate 5,549,263 downwards.
TTGGATATTCAGCCGATCAGCTTGAATCCTCTTATAATGGATGCAACAGGTTTCCTGGGTCATGACCTGGCAACCTTCAGGTTATAAGTCCAGGACCATAATCACAATGCTAGCAGCTACCTGAAGTGATCGTGTACGTCTGGATATCAACACATTGCATGTGGAAGGTGAGACTCGGAAAGTATTGATTCATAATATATTTGCTGACAAAAATTATTATTTATTAAAGGGAGTAAGGAAAGAGCTTTACTTCAGGTATTTAGGAGTCATGAATAGAGACTACAGTCCAGACAAGAGCCTATCCTCCTCATGCAGACTCTGTCTGTGATCTGCTCATTTAAATTTGACTGAAGATTGAAAATTTGAGGGTGCCAGTAATTTTGCTGATAAAATTCTCCAGCAGAGCTTGTTTGTGCGCGTAGGCTATGCCGCACACATAGCGCGGCCGTCACGCCGCTTAAACTCGTGTCAGGAATTCATTAGTTTTTAGCACAGTTTTAATGGTCAATGATTCATTGCCTGTCCCTATCTCACATTTGACTGCGTACTGTTCCAGGCAGTCGCTCTGCATACAGCAGTTTGCTGCGTAACAATGGCATTGCCATTAGTTTCAAAAACACAACGTGACATTTCAATCCCGGCTTGGTGGCTTGAGAGCTGTTGCATCGAACCGCTGGTACTGATGGTGTAATCTCTCAGCCACGTGGGGCAGATGTTGGTTTGTGGCGGGGGGGGGTGCATTCTTATCAGGCCTATACCAAAGTGCACTGTGGAAAATACCGATTCTGTTTCATCGTCATCCTCCTGGTGAGTTCAGGAGAAGCACACAGTGTACACATCTCACTGAGATATAGGGACGTATTCAGGGCGGGGCCACAGGGACACTGGGCCCAGCTGAAAGTTAATTGGCCCTCGGAGTGCCCCATCCGCTGTCACTCACCCATTCAAAACATTTCATTGGATAATAACAATGATTATCCTTCCGTTTCAGTTATAGCCTCTACTATGCCCCCACATTAAAAAAAAAAAAATCCAAGAACTGCCCCTGTGTTAAAAATGGACTCGGCAATATATGGATTCCTGTGCCTTTAATCCCTCCGTTGAGTAGAAGATGCCCATCGTCAGCTATTAATCAGTGGAATGGTATAGGTACTGCCCATTGGTTCCTAATTCAGACTTTCTGCACGGTTCTCCTCCAGTGTAATCAGTAGGATTTTTCATCCAAAGGACCTGGCTGCTCAGCTCAAATAATAGGAAAGTAATTACCCTGGAAACGTGGCTTCTGAACAGGATTATGGGGAGCGATGGAGAGAAGATGAGATGATCAAAACAAACAGAGGAATAAAAGGTCTCTCTCTCCCGGCTTACAGAAATATCACTTGAGCTATGCTTGATGTAATATAGGTCCAAGCTCTCTTGCACTGACTGTCCGTAGTGTTCATGGGGTGCCATCATATAAATGATCGAGAGTAAAAGAACATGTGTGGAAGGAGGGATGGGCAGGTTTGGCTCTATTTTCAGTAAGGGTTAGGTAAACAGAAGGTGTCCTGCACACCAAGAGACAGGAATGCCGTATAAATACCCAAACTGGTGTAGCCAGGCATTTGACAAAGATACCTCAGAGCTCAGAACGACCTCTAGGAATAGGAATAGGAAGAGGGGGCTTAAGACCAGGGGGGTTTCTCAAAGCCAACAATGCAAGTACCTCACTTGTGGTCTTGGCAAGACCGGTCTTGCTAACTTGCCCCTGGTCCCTGGTTTCAGAAAAAGGTTCTGGTTCCAGAAAAAAGCACCTCCTGATATTTGGGGTGGGGCGAGAACAACATCTTTTGATTTTTCCTGTTCTCTGTGCTTCCATTCTTAGTATTGGAACTGGTCTGTGGCAATGGAATGAATGCAGAACGAGGTACCTTAGAACATTAGTGCGGTCAAGTATGCATATTCAGAAACACCTATGAATTCCAGATGAATACTTTTATTTTATTTTAAGTGAAATCAAATCAGAATTGCCTTTAATTCCAGAGTTAGAACCAATAATTTCTGAAAAGATGATGTCGAAAGTTATGGTGCAGATGGCACAGTTGAAGTTTTCTCTTTTAGTCCTTGTTCCTGTCACTGTGGATATATTCTGTCTTAGGCATGTGGAGGACTGAGGCGCTAGTGAAGGTCTGCAGTGTATCTTAAACACCTGCGGTGAGGCTGAAGGGAACATTGGCATTCGCACAGGGACCCAGGCTCTGCTCGGTGAATGTGAGGCTGGGCAGATGCTTCCCCCAGAACTGCGGAAAGTCCCGGATCAGCTCCGGCCTTCCCTAAGAGTGCCAGAGATGCTGCACTCACCTGCAAGTCTGGGGAACGTTGGGCCTGGATTTCCTGGTGTCACTCATCGCTTTCCTTTTCCGTAACCTCTAGGCACCTTGGTGGAGTGGGGGGGGCGGGGGAAGGGGTGCAATCCAAACTAAACTCTTAGACAGCCCAGATACTTAAAGTTTGTACTAAGGAACTCAGCAACAGGGAATGAAATGAACCACATGTGTGCGTGTGTGTGTGTGTGCGTGTGGATGTGCGTGTGTGTGTGTGTGTGTGTGTGTGTGTGAGTGTGTGTGTCTGTGTGTGTCGGTGTGTGTGTGTGTGTGTGTGTGTGTGTGCGTGCAAGCCTGTGCATAGATGTGTGAGAGAGAGCGAAAGAGGCAGAGAGAGAGAGTCCTGCAAGGGAACGGCATCCCGGTTCCCCGGTTCCCCGGTTCCCCTGCCTTATGCCCCGTGCGGCCTGGGAAACACTCCATCTTCCTTTACTGGAGAGGCGGTTATAAGATGGATGGATGGATGGTGTGTAATACACAACATTCGTTGTTTCAGTAAAAAAATAAACTATTCCCAGTCATTGGTATCCACTCAGTCATTCAAATCCTTCATAACAGAACAGTATCTGTGTCATTGTAGAATTCTAGCATTTTTACCTTGTTTGCATAACAGCATAAAAGCTCAGTACCTAATTTTGAACACAGATGTGATGCTAAAATGCATTCTTCAAGTATGCATGTCTGTAGAAAATGCCACACTGTCTGTTTATTACTTCGCTGTAATCAGTTACGTGGCAGGTGGAGACGTTCCTTTCATTTTCGCTGCTGAAACACCATTATTTTTATATATAAATTACATCCTTTGAAAGCATCCATTACTCACTTTTTGTTTGCTGTTATTTGTAACTGAATAAACTACGGTTAGGTTGCTAGCAGAAAAGAAATGAATTTCCTGAGTGTGATATGTGGCTCTATCGCTTAGGATGCTACACCTGTATCTGGAAGGTTGCTGGTTCACATCCTGGGATTGACAGCGTGATTTTACCATTGGGCCTTTGAGTGACACCTGTAACCCCTAATTGCTCCTGAGACTGGCTGACCCTGTTTTCTCAAAAGTTTATGTTGCTTTGGATGAAAGTGTTTGCTAAATAAATAAAAATATGAAATATTAATCAATAAGAGACAGCTGCTGCTCTCTGAGCTGTTTTCGTAATGCAGTATAGACTTTAGCTTATGGACCTTTCTTCACAACTATATAAACTACATTTGCAGAAGGAAACATACAGATTTGGTCAAAAGTTTGGACACACCCACCCCTAGAAAGCTGTATTTGTACTATTCTCTACATTTTAGAATAATTATAAGACTATAAAACTATAAAATAACATATATGGAATTATGCACTGACAAAAAAAAAGTATTAAAAAAAATAATAATAATTTGGTGCCGTGGATCTGTGGGTTATGACGCGGAAGGTTGCTGGTTCAAATCCCGTGGTTGGCAGAGTGATGCCACCATTGGGTTCTTGAGCAAGGCCTTTAGCCCCAATTGCTCCAGGGACTGGCTGACCCTACTGTCCCCTCTATGCCAGTTCCATGAGGCGGCCTCCTGGGATGCTATTCCAGCTGTCCTGAAGGAGGTCCCACATATGCTGAGCCCTCATTGGCTGCTTTTCCTTCACACCCTTCTCAGACTCTTCTGCTGTGTTTAGGTTAGGTGGCCAGGTCATGTGATGCCTGTCAGTCACTCTCCTTTGTGGGGTCTAGACATGTTCAAACTTTTGACTGCTACTGTATGTGTTTATACTTTACATTTTATGGAAAAAAATGGAAATATGGGAAATTGATCGGCAAATGGACTAATATGTGAAAAGAGAGCAGCTGATGGAAACAGACTTTTTTTAACCTTGTTGCCCCTGGGGTCTTTATACCAGGGTCAGAGCCTCCTTCACTGGTAAGTGGAGGGGCAGAGCCTGTAGGACATGTAGCCTAATCCAGACCCGGTCCCTGACAGGGGAGCAGTGGCGTACTCAGCGGTGATGTCACTGGGGCACTGGGCCCAGCTGAAAGCTGATTGGCCCAAGTGAGGCACCTTCCTTGTCACTCAACAATTCAAAACACATCATTAGCTAATGATGAGGTTGGTCCCTCTGCATGACTTATGGTTCTAAAAAAATACTGGAATTGCCCCTAATGGCCAAAAAGACTATATCCATGTGTAGAGTGAGAAGTGTCCTAATTTTGGACAGGAGCTGAAGCCTTAGGGGGACTCAGTGGTTACAGATGCCATTTGAGATGCAATTTCACCATGGTGTCATTCGCGTATTTCCAGATTGTTCCAATTTCAGATCGTGTGTCAGGTGAGGTCAGTCTTGTCTGCTATCCGTGTTGGTTTTCATGTGTTTGTTTATTTGCTGGTTTTAGACCACAGTCATCGCTGAAAAATTAACACATCGAGGCAAAAAAACGCCATATTAAAACCGATCCCTTCCCCATATGGGAAAATGTTCTTCCTCTCATCTTAGCAGATATCTGGCTTATTGCGAGAGTCCCTCTACTGGCTGCATTGTGCAAAGAAAAAAAAAGAAATCATAAATTAAAGTATACAGTACAAACGGTAATTTATCGTAAATCATTTTTGGGAACAGTGCTGGAAGAAATTATATTAAATTTACAGAATATGATTATTAGTTCGATGTGACATTTAGCGTTTCTCTACAGGTCTGATTGCACAAATTCTAATAATCCCAAAGATCCCAAATGGTGAGGCTTTCACTTAGCTTGCTTCCCAGCTCCATGTAATGAGATTAGACATGGGGGCAGCTTGCGAATGAGAACAGATCCAGCTTGTTCTGTGCCCAATGAATTAATCTTATTTATCCTAAGAAATACCTCTGTTCTAGGACAAAGGAAATGATTAGATTAGATTTGATTTGATTTAACTTTATTGGCATTGTGCTGAGTACAGATACAGGGCCAATGACATGCAATTAGCATCTAACCAGGTGCAAATAAAATATACATAAATACAATAAATGCATTGAATTATTAATAAATCATGAATATAAATGTATATAAAAGCAAATGATGGCTCTATGCAAAATTATGCATGCGATGAGCTCCAGACAGGAAGTACAGAGGGAGTGATTGTGCTAAAAAATGGGATAATTGCTTGTTTTTTAGGTTTAATCCAACTGCATGAATCACCTCTATAATCCTTTTCTCACAACACGAATACTGTTTTTTTTTTTTTTTTTGGTTTGCAGAGGCATTTTAAGATTAAGAGAGACTTTATTGATCCCAGTGGGAAATTCTGATGCATACTGCAACTGAACATGCATACAGTGCCTAAAAGACAAGGTGCAAAGACTGCAGGCATGAAACAAACCAGACATGGTGCATCTCACAGTGAACCTGGGTTAAATAGAAGGCAGGGCAGCTATGGACCATAAACCTTTAATAACAGAGATGGCGACATCTGAATGTTGTCTGTTTTTTGGTGGCTTAAAAGGCCAGTTATTTTTTTATGTTATTTCGCTCAGTTTATGATCAGATGGTCTCACAGACATTAACTGTGTTGAGTTTCCTGGCAAGGTGGACTCAACACGACCGTCCAGGATCATGGTGTAATTTTGAATAATATAATGTAACTAAATACGGTTGAATTAAATACTTTAAGTTGTCCACTGTACAAAGTGAAGCGGGCTTTGGAGAGAAAGATGCTGAGGATCTGATGGGATCGTGCAGAGAGGCATACTGGCTGAAATGGACCAGAGGCTGGATAACTAAATCAGCCTTTTCCATCAGCACAAAAACCAGTGAGATCCACACCTAAATGCAACAGAGCCCTGCGCTTGGACTGTAATCGATTCTGCCTCAAATGGAAACCCAACTGTAGCTCGGAATAAAACGCCGCTTGCCGGGCCTCAATGAGCCCTTTCTGTGCATGAGGGCCATCCATCCGTGGAACACTACAGAAGAGCAGCCGCTTATTCTGTAATGATAGCAATATGCAGATAGCTAAGTAGGGAAACAGGTGTATTTTATGGCAGATGCCCTTGAGTAGCTGAGCATCTAATAACAGCTTTTTGGGGGC
>JAODJW010000039.1:5497920-5533603 GCA_026777045.1 Hyperopisus bebe | reverse complement strand
GGCGGGGCGGGGCGGGGCGGGGGCGGGGGTCATTTCGGCCTGACACGGGATAACCATGGTAATGGATGCTCTCCCTCCCCCTCACTGTGTGCTGGAGTCCACAGCAGATCAGCTCTATGGCCAGCCAGGCCATTAAGGCAGCATGATTCTTTTTTCTTCCATTACCTGCTTATATTACCTCAGTCCAAGAGCAATGAAGCTCCTGTTCCTCTCGCCATGCACTGTTATCCCATGCTTCTGTCTTGGAGGAAATCTGAACCATATAGCCATATCCTACGATCTCTGACCCTTTTAAGTGCTTCTAGGCGTGTGGGCAGTATTGCACGTAACTCTTGTTGTTGTCACTTGACCCTGCTATGAAAATAGGTCCACACTGGGGAGGCCTAAGTAAAGACAGCAATTGTCAATTCGGTTCAAACAATAGCAACAACGGGCAGTGACATGACCTGATTGTAGCAAATGAGAGTGATCGTTGACTCTTAAATGGGCTGTTCTGATTGGCCGGTGATGAGGAAGTAGGCGGTGCTAGGGAGAGGCCATGTCACCATGGTTCAGATCTTTTTCACAGCACGCCTTACTCGTTTACCGCCTCTTTCTCATTTTCCCAGTGGAAGATGATCTTTATCACGTTACATTTATGCATTAGACACTTTTGTCTGGAGTGACATGCATGCAAAGTAAGGATCAGAGAGCAGGGTCGACTTGTGGCCGTGGTACGACTGGGGTTAAGTGTCTTGTTCAAGGGCTCAGTGGCAACATCGCTGTACCAGCCATGGGAGCTGAGCCAGTGACCTTCAGCTTAGGGCCACAGCATGCTACACACCACACCCTGTATGGCTTCTAAGAGACCTGGAAAGTTCAGGTTCAGAAAGTACAAATCCAGACCAAGGTTTTGTTTCAGCTTAGTTGAGCATAAACTGGTTGGTTGAAACAATCCTTGGTCTAGATTTATACTTTCTGGACCTGGAATTTCCACCTCTGGCTTAGTAGAGGCTGTTAAACACAGTGTCTATATAAAATTGCTGGATTTGTTCATTAATTGTCCCTGTTTTCACACCTTTTCAAGAGATGAGGTTCTGTGACACAAATTCCGAATTGAATCAAAGCCTCGGACCATCCGATCGTGCCTGGAATCCTCTCCCACCCTCCCAGTTTGTTTTCCTTTTGTTACGTGACGCCTCAGCGGTTAATTTCCCCGCCCCACATTCTCGCGGAGCGTCGCAGGATGCCACATGAAAGGGAGCCAAAGAAGCAGAGTGAGCAGCGGGGATGCCGGGGAGCATCAAAGCCGGATTAGAGCCGCGCGCCTGAGCCACGCGGCTGTCACAGGCTCCACACGGGAACCTGCGGGGGGGGGGACGTCAAGCACAGTCCTGTGGATGCACATCTATTACCCACGGGAGAAACAAAGTGCTTCCTGCTCTCGGTTTGCTCTCACTCAGAAGATAACCCTGCTAAAATGGAAAGAACATACAAACTCCACATACACAGAGGCTTCAGACTCGTAACCCTAATACCCACCCAGCCAGCACACATCCCTACCCCAGATAACTGCCCCCTAGTGGTGTGGAGGAGGCTATGACTGACCTCCTATGTAGAGCACACTGTGTGATGAAAGGGCCCTTCCAGATTGTCTTGGAACATGCTATGATGGACTGTTTGTCATGTAAAATCAATGCCTCGCATTTGCTCATTCATGCTTGTTGAGCTCAAATAAATCAGGAATCTCCTGCATCTCAGGAAGTATTTTATATCAACAAGATATCGTCAACCAGATCTTACAGACATGTTTCCCGTAGTGTTTCTAAATGTTTGCCGCCACTAATATCATTCATTTCTTTCTTTACGCATTTATTGTTTTTCCTACCAGATAATCCAGGATCGAGTACACGCCCACATATCAAGAAACAAGTTAATGTGGAACACACAGCCTGGGGGACTCTACATCTTGCCCCGTTTCTCTACGGATCCTGCAAACTTCCCCTTTTATTACGCTGCCCTGGGTGAGTTGAGAGACGTTACTCTTACCCCTAACTAAGCATTGACGATTTTAACACAGATCACCGTTTGGCAAATGTTTACTGTGCTACAAAAAAAAAGTGCTTTATTTTTACGCACAACATAAGACACATCCAGCTGCCCCCAGTAGCTTTTAGTGGTGGGGACGTAACCCTCTTTTTTCTGACAAGCAATTAATCTTCGTGGACATTATCAAAAGTAATCAGTCAAACATTATGCAAAATATTACATATGGCAATACATCATGTGTTGTCAGGAAGTCCTGTAGAGCATAAAAAACCAGTGTAGGTGTATGCAGAACCAGTAGATGTACTATGGTGGTGAACAGTACAATGAAGACAATGGTGGAAGAAGTAACAGCAGACGACATAAAAGTTTCATAGCAGTATAGCTATGAAAGTCATTCCGTACTCAGCTATTTTGGTTATGAGACATTGGTAGTGTCACTGAGCTATTTTTTTTCCCTTTTCAAATATGTGCAAATGGGTGTTAGAGGCTCTGAGAAAGGGCTCGTTCACTCTGGCCTTACCTCGCTCGGATTCCACGGAACCATCCGGCCCCAAAATTTCCCAGCATGACTTCCCGTACCGCCGCCCGATGAGGTGAACTAAATATAAAGCAGGACCGTTCAAAAATTAACACCTCCGATGACTGGCAGCAGTGCATGACCGGATACCAGCCAGTAATGCATCTCCCCCAAAATTTTATTTACAATTTATTGACTATGATTATAATATGATCTGACATGCATAAAAACCCTTGTACACTATCAACTTAACACACTTTTGAAATGCTAGTTTGATGAAGCAGTGACACTCAGTCTGCTAGAATTAGACAGTCTGTGTCGTATAATTAAGATGAATGTGCTGGTGCACATGGAAACATTTCCATTGTAGTCACAGCTGTGTACTTAGTAGGATATTCTGTTCTGGGCCACATACAGGATTTGTGGCCAATTTGTTGTGCTGTGTAGGACGTATCTGCAAATTGCCAAACTGTTTCCCCTCACAGCACCTACAGCAGGGGATAAAATGTGAAAGGAAGCAACTTTGCTATAATTTCTGCTTCTTCTTGCTTACTAAAGTTACACCAAGAACAATCTCAGACTTTTCTTTCGAGGATAAAAATCAGGCCTGTCATAACCCCTCTCTTTTATTCTTTTTATTCTTCTTTTCTTCTCCTCCGAGGGTCCTTGTTATTCTGTTTCGTTTTTAATTGCAATAAATCATAAATTGCGTGGTTTGTGGTCTGCAACAAACACAAGAAATTCCTGGCCACAATTTGAAATAAGACATTTCTAATGTTGTTAGCAGTTGCATGCGAGCTGTTTGAATTCTGTGCTTACATGCAGTGGTCATTAGATGCACCTAGCTAGGATGGGGAAGGACCCGCGTTTGGTTCCCTCCTGAATGGCTTCAAAGGTTAATGAGTTGTGCGTTCGGAGAAGCCACCCTGCACATCTCTGTCGTACCAAGCTGTTATTTTTGCACTTACGGGCTTCCTGTTAGCTTTAACAAGTCCGGCCATTCTCTCTCCGAGTTCTCTCATTAGCAAGCTGTTCTGCTGCACATTCAGCCATCGACTGGATGTGTTTTGCTCGTCCCACCTTTCTTCCTACACTGTGGTGTGAGAAAATCCCTGGAATGTGGCTCCTTCTGCGAGAACCACCGTCTATGGCACCGACGGTCACACCTACTGAGGAAATCACTTGGATCCAGCGTTTTTAGCAGACCCTGTACGGATTGCTGTATGTATTCAGTCGCAGTTGCAGGATCGTCTGTTTGGAGCGGTGATAGAAAGTAGGTGTACCTAATAAAATGACCACTTTGTGTGGTTTACAAGGAAATGCCGCAGCTCCAGAATACCTACCATGAGCTTATCCAAAAGGTGTCACCTCATGTAAATAAGAAGAAAGTATCATAAATCCTGAATGAACAGGGTCTCGTGCTCTGGAAATATACATTTTATTCTATATCTAGCCGACACCTTTATCCAGAAAAATCCCTGTGCTGGTGATCAGAAGACCGCTGGTTTGAGTCCCGGCCTCACCAGAACAGTCGCATGTCCATGGGCCCTTGAGCAAGGCCCTTAACCCCCCGGCTCTAGGGCCGCTGCACGTTGGCTGACCCTGTGCTGGGACCCCCAAGCTATGGAGAACAGGATGGGGGCGGCGAGGGGAAGGACTCCATAGTATCTGTACTTGTGCAAGTGGCAAATAAAGGATTTATCAGCATCATTACTTTTTTGAGAAAGCAGGGAATTGTGGGCCTTGTTGAAGGGCCCGATGGTGAAATCACTTGGCCAGAACTGGGATATGATCCAACAACCCTCCCATCACAGACACAGCATCCTTACCCACTAAGCCATTCACTGCCACTCCACTCATACACCGATATGCATCATAAAATCACACAAATATTATTAAAGATGGTTGTTAAATTTCTTAAAGATCTGGGTGCGCATTAATGTTCTCTGGAAAGCAAAAACACCGTAAAGTCTGAAGAGGATTACTACTTTGTACAGTCTTATCTTCCCCAGAGGGGTTATGAACTAGAGGGGAGGGCTTTCTGTGATTCATGTCTGGCCAGTCAAATCAGTGCTGCTGTTTTCGATTAAATGGCCTGCCACCAGTGCTACCAATGCATGTTCTGTCTCACTTTTTCCATTGCTTGATAAGCAGAGCATTGTTTCTTTTCTGTGATTTCAAAAGAGTGGAGATTTAACATGAAATGTTACCTCCCAGACGCAGGCAGTTTGGTGTGTTGGTGTCTAAATTGGCCGTAATGTATGATTCTGCGTGTCAGATGGTATGGGTATACCTCTGCCTTGTGCCGCATGCTTCCTGGGGTAGACTGCAGGCCCTCCGTGACCCAGAACAGGATGAATGGTATAAACAGTTGGATGATATATATTGATCCATCTTCCAGCCGCTCGCTACTCTGAAACTGTAAGTTGCCACAGATAGAAAACATCAGCCAAGTGCACAATGAGGGCTTGACGTGCTTCGCGGTGTTCAGGCCTCAGGAAGCTCACTTGTGATTTCCGAGAGCTGTGAGGATCCTGTCTACTTTTGCCTGACAGCCGTTGCTTTTGACTCCTCACACGGTGTCGGCTCTGTGACACTGTTAGCGCTCTGCGCCCATCTTCACATTTTTGCATTTGTGGAAAAAAAAAAACACTGTTGCTGAGCGAGAGTGAGCAACCTGTCATGATCAGGACGCCTCCAGCTCCACCAATGAGAATACAGATAAGGGCCATGATTTGGGCAGCTGAAGCTGATTGGACGTGTTCTTGAAGCTTATTTCCTTGAATAGACCTATATGCCAGTGCTATTAATGGTTATATATTGTAACCAGAACATTGTTGGTGTAATTCCCAGTAAATGGGAAGTTCCCTAATGTACCAATTAGTCAGTTACCTAAATCCAAATAATACAATAAAAAAGTCAGACCTGTGAATACATCAATTTGTCAGTCAAGTGTTTTTAAATATATTTGCAGGAATTTTATATGGTGGAGATGAGATTTAAAAAAAAAAAACTTTACATCAGAATTTGTATCAGTAATACTACATTCATCAAAACGAGCAGAATGTGTTGAAATTCTAAATAACATTTAATAAAGGTATTACTGTAAATGTAGTAGAATTATATTTCCATCTTATCTCGTGATCACGGTTCAGTAGCTTATCAGCTGACTTACTTAAATTCATTCCTTCGAAATCCTCTCCTATCCACGACGGACGGTAACAGCATTGAACAGGAAGTTGCTGGCGCATTAAATATACATTTCAGACATTTTAGAGTGTGAAAACGCAATCCCCCAGTTTTAGTCCAGGCCGCTTGTGTTATGTCATTATTATTATCCTACATCTCCCGTTTTAACTCATGCAGAAGTGTTTATGATGGTTGTGGGATGAATGCTTGGCAACGTTAAGGCACTAAACTCTTCCAACTGCTCCGCGATGGTGTCATTTCTGTTGCGCTTCATGAAAATTGTATTTTTTTTTGTTTGTTTCATTGCAAGATGTCAGCCTAATCACTGGCTGTTATGTCTTCATATTCAAATGTATGGTGCTTTTATAATCTTAATACGATTAATATGATCCATCCATCTATCTATTGAATGTTTATCCTGGACAGGGTCATGAAGACATTGTCTAAAAATAAAATTAAATGACGGAATGGTCCATCCTCATCTGTGTGAATACAGAATTTCCTTGTCTTGTCACTTGCCCTCTTTGTATTGGCAGACATTGTATTCAAGCTGACTGCAAGGTTGTATCTCTCTTTCTGCTCGACCGTGGATCAGTTTAGGGTCCTCTGGGAACAGAATACGATCACGGAGGAAAATGAGAAATTCCGTTTGCCGCCACAGCACCCAGTTCTCTCCCTGTACGGGTGAAACCCTCCCAGGTTGTCAGATTAGCTGAATGTGGTTATCATGGTCGGCTGAAACACAGTGTTTTATTACATTACCAGACTGGTCGAGTTTTGCCCCCTTTCTGTCAATGCTAATGAGGTTCCCTCAGTGAGTACTTTCCGATGATACCAAGCACAGACCTGCTTTTCTTACCCGAACCTTCTGAAGGAGTGAATTAGCCTTTCTGGACATTTGACCTCAAGATGGAACACTAGAGAAAAAGATGACCTTGATGTTTTACCGAATTTGCATTTAAAACAGAAAAAGGTGTAAGCTGTAAAGGTGCAGTTGGGGGGGGGGGTTCTCCCAATAGAGAATGTCATTTATGCAAGCAGACACTTTGAACAGTAAGACAAAGATAATCACATGGCTACGATGTGCCCATCATGTGGTCTTAGGCAGAAAAGCAACGTGGATGCTGGGAAACTGGATCACGTTGTGGGGAGGGGGGGCTTTGAACACACAGAGTTTGCCAATCATTCTGAAGTCTTTAATGCAGTGTTTCTGAGCCTGGTCCTTAGGGATTCTGATAAACCTCCACCCTGCTGGGAGGGAGCAAAAATGTGGACAGTCTGGCAGGGAGCTGGGAGGGAGCAAAAATGTGGACTGTCTGGCTGGGAGCTGGGAGGGAGCAAAAATGTAGACAGTCTGGCAGGGAGCTGGGAGGGAGCAAAAATGTGGACTGTTTGACAGGGACCTCAGAGGGAGCAAAAATGTGGACTGTCTGACAGGGACCTTGGAGGGAGCAAAAATGTGGACTGTCTGGCTGGGGGGTCCCTGAGGACAGGATTGAGAAAAACAGCTTTAATGGGAAGTGCTTTTAGTGAAGCAGCTCCTGAGTCAGCCCGCAGGGGCTTGTGGCTGTCCCCGCAGTGATGGCATGCTACTTCCCTCCAGGTAAAAGCCCGTCTCTGGAGTTCACCGCCGTCATCCAGGCCGTGACCCCCCTGCAGTCACAGCTACAGCCCATCGTCAAGCTCATCCTTGCCGTGGCAAAGTCCAAGTTCTGTGCGCAGGTGAGAGCTCAGGAGGATCCAAGCGGATCTTCTCAGCCGTACTGGGTCACCATGGCACATCAAGGAAAAAAAATCACTGTTATTTTGACCTTAAACTCATGAATTCCAAAGGAAGGACTGAGTCGTCATTAAATGTAAAAATCTGTGACTAAATGTTACCGATTCTGTGACTTTTCTCATCTTCCTCAACTTCACTCCACACTTGAGCATAACTGAATCTAAAGGGTTTTTGAAAACATTATTATTATTATTATTGTTATTGTTATTATTGTTATTGCATTATTCATATTAATTCCACGTGATATGTCATTCTTTTTCATTCAACATAATAGGTCAGGTTCCTTATCAATAAAGAACATTGTCATTCTTGTCTGTTGACATTTGCAACTGAAAGAAAATATACAGTGTTAGCTGTTTTAGCTGGATTAAATAAATTCTGGTTTTCCCTGGAAAAGCCTTCTTCACCTTAATGAGATTTACCTGGTAAAGTGAAGATGGTATATAGGGAAAATACAAATATATAATGATAAATAAATAATCCAAGTAGTTGCAGAGGAATTGAATCTTGAGGGAGTAATTATGTCCTATCTCTTTTGACCTTCTAAAGTCAAAACCATGTACCGTGGTACGTGAACTAAATTCCTGCTTTGTTAACTGGGGAACCAGCCGATAAAGAGGTGCTATAGTGTTCCACACGGCGTTAAGGCAGTGGAATGAAGGGCAGAACAGATTAGCCGTGTAACCCGGAAACTTAACAGAGCGTCACTCTTTCCCTTAGATAATAGTGCTGTGGAACTGCGAGAGGCCGTTACCTCTGAAGAGCAAGTGGCCCTCCACATCAGTGCCTATCACAGTCATCGAGGGAGAAAGGAAGGTGAGCGGGCTCGCACATGGATCAGGATGGGGGAGAAGTGCTACCCTGTACCTTTCCCTCTGAATCGTGACCCCCGCCATGCGGTGCGATTGCAGAGGGGCAGTCGCTTCACTGCAGGGATAAACACGTCTTACCCACTGAAGGGATGCAGACGGCTCGTCCTCGACCGCAGTATTCCCGTCTGCGTCACCTTGCGTATAAACCCCCTGGGAGACCCCGCTGCGCGGTCTGATGGCTTGAGCTTTGCCCCGAGATCGCGTTCTTGGGAAGAAACCTAATGTATCACGTCGCAGTGCGTGAAATGCACGAGCAACCCCTTCTATCTAGCCAACCCAGGGTCCTAAAGCCTTATGCTTGCCATTTGGATGATTATACTGCTATAATGAACTTTAGTAAAAGCTGAATCGAATTGAAATGATAGCCACATACACTGAAATTGATCTGTATGACCATCTGTGGTGCTTAATCTCGTTTCCCATTCGGTTTCTAACCATTAACTTGTCTGTCATTTGTATTACATTTCGTCTTTCTCATGTTATTCGTAGAAATTGCCTGTCACCGAGATATAAGCCTCTTTACAAAACTCTGTCTCAGAATCCAGGAATTTCAGTCAAGGGAAAGGAGCTCTTTCAATGGTTTTTCCCAAAGTTTCCCTGAGAAATGAATCCCTCATATTTCCACCTGGCCTTTCGGAACGAGCCCAGCTGTATCCATCACACAAGCTCCCACGTAGCCTCAGATGTGTCCGTAACCATTTATGCCAGGAATTTAACCATAAAACGCAATGGCAGATATTCTAATTGATTCCATTTGTTTCCCTTTAAACTCTGCGATGTATAACAATGTGTTCCCACAATCACAGTGAGCGTCTTTTACAAAAGGCGTCTCTAGACCCATAATTACTTGCTCGGGGAATTTCTACGGTAATAAGACAGCTGCTCCAGTGTATCTGTATTCGGCAGTTTTCCAGAACAATAACAGCCTGCCGCGTTAGAGCTGAGGAGTCAATTGTTCGAATCGGAATTAATCAGTGTGCTGTCTGAAACAGCACCGTTTGAATCGGGGGTGATAGTGCTGTTTTGTTTGCCTGTCCAGGAGTATGGTGCTGATGATGGTATTCTGTTTAAGCTTTCCGGGAAGCAAAGCATCTTGCAGATGTACAGTATTGTGTTAAAGTCTTAAGCAGCCACAGAAAGTGTTCAAAGCTATTTACCTGGGGTGTAAGTGTATATTTGTTCAGACAGAATTCAAACATTAGAATATTTGCAAATGAAGAGTAACGCAATGAAAAACTAACAAGAATTTCTTCTGTTCTCCAAAAAGTTACTGATATCTTGTTGGACGGCTAGATGAACACGTCTTCAGTTCTCAAACTTCTCCTCAGGGGCACCTCAGACATTTAATGCATTTGTTAAATTTCATCACCAGCTCCCTTAAATAAATAATTAGCTAAATAATTTTGTAAGTTATTGATTAGAATATTGATGGCATGCTAGTGGTTGACTCAAATACATGGATATATTGGTTGGTTGCTGCAAATACTGGGGTGAATTTAGAAGAGGCTTAGAAATCGCTAAGCTAACACATTTCAACAGACACAAAATCATAGTTTCTCACCAACAAGAAGATCATTTAAACATTGTTTTCTTCCGCAGCCTTAGACTTTTGCACAGTGCTGTATGTCTTATGTTGTTTCCTCCTTACGTGCAATGTTGGGTATTTCAGGTCCAGAAGCTACAAATCCACACCATGATTTTGCTTCTACCGACCAGTCGGGGACTGAGTGACCGTGACTCTTCATGCTCAACTGGTTGGTAGAAACAAAAACTTGGTCAGGATTTGTAGCTTCTGGACCAGAAATGCCCAACACTGCTTGCGTGTTACATGACTTTACACACAAGGTCCTGCACAATGTATGGTTGTGATCTTTAGTTCTTTTTATTTTCACTGTTATTTTTGCAGCATCAGTTGAAAGCAGGAACAACATCAGTGCAATTACTGTAGGGAGGTGCTGCTTTGACCGTTCTCTCAAAGAGAGAGAGAGAGGGGCCCAAAGCGTTCACCCTGACTAATACACTTCCTGCTCTCATACAGTATCCGCTCTTCAATTTCCATGAAAAAAACAAAGGCAGCAGTGACAACAATGATGGGCCCAGCTAGAGGTCATAAGCAATGTTCATTTAAAATCCTGCCTCCGATATTGATCCCTCCCATGTTGTGTACATCCTCGGGCCTTAAGCCCATCTAGCAGTCTCAAGTCAGTTGCGTTTCCATCAGGAGGCTAATTAATTTGACCCTTTCCTCTTCTAGACACCAAATTATCATCATACCTTTTAACAAGTCTGCCCTAGTCTGCCGGTACCTGTCAAGCTAGCAAAAACTCAAAACGCCAATAATGACCGGCTATGATTCCTCTGCTCCAAGGTTGTTTAACGTCAGGCTCTCTAAGGAGGCCATCCTTGGCTTCCTATGGGGCGAAGAGATTAAGTTCATGTTTTACACTAGTGGCCAAAATTGTGAAAACGCTTCCAATATTTAGAGATTTCGGAACTTTATGTAAAAAAATGTTTTGTAAACATTACTCGATTGTTGATAAACATTACCGCCAATGTTCGTGTAGTAATATTTAAAGTGTAATGCCAAAAATGCAAAAATGCATGTGTTTCCACTATTTTGGCCACTAGTGTATGTAATATCGTGAATGTGGTTTATGAGAACAAAAGACGGAGCAGCAGCCCTTCCGGACTTGTCACCGTGTTGATACCGTGACATACCGTGACTTTCTCCTACCTTGAATCAATTTAGTTTTGTTTCTGAGAGATTTTCACAGCACTCAGAAGGATGTGAGAAAGGATGCATGTAATTGTTATGTTTTGCACTGTGTAGTCCAGGCCCATCATGTAGGACAAGGCATCAAATCAGTAGGAACAAAAGTTTTCAAAGTAGTTATATTTGTTTCAAAATGAAAAGTATTTTTTAAAGTTAAAATTCCAAGCAGGATGGAGAGATTGTGCTGAGTTTATGAGTAAAAGCTTCTTTCACCTCCAAGGGTAATTTCCTTATAATTCTCTTGGATCAAAGCATCAGTTTTGTACCTACATATAAACGTATGTGTGTGTTGGGGCATCTGAGGTCCCTGGGATTTTGCTGCACAGACCTGGTCAGCTAAGCCTACCTCCCTCATGAGTCTTTAAAGTTGGACCTGGGCACATTTTGCTCTTGGTTTCCACGGGGTCAGTCTTTAATCCTCGCTGTCATATTTACTGTAAAATTCGGTGCGCAGTTTATTTTTCTCGAGGGATTTTAGCCAAGCACCATGAGTTAATGCCTCTCCAGGGTCCACCCCAGAATGGACAGAGCGGCAGTGATGCCAGAACTTAATGTTTTCAGCAGCTTTCATGGAGGTGAGATGTATCCACCTGTATCTGCAAAGCTCTGTCTGAGTGGACGTCTCAGGGTCCAGTGTTTTCAGCGCTATGACAAAGGCTAAGACTGGATTTTTTTGTGGTATTTATTTTAATTTAGTTCATGTGAAGAGCAGTGAGAACCACACAGTTCTTAATGAATCCTTCCGATTGTTTGCTTTCTTGAATTATATAATCATCAATGTGTTGAGGACATTCTACTGTCCAAAAGAACTGTCTCTCCGGGTCATACAACATTTTTGTTTTGATTTTGTTTTGGTGAAATAAAACAAAGACTGCATATTTTCCATGTTTATGATAAACAATCTCATCTATATCTTTTGATACGTTCTTATGAATTTCCACATTCACTGTGTTCATTTACAAGCCCATATGTGTAATTTGTACTTGTATGTAAATTGTGAATTGAAGTGATTGAAGAACCATTATAAGATGATTTACTAAGTTCCTGTAGAATATACTCTATTGACTTCTTGGTGTAGGGGCATTGAAATACCCATAGATTGACACAGAGGTCAAGCCATAATCAATAGGTTATTTTCACTCTGAACCCCCCCCCCCCCCAACTCTGCAACGCCTTCAATAGTTCTACAAAGGCTCCCTGGCAAACGAAGGCAGGAAAGGCAATTAACACATATTAAAAATATGGCCTAGGAAAGTTACATACACTTTCTAATTTGGTGTGCAATGGAAAAGTTTTACCAAAGTGAAAAAAATTGTTCATTATTTATATTCAGAACACTCTATATTTTTCCTCAAAACTGTTTTAATTGCTGTACTCTTTATAAATTGTCTTTAGTTATTTTTGTTTTGTGATGCTTTATTTCCTAAATAGACATACATCACTTGATTTTCTTTTCATTATTGATTCCTTTATGATAAATACCCCAGAACTTTTAAAATAGGGGACATAAACCACTAGATAGTGTCATTTACACGATGGATCCCCACTCTAAAAATCCTTATAGGTTTTACACTGTCAGCGAAACTGGATTAAAAATAATAAGTCATCTAAGTTACATTTTTCCGGTAAGTGTAGCACCGTCTTGTTCTTCCGTACAATGTGACACCCTGAAGTTGGCTGGCTAATGTAGGAAATCCATCATTGTTTTCAAAAAGCGACTACAAGTTAATATGAACTAAAGTCTGTAATATTATGCTACCGTAAACAATAGCTTTCCAATCTTGTACCTCGTAATCTAGTCGTAAAGATGTGCGGTTCAAACTAGAAATTTCAGTAACGTTATATTGTTTTATTAGCCCTGATACATGACCCCACCGGCTTATCTACCTCCTACTGATAGCTACTTTCGTGAAGTCACTAATTTAAGTTGATGCTAATATCAGCAGTCGTCGTCTGGCTGATAAAAGCAGTACTGGAAGTTTGGAAGCTAGTAGAGTTGGTTAGCAAGCTCGTGATATTACCACTTTGCTAACTAGCCGTAGGAGGTAGACAAGATGGTGGGGTCATGCGTCAGGGCTAATAAAACAATGTAATATCATTAATGAAATTTCTAGTTGGAATCATGCATCTTTGAAACTAGATTGGAGACTGGGAAGCTTTAGTTTACGGTTGCATAATACTACAGGCTTCGTTTCGCAAGAAAGTTGATTGCAAGTGATATAGGATTTCGTACATTAACCAACCAACCTCGTGATGTCACATACTACACTAGGACACGATGGCACTACACTCGCGTGAATAATGTAACGTGCACTGCTTATTATTTTAATCCAGTTTCACCGACAATATTAAACCTATAGGGATTTTAAGAGTTGGAATCCATCAAGTAAATTATGTTAACCGCATCTAGTGTTTGATGTTCACTTTAATATTTTGATGGGATCCTCAAGTCAAGTTTGATGGGGACCTCAATCCAACCTCCCTGATTAGCCGAAGTTATCCATTTTTTCTTGCTTTCTTTTAAATATAGTATGTAGGAGGAAACGTATAGTCCACGGTAGAAAGGAACGACGGCTAAGTTGAACTAGTCATGTCAGATTTTCCGGTTTCAAATTAATCTCTGCGGGGGCATTAATTATTAATTAATCATACACGAAATCAAAAGGCGTCTCGGTTTGGAGTAATAGAGGATGTGGACGGCTAAGTCAGACAGGAACCGATTAAGCACTGGAGTACCTGGGCTGAGATGGACAGGGCTACAATGAGTACGTTATAGGCTCTAGCTCCTTCTGTTTGGGGATTATGCAGGAGCAAGGGGTCACCATTGCCAAGCAGTCAGCAGAGCTCAGAGCGGGACACGCTGTTTGCTCATCTGGGCCGCAGAGCGGGGCGGAGGAATGATTCTTTTTCACAGCTTTCACACCGGCTTTCCTTGCAAGCTGCCATCAGTCGTTGACCCCTGTGGAGTGTCAATCACTGTCCATTATTTAAGGGGGGTGAGATCAGGCCACGGGTCTCACGGGAGGTTTCTTGTCTTTCAGCCGGAGCGAACTTTGCCAGTCCAGAATCGGAGGGGAGAGCAGGATGGTGGTTTCATAACTGTTAGAACAATTTTGGGTTTTTCTGTGTGTAAAGTCTGGTTCAGAAATGGCTTTGGGCAGGTTTTGGCTGTCCAGAGGCAGAGTTTAGCTGACATATACAAAGTGTCCCAGTCCTGGGTGATTTTATTAAGTTTCATTAAATGCCTCGTTGGAAAAAAATGGCTGTTGCTCGGGGGGGGTTAGTGAATCTCAGACTCTACACTGCAGTCGCACTGCTGGCCAGTTGAAGGCTGCTTTTTCTTTAGTTTTCTCTGTTATTTCAAGTTGATTCATTTCACTATTAAAGAATGAGGAAATCGAGGCTGGGAGCATTATGTTCGAAAGCCACATATTTTTTCTATTAAAACTCTTGCAGCAGAAAGTTACAGCAGAAGGAGAAGAGAACACGTATAATTTGGTTGTATTTGCGGAGATGTGATTAGAATAGAAGTCTAAAAATGTGTTCTCCTAATGAATGCGGCTGTGTAATTAAATATTAGCACAGACGAAAAAAAAATAAAAAATTTCCTTCTCCTGGTCTTGACACTCGGTCGCAATTTCTCAGAAAGCACTCTGCCGTGAAGCCGTATACATTTCCTCTCAATTACCAGTGAGAATGGAAGTGCGGTCTTATGTCGTATGAAAGCTTGATCAATTAGCACGGCTATCCAAGGAGCCATTACTGCACTCTAATTGATATCAGTGTATCTGGCAGCACATCTGATAACGTTAAACTGTCAGACAGGCCCTCAGGAACCTTCAGTCAAGTTCAAAGATGCTTCTGTGTGAGACAGGATAACCGAAAGAGAGTCTGGGGTCAACCACAACGGTAAGTTTAACCTGGGGGGTGCTCGCATGAGCCATGGAAGGAGAGATATCATAAAGTCATGGTCCTCAGCAGCCAGAAGTATTTAGAGAACTTCCCAACATGGGATGCTGGATGACCTCAGGGTGATGGTGGAGGGGGGGACATATAACCCTGTGAGAGATGGGTGAAGGACAGACAGCTCCTAGGGTGAGAGTTGTTGGGTTATCTAAAAGGCCTCAAGTGCAGGAGTCAGGTAAAGCATTGCCTAGTGACCTGCAATGACCCTGCAGAAACATGCGTCCATGCATATCTGCACGCCTGCATTCAAGTTCAACTCAGTTTATTTTTATATAGCACCTTTCACAACAGAGTCAGCCCAAGGCGCATTATATGGGTGTGTTGTGATACGTTACAACATCATTAAGAGAGAATGATACAAGAATAGGGAAAAGGGAAGAGGAAGAAATGAAAGAAAGAAGGCAAGATGACAACGGAGGAGGCGAATAGGCATAAGTTTAGTGTTAGGCTGCCAATGAATGCTCAGGTACCAGTGTAAGTAGGACAGTACTGTAACAGTCCGTCGTATTTGCTATGATGAGGAAGGCTAGAGGAAGAAAGAGATTTTGTGATTTTGAGAGAGGGATGAGTATTGGGAGATGATGGACACCAACATCCCAGTCACCAGCTCTAGGGTAACAGAAAAGTTTCAGGAAAGCAATCAGAGGATAATAAAAGATATTATGGTGCCTCAAATCAATCTCATCTGTCACCTCACCCCCAAAATTAGTAATAAACCAGCCAACTGGATTCCTCCTGGTGTCCTGCAAATCCTGTCCTCCAAGAGCATTGTCCACTCCTTTGCCGCGTACACATAAAGCTGATTGAAGTACTAAGTGTGAAGTGTTGTGGGAGTATTATGCAGCGGGAAGCCTTGCTGTGCCTGGATAATACACTAAAAATCATGTCTTTTCATTAAGAAGTGCAATGGACAGCGATGGGCTTAGCTAATTCAATATGGCAATCTAATCGTCGCTCATTTATATTCCGACAAAGACAGCCTCCTCCAGAGCTCCGTAATAATCTATCGTCCGTCTACAGCGTGATGAAACTCTTACAGATGTGTGAGTAACCAGTAACGAGGGATCTAAGGAGTCTGCGGACGCTGAAAGCTATTTACAGTGATACCTCATCATATCCCAGTAAAGTGAGGTTTCTACTTTTAATGATAAATCAATATGGTGATTAGGTGGGTCTGTCTGGGAGGGATATTTTAGGACACGGGTGTCTTAAGAGCTTCGATGGCTGATAATTAATATGCAGTAGTTCTTTAATACGTGTGTCCATCCATCTTCAAACTGATCACCCAGTAGAGGGTCAGGGGGATCGAACCTGGAGCACAGGGCACAAGGCTGGGGTTCACGATTGACACACGTGCACGGAAAAAGAGTGGCGTAGAGATGCTTGTCTAATCGTTTCAGGACTGTGGGAGGAAAATGAAGTTAATAGAGGAAACCCTTACAAGACGGGGAGAACTTGCAAACTCCATACACACACACATAGAGCAGGGGTTGGATGCAAAGACGACAGTACTAACCAGTGAATCATCAAACATCCGCAACCCCTTATTATTATGGAATTGTTCTGTAAGATATTTCAGTGTGTATCACTGCTGAATATCGTGGAATGCACGATTTTCACTCCCACGCAGAAGCTTGGTTTTATGAATTTATAGGAAATTGGGTGGCCACAGTTGTTAATGCATATTTAAAAGCACTGGCTATTTTATAATTAACATGTTTCTACATTTTACTAAGGGGGATTTTCTTTGAATGACTCCCTGTCGCGTTCGACTGTGGAATCCACATAGACAAGGCTGCCAAATCCCGCATCTGAACAAAATTCAAAGCAACAAAGAGAAAAAACAGCAACTCAGATGAAGTTCTGGACTCCAGTGGCGAGCGGTTTTGTTTAGTGACATCCTCCGTTGCTCATTTGTCTACTTGAAGTCCAATAATCCAGGGGCACCACTGTTGTTACAGCCTTTAATAAGGAGGAGGTTAAGGCTCGGTCAGAGTGATGAACCTCTTCTTTTATAGTCCATGTGACAAAGAGCTGCTTTCTGAGTGGCTGCTTCAGTTTCCTCTAAAAATGCCCGATAACGGATTGATTACAGAACAGACAGACGAAGCCTTACTTAACCGGGCCTTTTAAAGAGACACAATGAAGTCCTCTCCTCGGCCAACGGACGCCGCTCTGCTCCTACTGCTTCACTAATGCTTCCATTGTCCTTCCATGACAAGCTGGGCAGGTGATATTTAAGCGAATGGCAAATAAAGTGTGCACTGAATAGGCTCCATTAAACGGCGAGTCGATAGGGGCTGAGACGTCCCCGGTGCGCTGGCGTCGATAGCGGCCCCTCCCATCCTGGAGCCCCAAGGGCTAATCTCTAAGCCAGCAACAGGTTTCGCTCAATGATTCCCTGATTTGATGAGCGAGAAAGAAAAACATCAGAGAAGGGAAGAAGCGTCTGAGCGGAGTTCCAGCTCCTTAACCCTTTTGCGTCCACTTGATTAAACTGAAGCTGCTCAGTGGCTCATCTGATGAAGGAGTAGGTCTGGTGGCACTTGAGAGCCATGAGATGGACCATTTTGAGCGATGTTGTTATCCCTGCGTCGTACCAAGGAGGATAGGGAGCCATCAGGGGGGTTTTTCAAGGCCTTGTGTGGATGGCAAAGATAATGACGAGTATAAAAATAACTCATCACAAGGCTGCCTATAATAAGAGGACACATGCGTCTCTGGTCGTAGATGTGAGGGATAGATAGACATTTCACTGCATTATTGTCTTTCTCCTCAATAAATAGGAGGTGAGTCAGAGAAATCTTGGCCCTGGCCTTTTTAGTAGGGGTGTAACGGCACAGAAAATTCATGGTTCTGTGCAAACCTCAGTTTTGGGGTCATGATTTGGTGCAATTTCAGAAAGCAGAATTTGTTTTGAACTCATGCATTATTAAAACTGCAAACACAATTAGGAACGATTGTAAACCAAGGCAATGCGTCTGATGATGTGTCTGAATAACAAGATCTACAAAACCTTGCACATTGTAAAAACACATTGTGAAAACAAATATGTATAACAAATAATGAACTAAATCACGTATAAAACCTGTGTGCTCCACTGCCAAGTGTGGTCACATGTTGGTAGTGATAAACATCCTTATAGCCTGTAGTTATTTTTTTTTGGCCTGATCTGAATTTCCTGGCTAAAGAGTCTTAAATGCCACGGTAAGACTAACTTGCAGAGGCTGTTGCTGCCTCGCTGCCTCGCTGCAGTCGTACACATGCTCGGATGACGCCTCCTCAAATGAGTCAGCATGTTGAATGTGTTTCCAGCAATATACCTGAGTCTCAGTATAATATGGCTGACAGTCAGTCTTGATCTTATCAGCTACTTTGCTGTAATTTATTGGGAAACCTAAATGTTCCCAAACTGCCGATTTATGACTGACTGTAACCAGCATTAGCTGTAACCAACTGCCATTCCCAATTATCATAATGTTCTGCCCGTGTGAAGAAACACATTTATTCATTTCGTTGTGTGTTCCGAACCAAAAATGATGTAACAAAATGGCACTCAACAAATATGTGCATTGCAGCCTTACTTTTTAGGTTTGAAATCGCAAGAATCCAGTGACGAATAGTGTGTTGACGTAGAGCTGAGGCGTGTTCCGTTAGTAGAAGTTTTACTCACACAAAAATGTTCTAAGGGCAGAACAAAAAAAAAATGATTGGTTCAGAGAGATAACCAATCAGAACCAATCAGATGGGTCCAAGCAACTAGAGGAGGTGGGACCAATACATCTGATTGGTTGGGCCTGCCTTCTCTAGTTGCTTGAACCTACATTCTCTACAACCTGATTGGTTCAGAGAAATAATCAATCATTTTTCCTTCTGCCATCAGAACATTTTCATATAAGTAAAACTCCCATGAGCGGGTTGTTCCAAAAAACAGGATTTCTTAGTTAACTGGATTAACTTAAGCTCAAAGTCATTTTTGTCCAATAGGAATGCTCCTTACCTAAACTCTTATTGGACAATCATGACTTATAGCCATAGTGAACCCAGCTAACTGTGAAATCATGGCATGTACTTTGGCATAAAAAAAAAAATGTGCTGGCCTACTCCGTTGATACTGGTGCCATACTAAGCGCTGCCCGCATGGTTAGCTTATGGTTGATGTTTCAGAATTACTCTGCTCTGGTTTGACGAACAGAATCATGTGACATAAGGACGACGTGCAGAGGGCTTTTGTCTGAAACAGGGTTTCCCTATCCAAGTTTACAGGGACTAGGCGGAATGGGGATCAGCCTGACACTGGGGAAACCACAGAAAGAAAAAGAAAGACAACTTAAAAATTTGTATGTCAAAGAAAATGCACAGTATCAGGATCGGGGGAGTTACTGCCAATGAGACAGATCAGAACAATCAAGTTATCCTGGTAGAAATGATAGAGGGAGAGCTGGAGTGAATTTGTGGAATTTGTGTCGGATTTCTGACTTCGCATGGTTACTATTTGGTATTTCAATTCACCCCCAGTGCTCTGCAGTGCTGGATTACAGTATACGATAAATCACATTGTACACACAATACCACATCTGTTTCTCTTTTACTAGCCACTTTCACGGAGGCAGTTCTCTGAGCTCAAGTGAATTCAATTCCACTGTGTGTGTCATGCTTCCTTCACTTGGTTTTACTTCTGTAAATCACATTTTTATATAAAAAAGAAAAGCTACTACTTTAAACATAAACACAAAAACCTACTCAAAAATCTGTGAAATGTGTTGGTAATCAGCCATAGCATCCATCTTTCGGAGAAAGAAAATAAGAAAATCTGTTGCCTTTATCGTTATTAACTGCAGTAGGCGACCATGAAAATAGTGCTGTATATCATGTACGTGACTGAAATTGTTTAGTTTTATGGACAGTGTACAGTTTCAGTACAGAATGACTATAACATATACATATAATGTCATCATTGACCATTAACTCTTGCATTAGTTACCCAGTAGAAACTGACTGACTTAGTTGATTAGTATCAGTTTTCTGAAAAGAAAATGGAGTGTGAATTTTGTCATTGCTTCACCACGTTAGAATTCACCAGCACTACTTAACGAGACCTGACTCAGTTTACTTTCCTTACAGACAATGAGTGGACGCTTTTTCCCCCATGATGCCATTGTCACCGATGCCATCCTCAGTCTGGATGAAGACTCTGTACTCTCTACCAATGAGGTAGGATTTAGGCAATGACCAATCGTACAGAATTTTCAAGATTATTTTTTTTTTAACTTACTGCACAATTCATAACATCATTAATTGAAATCATGATTGCAGCTGATTGCATTATAAAATTTCTCCTTTTTTTCAGTAAATAATATCTGTTTTATTTTAGACCATGTTTGTTGCATCTGGACAATATTCTTATTAATACTTATGTGTCCATTTTTGGTGTTTTATGTTTTAGTGCATATGGTCAGTTCAGCAGATTTGTTCTTCTAAATTTTATTGCAATGTTTCTATCTCTCTGATATTAACATCCAAACAATACCAGCAAATAAAACCGATGCATTACGATACAGAACTAGACATTTATTTAACCTGGTCATTTACTTAACTAGCTTACTTAAATAGCATACTTACTTAACTAGCTTACTTAAACTGCATGCTTACTTACTTAAACAACTTACTTAAATAGCTAACTTACTTACTTGCTTAAGTAGCAGCTTTGCCCAAGTATTGGTCCTTATTGGTACCCTAACTGTTAATATCTAACTTCCGCTGCTGAAGGAAAATTTGAAAGCTGGTCCTTTTCTTAACAGTCTCATGGATTTATAATTGCTTTGTGTATAATAAAATGTGTTGCCAACATTAAAATTATACTAAATTTTCTTTAACCTGGAAATCAGTTGCAAAGAAATACTTAAACAAAAACTATACTACTAGATTTTTCGATATTCTGTAAAGACATAACTTGCTAGTTACGAATATATATTGTAGCATGGATTTCTTGAAAGATGAATACAGGTTTTACATACTACCATTGTTTATTACATTATTCAGCTATTTAGAATTCTCTCCAAAAAATATAAATATATTTTATTCAATGAAGCCCCAGGGCTCCCATAAGAGTGAGATTTTGCTTTGTTTAAAATCCCTTTTAACACCAGTTACTAAACCATTGGCAGGTAATTCTGCAGACCATTTCAAAATCCCCCAGTGCCTTCCTAATGTGCATGTAGTCAATGAACGAATCTTCTCTCTCTGTGAAATGCTAATTTTGGGATACGGTGCCAAGTCTAAAAACCTGCATTTTCCATCTGGCATGAAAAGAGTATGTAATGAAAGCCCAAGTTGTTTCAGGCAATTAAATTGTTTGCAAAGTGCATTACCTCACATGCATGCTAGTCTCTCTCAACAATGATCACTATTGTGTCAAATCAAGCTTTGGGTGGATTCATTTTGATTTTTCAAAAGAAAATTACACCTCATTCCACAATATTTCAGTCTGCTGAAAGGTGTAGCATGTAACAGAATCAAAGGACACACTTTTTATGAAATAGAAATCATATGCAAGCGTGACATTCTCAAAGTATTGGTTAATTTCATTTGACACACAGACTTCATGTTGACTTTTGTTTGTTTACATTGAGCTAAAATTAAGAGTATCACAGCGCAATGGGGTTAAATAGCAGCTTATGATTCTGTATAGCAGATTCATAATAAAGAGATGATCATTTGTGAACGTACTAGTTCCTGACATTGAATCAAACACATTCGTGATGGACAGTAACACTCCTCCATACTTGTCTTATAACCACTTACCCAGTACAGCAGTGTTTCCCACCCCGTTCCTTAGGGACCTGCAGACAGTTCACATTTTTGCTCCCTCCCTGCTCCCGGTATGGTTATTTATTTTTTTTGGGGGGGGTGGGGAGGACTTAAATCCAGCTACATTTCACACATTATATATAGTGTGCATGTGAGTTACGACAATACATTTTGCCCTGTGGACTGCAGGTTCAAAGCCCTTCGTATATCAGGTTAAAATGGACGTAATGCCTACCGCAAGAAGACCAGGGCAGCAGGCAGGAGACGCCCTGGGCTGGATCCCTGTACTTCAGAGCTGATATATTTTAAAGCTAAATGTACAAGTCTGTGGATAAATGTCAATAGTCATATATCCTCCATAGCCCCCCAAAACAATTTAACTCTTCTAACATGTCATTCCACATGAATTAGACAGTAGCGGAGACAATTTGAATCTTTGCACCAAAACGAAAACGGGGCATGAAACAGTGATTGCAGCTTATCTGAGAGGAGAACCCTGCCAGTCATTCAATCCTGAAGCTTTCCAAAATGACCATACCGAAAGGCTTTTAATAAGTGAAGCGTAAATCTATTATGTATTGTGAGTTCTGTCATGTAAGAAACCTGTAATGTATAATTAATCAATTCATTTTTTATTGCATCCAGTCCAACTTTGCCCACCAGCATGGTCCTGGTAACTTTCAGAGATATACAAAATTTCTTACTGTAACTTTAAAAAAAGGCTCAGATCTAGAATCAGTTACTGAAAATCCCCCCACCTGCTTAATAATCTACCTCAGTAATTGCCCTTCAAGCAATGGAGGAATTTTAATTAAAAAGAATAAAAAGTGCAGAATCCCATGCCTTTAACAAAACTCCTGTATTGCCGTAACCATTTGAAAGAGCTTTTGAATATAATTAATAATTGCATTGTTTCAGTTAATTACGTTATTATGATGAGAGGATGTGGATTTTTTATGTTAATTAGCTCACGTGTGTGTTATTTAAGTGAAAATGTCAAACAGCTCGATTTGTGAGGTGGGAAATGTTATGCGTTGGTCTAAACCAGAGAATCAGCTCGTTCGCTGAGGAAGCCTCACTCAGCCGATTTGACCCGGTGACGTAATTATTCGTGCCATTTCTGTTCAGGTACTGTAATTGGTGAGAAGTCAGGAACAAAGCAAACTACTTGTGCTGAAAGGGCAACTTTTGTGCTGATTTACAGAGATGTTACAGCATCTCGCTGTGTGTCTCATGACAGAGGTGTCACTATGTCTTTGTGCTTGTTTGTTTCGTGCCTGTTTAGATTCCTCCCCATTGAAATATGGAGCCCTGGTTTCGTTTGCTTTAGCTGAAGTTGCCAGCACAGTTTTTAGGTTGATGACATTCCTCTTGCCACGTGCAATTTATCTCGGTTCTGCAATTCAAACACATAATTAATCAGGGCGCATTGTTAATGGGGAAAATAGCAGTTTGTCATGAATGATGTAGGGTAACAATCAGTGTATTACGAGTGGGCCTATTCATTTGCATGATATCATACATTGTGTGCGGAGTTAATGGCCGACAGAGAGCTTTGAGTAACCCTGCTCACAGCCCGGCCCTTTGCAGGAGATTAGTGCCTCATTCTTTGGTCTTTCATGCACATGCATCGTGGCAGAATCTGTGAAAAATTGGATTATTTTTCAGGGATTTCTGCTTCTGGCGGCCTTTAGAAAAAGCTGCTCTATTGATTGCAGGAGTGTGTCAGTCCTGGTAGCCCTGAACCTGCCTGTTAAGCTATAATACACAGCAGTGTTGTGGTACTGATGACAAACTAAGGGGAAGTCATTGTCTGCTGGTATGTTGAGTTGAGTGGTAAATGAATGGGGCAAGTCTCTGGCCATTTCTGTGTCTAAGAAAAACTAATGACGAACGTAAAGTGATTTGTGCTAAAATGACATAATTTCCATGAATCCATTTACCCATCCATCCATCCAACTATTAATCCATGTTCTACTCGTTGTGGTCAGGGTCACTGGGGGTCCTGAAACCAGTCCCAAATCGGCTGACTGGGGAACACCCTGGACAGGATGCCAGTCCATTGCAGTGCATACAAACGCACACAGTTATACCATAGGGGCAATTCAGAGACACCAGTTGGCCTGCCTGCATTTTGACTGTGGAAACCAGCTTGACACAGGAAGAGATACATTTAATAGACAAATAAAAGAACAAACTTGCCAATAACAGAACAAGCCATCAGCTTTCCTTTAGTAAAGATAAATATCTGTTAGATAAGCAATTTGTTGTATGTACATCTTACAAAAGACTGTTTATTCAGAGCATTACATTACATAAAACTACCTTTCAGACTTATAATGGAATCCAGAATGTACCAGATAGATGATAAACCACCATTTTGCTGAATTTCAAACGTTTGGCACATTTGAATTGAATTTCACTGCATTATTTAAACCGAAGCTGCCGTGTTTGTGTTCAGGTGGACTTTGCCTTCATCGTGTGGCGCAGTTTTCCGGATCGGATCGTGGGGTACCCCGCGCGCAGTCATTACTGGGACAGCAGCAAGTCCCGCTGGGGCTACACCTCCAAGTGGACCAACGAGTACTCCATGGTTCTGACGGG
Organism: Hyperopisus bebe; assembly: GCA_026777045.1. NCBI lineage: Eukaryota > Metazoa > Chordata > Actinopteri > Osteoglossiformes > Mormyridae > Hyperopisus > Hyperopisus bebe. The sequence continues at coordinate 5,509,064 of JAODJW010000039.1, read as the reverse complement.
AGCGGCGTTTTACCACAGGCAAGTCGCCGCTCACCCTGGGGAGCAGCACTGTGCTCTCCGTGTGGAAGTAGGAGTATGTCCAAGCAGTTAAGTCATGCAGTTTATTCAGAGTGTGGGAGTAGCTGTAAAGATGATCGAGAGCCTTCGGGACCTACTAACATCTTTTTCTTATAGTTGCAGAACTATGAGCTTCTGTTTAGCCAATTAAATCATTCTAGATGAGATTTTTTTGAGATTTTGCTCAGCTAATGTCTTCCACATTGACCAGGCTGTCTTGGAGGGTCGCCAGATGATGTCATTAAAATTCTGTGACAGAAAACCTATGAGTGAACTCACCTGTTACACTCTGTCCTTGCCATAATCGTCTATACGAGTGTCACCAACGGTTGTATGCTTTTTTATTTTATTTTATTTTATGGCCCATCTTCTTAAGAAGTTTATGTGTGTGTTTGCCATTTTTTTTTTCAGAAGCATTAAGCTTTTCAAGAAATTTTACAAGGTTCCCCCTCGAGTGATTGGAATTTGCATCATTCCTGGCGAAAGCTGATAAACCCTTATTCTTCAGCTGCCATTTCTCTATTTGTTGTATCCGTTTCAGAAATGCATCCATTACTTTGGGGTCTCAGTCGTCGTAGGGCCCTGAAGGACCAGAATCTAGTTTCCAGTTATGGACAAATTTGAATTATTTCATTGAATTGCATCACAGGAGTGTAGCATCGCCTGGGATCCTAAGCAAAGATCAGCTGTCTGTTTAGTGGTATCTTCAAAAGCAAATATGTGTTTCCAGACTTTGAAGAGTGAAACTTCAACCATTATAAAGCCTTTCCACTGCAGTGCCCAAATCCTGCAGGCTAGCTAATTCACTCGTACTTTTTCCGTTTGTCATGTAACATGAGTTTCACTTAGCATGAAAATGTCAGGAGTTTTGGCTATAGAAAATGTAGCGAGTATTTAAGGGGGGGTACACATTTTTCCTGGAGATATACTTAAAAAGTTTAAGTGTTCTGAAATAGATCCTTTTGATACATTTTATAAAAGCTTAATACAAATTATTCTGCCGCAAATCGTGTCACAAATTTTCTGAATTAATGTTTTGGGCTGAATAGTCTAAATAGGCTAATGCCGAAAATATTCTGGCTTTTATAGAGGTAAAAACATCACTAATCTTGGGTAACTGCAAGTCTTGTTTCATAGTCTGAGAGCTGGCAGACTCTGGGGAATCCTTGATCTGGAGATCTGGAGATGAGTCTTTTTCATTTACAGATGAGAGTCTCGCAGTTTGAATTTGATGCCTGATGAGGTCATTTTTTTTTTTTTTTGAGGGATATTCCGGAATTCCTGCCAGGGGGCGGGGAGCCAAGGCCAGCTTCACCTTAAGGACTCAGCTGCCTTTAACACACTGAAGCTCTCTGGCACGTCCTGATTTCACCGAGTTTGACGTGTCACTGGGTCAAGAAGGGAGGGGCTTGCATTTCATCTCTTTAACCAATCAGCATCTTCATTGTATGTATTGTATTCTGCATGCTTTTTATTAAAGGACATGTGACGGATAAACAGAGAAAACATAGGAACATGCTTACCTGCAAAGACTGTACAGAGCAATGTAAGGGTGCGTCTGTATTTCATTATGATAATAGTAGTAGTAATAATAATAATAATAATAATAATAATAACAAGACTTGAACCTGCAACCTTGGGGTGGAGAGCTTACTAAGTCACACACTGCCCCTGGTTGCATGACTGGAAATTTGATTTAAGAAAAAAAAAACAGACTAATGTATTGATGTCATACAATAATGACATAATGACAATAATGACTGTGATTGGTTAAAGAAGTGAAACACAAACCCCTCCCTTGTTGACCCAGGGACACATAGAACTTGGCAAAATCAGGATGGGCAAGTGCTGTGAGGTAGCAGTAAAGTGAGGGAAGGAGGTGATCAAACATCTCAGCAATTTTTAAAGGTTATATCTTTGGTGGCTACAATGGTAAAGCTACAATGGGAGTAGCTGTCCTGGGGACTGTAAATGTCGAAAATGTGTCCATACGTCCAGAAAATATTTGTTCATAAAGGACAATGCAGGGTACATCCTGGCAGGGATTCCAGTCAATCACAGGCCTCTTAACCACAAACACACTTTCATTAACATAATCACACACTGTGCTATAAATTAGGCTCATCAAATCACCCGACAGCCTTTATTATACATTGTGTAGGGAGACTGAAAAACCAGGAGCAAGTTTACACAAACACTGCAGACCAGTGTTTTCCAAGCCGGTCCTTAGGGACCCGCAGATACTCCACATTTTTGCTTCCCTCCTACCGGGAGCTGGGAGGGAGCAAAAACATGGACCGTCTGTGGGTCGCCGAGGACCGGGCTGGGAAACACCGCTGCAGATGATGCTAACTTTGGAACAGAGAGGACTGGAACCACGCTCAGATCTGTAGCTCAGAAGCTGAAAGGCAGCAGCCCAGCCCATTAAGTTGTCATGGCACGTCGTAAGATAGGGAATCCTGAGAAACACCAGCAGACCTGACGGTGCACCTTCAGCGGCACTACAGTTTAAACAGCTATCAGTGCTATTCAAACAAGCCATCATTTCTTAGCTGGAGAATCAAAACTGGGTTGGTTAGACACATGCTGCCTATTGTACTATACCTTAGTGTCAGGCTTCTGTTAGGGTGTTTTATTGTTTTTTTCTGCCTGCAGCACACCAGTGTGCTGTTAAAATGATCTGTCGTTATATTTCAGCATAACAACACAGTATTTATTAAGCAGATGTGTATCCATTTTTATGAATTAGCTATTAAGCTATGTTTATCAGATTTAGATTATATTGGATTAGTCTATCAAAAAATTTCATATGTATAATAATGGATACCCTTTATTGATCCCTGTGAAGAGATTGGTTTTACACCTCCCCTGACTTGCTCTCTATAGATAATAGCAAATCGACCACAAAGGACAGACACCCATAGGGCTGGGGGGGGGGGAGTTGAGAGTCTTGCTCAAGGTACCAAGGCTGGATTTGAACCAGCAACCTTCCAATCACTAGTACAGAGGATTAGCCCACTGAGCCACACACCGCCCCTTACAGAGGTTACTGCCTTACAGAGAGACAAGTTATTCAGCTGGGGTTTGACCACAGTCACATGCAAAGTGATGTTCATCAAGATTTTATTGAGAAACATACAATTATTGGTGAGGACGATTAGCATTAGCACTGCATGCGTTCCTTGGTCACACACAAAAAAGATCTTGTGTTTTAATCAAAAAACAAATGAGATAAGGAGAGCTGGGTCATTTATTTTGTGTTTATCAACATTTCTTGACAAACAGATGTAGTAGGAACTGACATGGAGATCCTATCAAGCAAATGCTTCTCTCTGCTAGCCCACCCTGTCGCTACCGATCGGGATTTGCAGTCCGGCTTGCTTAAGCAGGGATATCCGTGCGGGTCGCCGGCTGGCTCTTGGTTCCGAAGGGGCCGCTTTCATCCCTGCACTCACGTGCGGGGCAAGACAAATTGCTCCAACGGCGGACTCTCTCCAGCATGCCCCGGGGCGAGCGACAGTGATTTACAGCGCGGCATCCCGACAAACCGCTGATGCTGCAGGGGCCACAACCTCCGGTACAAGGAGCCGGGAAGATAAGCTCTCTACTCGCCGATCGGAGAGGCGCGCCTCATCCCTCACCGCAGGAGCAAGCCGCGGCTTCCATCAGACGTCCAGGCATGACTTAATACACAAGGAGGAAATGAGACGAGCGCCTCGGAGAATCTGAGTGACAGTCAAGGCTGCCGGCAGAGAGGGGTGTATTTCAGTCTGAGAGATTAAAACATCCGTCTCCCCCAGCACAGTGCGGCCGAGGCATCCCCAGCAATGTTTAACTCTTCTTCTGCGGTGAAGAAGTAGCTATTAACTCCCTGCTATCGACCATCAGCAGCAGATTTGTCACAGATATTACTGCCATTATCTAATCGCTTACCTGTTACTTTCAGCCAGAGGAAGTGAGCGCCGTGTGAGGCACTGTGATCGGAAGGTCATCGGTTCACATCCCATGGTCAGAGAATGATGTCACCGTTGGGCCATTTGAGCAAGGGTCATAACCCCAATTATTCCAGGGTTATGCTGGACGACCCTGTGTTCTGACCTGAAAACTTGCTCTCACCTGTATATATGTCTGTGTGACAGCCAGATGGGAGATGCCCAGTTATGTTATGAGAGTGAATATAGCATCTGTATTCTGTTATGGATTTATGTCTTTTTAGTGGATGTTTGAGTGGAGATCTTTCATTAAGGATTATGGTCCAGGATACTATTGCAAAATGGTTCATACACCACTCCTGGTTGTGAGACGTGGTGCCACCATGCTACCAGGTCCCTCACGTGCCTTGCTCATGTCTCGCCCCCTACAGGTATTACCACTACCTGTTCACTCATTACCTGCCAGCAGGCCTTCTGAACATGGTGGACCGCATGGCCAACTGTGAGGACATCCTGATGAACTTCCTGGTGTCCGCGGTCACCAAGCTGCCTCCTCTCAAGGTCACTCAGAAGAAGCAATATAAGGAGACCATGATGCAGCAGGTGAGGGCTGGCCACCAACCCCCCCACCAGCATCGATGTGACCCAGAGCTTCATAATAGGCACAGCACATGTTAAGCAAGAGGGAGATTAAAGCAAGCTCTGAGTTCATAGTCATGTGATCTGAAGTCATGTGACAGCAGGTATTCTCTTGGCAGCCATATTTGACATGGAAATATGAACAACTGAAAAATTGCCCCGATATTTGGCACAACAGTTGTGTTCAATGAAAGAGATAATAAATATTTCAAGACTAAACAGTGTCAGTGACCTCACCATGAACATAATGGTAGCCAAATAAAATGCACCTGGATGGCTTGAGCAATCCCCCCCCCCAAAAAAAATTCACATAATCATGTTTGATGGGTCCATCAAAACATACACAAGGCTGTACATCTCTGTGGCAGCTGCAATTAATCATTCTCCAAAAAAAAAAAAAATGATTTGCCCTTTTCCCATGTAGCGAGGCAGCATTTTCTTGTAGAGTTTGGCGCTTTTATCTCAAGTCTATTTCCATGACCGCTGCTGCTGGAGCGTCGCCTTATCTTGTGTCGTCAAATAACTGTATCCAGCAGCGAGAGCAGCGGCGAGATGTAGGGAGATCTTGTCCCAGGTAGGTGGAGCAGTTGTACAGCTGTCTGCGGTACTGGCTCACTGTGCAACGCCCCCCTAGAGACACTGAATTCGGCGTGTAGAACGGACGTCAGCGGGGGCGCCACAATGCACGGGCTTTCCCAGCCCGAAGCACAGGGGCCTCTGCAAAAAAGGGGCCTCAACCAAAGTTGAGGCTCCTTTGATGGGAGTTCCAGCTCGTAAATTGTGGGGGGGGGGGGGACTGACAATTCAAATAGTCCAGGGGCCTCTGTAACGTTGCTGTGCCCCTGGATGTCAACTCTGTCATCTGTCGCGTACACGATGGCATCGTAGCACATGGCTTTGGGGCACGCATGGCCCGACCCAAAGATACAGCCCAGAGACACCAGAGGAGTGTAAATGGTAACAAGGGGTATGTGGGATAGGTGCAGGGGGGACTGAGAAGGACACCGGGGCATGCAGGGGTGTGGGCAGCCTCTCGGGGCCACGGCCATCCCGATGATGGCACCCCTCCCCACGTCGGCCCTGATTGATGACTGCGCCTCAGGCACAGCGATGACTCAGCGCTCAGCCCAGTGATTAATGTTTTAATTGGCAGAGCGACTGGCCGGCTGTGAATTTACTTCCACCAGCCTACGCGCTGCGACTTGAAGCCATTTCCTGTTCCAGTTTTTCTGCCTTAGTCCAGCATGGATCCAGCATAACATGCAAACTTTTACGCATCCCATACCCAGGCAGGGGAGACCTTACAGCCAGAGATGACTTTCATAGTGGTTACGTTTCTGTCACCATACATGAGCATTTCCACTAACCTGCACTGAACTACAGGGTCACGTGACCCATTGAGAGTCATCATCTGCTTTTCATAAAAAACTAAATTCTTCTTCTAACATCTGTATTGCTAAATATACGTCAAGGCAGCCACAAACTTGGACTATGGATGATTCTGGTTATAGTTCCTGTAGACACATTATTCATGTGTTTTGGCAAATTTTTATACCTAATTAATGTAGATTCTGGCAGTCCCCAGATTCCCGGAAATCCATTACTTAGCCAGTAACCTTGAGAAATCAGAATGTGTGACCTCCGGGAACGTGGCTGCCTCATAGCGTTGGTGTCATCTCCGTTCTCCACAGGGGTCCAAGGTGTCCCGCTGGGCAGATCCGGACCACTTTGCCCAGCGACAGGCCTGCATGAACTCTTTCACCAGCTGGTTCGGGTTCATGCCGCTCACACACTCTCAGATGCGGCTGGACCCCGTGCTCTTCAAGGACCAGGTGTCCATCCTGCGGAAGAAGTACCGGGACATTGAGCGCCTTTGAAGCACCGCTGGGGTGGAACCCTGAGCTTTTTTAAAGACTGAAGTCTCATCCAGTTGCTTGAACTCAACCTGTGACTTGATCTCTGAAGAGTATTTTATTATAAAATATGCAACAGTGGGCCATTTTGTATCTAATATGGTCCATTTATCCATGATCATCTAGAATCTGTCATCTAACTCTCAGTATCAGTGAGTTGGAATCTACTGTCGTTGCTGTTGTTGTTGATGATGATGATGATGATGATGATGATGATGATGATGATGATGTTACTGAAATTTATGGCTCCGTCTCACGGACTTCAACGCCAAGCAGACTGACTCAGAACGAGGACCAGCTCAGAGGTCACTGAGTGACATTGCTTGAGTTTTCAGCATTTACAGACCCCACCAATAGGGGTCAGATGTCCCAGAAATGCAATGGATGTTTTCATGTCACCTGGAAAGATTTTAACTCTAGCACTGTATTTGTCGCTCTCCATTGTTTATTTCCAGGGCTTTCAAATTTAAGAGTTTATTTTTGTTCGCTGTACCTCACACATAAGCTTTAAATTGCAACCACAGCTCTGATAAAGTACGTTCAGATGTGTAGCCTGTACTGTTTTTCTTTCTCTGGTTTTCATCTTTAGGAAGACGACTGTGGTGAATATGTTGATTTTTTTTTTTTTTTTTTTGTCAGTTGACAGATCCAAGGTAGCGGAAGGGCCGAAGAAAGAAGGTTTTGCCGGGGAAATGTATTCCTTTATGGAAATTAACTTGCCTTTAATGTGCATTCGGATGCTAGGGGCAGATAAAGTGCTTGATTCAGAGGGACGTTTGTTTCTCCTGCAGGAGGAGACAGAGGTGTTGATTATGCAGAGCTCATCAGACGACGATGAGGGTACTGCGGAGCAAGGCCAGCGCAAACAGAACCTCGGCAGGTGGGGGGATGTTGGGGGGGGGGCTTTTCACGTTCACGGGCCTCTGAAACTGTTTGAGACACGCTGCTGGTTTGACCTCCCCCCTCCCTCAGGATGAAGGCTTTTCCACGCTGATAGATTCGTCTGGAGGACGTTTACAACTCCTGAAGTGTGCAAGGAGCGATTGTTCCCAGGTCCTTTTATTTCTGTGGACAGTCTGAAAGCTTTCATATCTCATGCATAACAACCCCCCCTCCCACGCTACCGCCTCCCCCCCACGGCTGCCGTGGGTAGATACTGGCCCTCAGACTACTTTCCTCTCTTCTGTTCCCTCCCTATGAACTACCTCCGCTCTACAAACACTATAGCAATAGTAATAAACTGAATAAATTGTCTGTTACTGAGGGACGATAGCATTAATCTTCATGGTAGGGAAAAAAAATATATTTTTCCTTTATTAAAAAAAAAAAAAAGATTTTTCATTTCACACTGGACCCAGTTTTCTAGCCGAAATTTTAATTAATCAGCAGTTAGGATGCTTTGCCTGCCTGGCCAATTTTTAAATTGCTTGTATTTTTTATGTCAGCTGTAGTCAAATGTTGTTAGCATATTGATTATGTCGGGGGAGGGAGATTCATTAAGGAGCTGCTCTTCCACAAAGCGAACACATAACTTTTCCCATGGATGACTGAATGAATGATTTTGACTGGCACTCCATCTCACTCCATGGGACGCTCGTCCGAGACGGTTGCCTGGTCACCTTCGGCCGGCCTGTGCTGGGCAACACCAATAATTGTAACGTGGCATGTTGACATTTTCGTTTAATAATGTCTGGAAATTTACAAACGCTGGAAATCTACCTCGCTTCAAATCGCTTAATATTAGGCCCCAGAGGACAGAGGAACACCATTATCTTCCAATCGACGACTGGAAAAAAAACGCCAAATATTGAAGAGTTTATATCCTATAGTGAATGCTACGTGTGTTTGAAAGAAAAGGACAAGTGACATCTGGAAATTATTATTATTACTGTCGTTGATGATGTTGTTGTTATTGTGGCTGTTGTTATTGTCATTGCTGTGGCCTGTACTACGAAGCGGGCTTACTGGCTTATCGGGGTAACTTGTCGGATTTAAGGTAGTCTGGGCAAAATGTAAGTGAGCGAATATGAAGTCAATTCAAACTGTGATACCTTAAATCTGACAAGTTACCCTGATAAGCCAGTAACCCTACTTCATAGTACAGGCCACTTGTCGTTGTTCTTGTTATTTGTTTTTGTCAATTTTCCACATTGAATGTCACGGTGCGATCGAGAAATTCAAGGACCGCCCATGAGTGAATGGTAGTCCTTAGCATTTCGGGAAGACAGGACGGAGGGTGAGTGCCGAGGCCTTTTCTACCTCAAAAAATGACAAACTCAGGCTAGCACTGTAAGACTGCCAAACTAGGAAGTAATGAAGGTGTCAGGAAGGTGCAGCCTAAATGTAGCAGTGGAACTCTGCTGTGAAACTAAAGCCCAATTCAAGATTAGTTTTAAAATCCATTAATTGCCAAAAAAAACGTAGCGTTCTGCTTTCTAATAATCTCGTCTGCAGTCAGCAGCAAGCTTCAGATGATTAAACTGAAGGCCAGTTAATGGACAACTGTGAACATAATGAAATGGCCTATTTTACTATAAATCTTTATAGTACATCCGTGTTTTAGTCAGTTTTTTAATACCTTCATCTGGATAGTATGTAAAAAAGCACCAGAAATGAATTCAGATAAGCCAGTTTTTATGGTATCTGTAAATTAAGTGGCTTCTTAAAGTCTTTATTATACATATTATTATTATTGTGAGGTTTCCTGGAGTAGGGACAGTATTGCACATCAGGATTGGGGTGGAATAGGCAGACACAGAGAACTGGCTTGATAACGCAGGGCTAGCGTGCATCTCTGAGATCTGGGCTGACGGAACACAAGTGCTGCATCTGGGATCCTGACACCGGCCGGGGGGAGCACGTGTTCTGTAACTTATGGGAGTGACTGACGTCACGAGTGACTCACATGACTCTGGCTGGGGGGAGGGGAGGGGTCCACACTTCTTTTGTCTAATAGTTGTCCTCCTGAGTGACATTACAATTACCCAAATTGTAATGCTATTTCTCTATTTGTTAATATCAAATAAGAAAAATAATGGGGTCTCACTAAAATAATAACTGCAGCATTTTGGTTAGCTTAAAATAGCTGGGATGTCTTCCCTAGTGTCCATGTCTGTTTCAGTCTCCGGGACGATATGGACAAGAGAATGGCTCAATTTAAAAATGTACTATGGGGTCTTTGCGGGGAGAAAACATTCGGAAATGGCGGTAGGGTGGGGTTATGGGGACAGGGGCCGAGGGGAGCAGCCCAAAATGTGGACACGTCAGGTCATCCTACGGGATCCTTCAGCACCGCGCCCACACTGGCGCAGCGTCTCCGCAAACCACATGCGCAGCTGTGCATCAAAAACACAAGCGGACAAACGTTTCCAGCGGAGCGGTGAGTTCGATCAGCGACAGCAGCAGACAAATGCACAGATTTCAAGTTTATCTGCAGATGAGTCCCTTACCAATCATAAATCTTTCGTTTTTTTCTTAGTTTCTTACTGTGCAAAGTAAAATAATATAATAAATAAATAAATTTCCCATAGAAAAATACACCACTTTTGTGTTTTTCTAATAAAAATACCTTGACTTACCTTCACTTACATTTTGAAGCAGAAAAGACTGCATGTTCAAGGCTTCAGAGCAACTTGTGCGCAATGAACACATGCTTTGGGACTGAATCGGCTTGAGGTTCAGCCTGTGTGTCTCCTGCCAGCTGCCTCCTATGGGCGGAAGTTAGCCCAGTCTGGGATTTGACCCTTAGGGGGTCTCAGCCAGCGCCGCTGATAAGCACCCGCATATCACGCCTGTGAGTAGGGCACCAAGTGCCAGAGGGGGGCGCCAAAACAGCCAAATGATCATCATCATAACTATAATCATGAATTATTTATATTTAAGATGGAGCAATAGATACCATTAAACTATTATACAAAATATCCATAATTGCCCGAAACAATAAAATTAATTTTGTAGCCCACAATCTTCTTGTGGTTTGTTCGATTACACCAGAGAACAATTCAGAAATGGCCCCTGAAAGGACACAGAGGCAGAGAAAGAAGAGGAAACTGTGGGATGAGGCTTGTGTGTCGCTTGCAGTATGTGTGAAAATGTTAAGTCCTAAAATACTGGAAAATTTCCTTAAACCATGTCGCCTATGCCTGCATAACATTGATGGTAGGAAACATCTTGAGTGAGCTAGCTGATGGTAATGTTAGCAAGCTAAAGATCTTATAACGTTAGCAGAAAGCTAAAGATCTCATAACATTAGCTGAAAGCTAAAGATCCCGTAACTTTAGCTAAAAACTAAAAATCTTATTATGTTAGCTGAAAGCTAAAGATCTTCTAACATTAGCTGAAGGCTAAAGATCTTATAATGTTAGCTGAAAAGTAAAGATCTTCTAACGTTAGCTGAAAGCTAAAGATCTTGTAACGTTAGCTTAAAGCTAAATGTCCTGTAACATTAGCTAAAAGCTAAAGATCTTATAATATAAGCTGAAAGCTAAAGATCTCATAATGTTAGCTGAAAGCTAAAGATCTTCTAACGTTATCTGAAAGCTAAAGATCCTATACACTTTCAGGAATGTACTGACCTGAGCAAAACAATGACCCTTAGTGCACC
>JAODJW010000039.1:5479495-5494936 GCA_026777045.1 Hyperopisus bebe | reverse complement strand
ACCTAGATAATCTAAACATCTGAAACACGTTTTCAGCAAACCAAATGTCCTTTCAATTACAGTATGTGCTTAATTCTAAAAATTAACAAGAGTTGAGGTGTTTCATTGAGCAGTATGATTAGATGAAAGGACCAGTTATGCTATATAATAAAAGGCATGTAAATAAAATAACAAAAATCCATTACTGCATTTCAAGGGCGTAACCTCTCCGTAATGAACGTCGTTCACCCGCATGTTTCTAAAACGCACTGCTTAAATACCATTTAACAATGTGCCACTGACTTTACACATGGTTTTTTTTTCAGTCAAAATAAATGTACTGGCAATGCACCACGTCTCACTTAATGAATACCACTCCTACGAGTGGAAAGCGGGCGCAAAATCATTTGCTATTTTAACGACTCGCGCGCATGCCGTGAAAATGATCGCGGCCCAAATCCCTCTCCTAACTCCCCGCATCATCCCTTTATTTTAGTGTTGAGAGACCAGTTTCCAAAAAACCTTGCATGTGTGGGACTGCCTTGGTGCTGCTATACCCTGCCAGCAGGAAAATGGGTGAAAAATGACTCAGAATGTATCACTGGTTTGGTCATTTAGAGCTCCAGGTTTTGTGCTCCTTATACACTCTCGTAACTTTGTGCATTGGCCTTGGATTCAAGCATTTTGCAAATGCCAGCTCTGCCATAAATCCCAGCCTCCTGATGCTGAGAGGATGCAGCTGTTCTTGAGACTACGAGTCATAGATATGCTGATTCAGGTCTTCGGTTATTTTTTAGGCTGTAGCGACTGTCCCTGTTGGTATCCACTGTTCCTACTTGCCGATGCATTTTTGCCGTGTTCGGAATGTGTTATCGTGACTTTTGTGACCGTTCCACTTGACAAGGATGATTTTGCAGTTTTTGTGCCTCTTTGGATCTCATTAATAGCTTTGAAAATTCGCATATCAAAGTCCTTACTATCAGGCCTCTTTCGTAACTGACATACACTGCTAATTGTCACTCACCTTTGTAGCTGTATTTGTGACTGCGATTTAGTCACTTCAAAGTTAAAAATCCTCATTCCTGTGGTTCTCCCATTACCTACCATTACTGTGAGAACCAGTGTGGTGCCACAGTGTATTACTGTCACGCCACACGTCCAGGTTGGGATTCTGAATCTCATCTTTGCTCTTTTCGTGTGGATTTTAGCTCATGGGAGTTTTACTTACACAAAAATGTTCTGAAGGCACATGAAAAATGATTGGTTTGGAGAGATAACCAATCAGATGGTGGGGTGGGGGAGGGGGGTCCAAGCCACTAGAGGAGGCTGGGACCAGCCAATCAGATATCTTGGTCCCGCCTCCGCTACTTGCTTAGAACCACCTCCAGTACAATTTGGCAGACAGAGACATGCATTAAATGCAGGTGTGACCAAACATTTGCACATTACTGTGTATGTGTGTATATGTGCCATTTTCTCTATACTTAAAAATGTGTCCTTGTAATGTCTCCCCTTATTGAGTGTGCATGTTCATTGCGTGTGATGTCATTGAGGAGGGTGTCAGCCTGCGTGTCTCTCCCTGACTTTTCCAGGGGTCAGAATAGCCAGCAGCTCTCTGTTTATTCACTCTGAAATGAAACCAAGTATTTATTACAGAGAAACAGGATGAGAGGTTTAGGCTGGTGGAACTCCTATTCCCTCTGGCAAAGTTGTTGAAAATGAGATTGGAGGAGAGGTGGAATTCTCATATACAAAAATAAATAAATAACCTAAAACAATCGTGGTTCCTTTTCTCGTTCGGACCTGGAGGAATTTTTCGGCGAAACAATCTGCACTTTGTAATTGCTTTTCACATATAACGGTGTAATACTTGCAGACTAAAGAGAATGCGGGAATTACTTCCCGACACCAGACGCGTGTTCCACAATAATGCGGCTGTGCTGAAATGTGACAGTTCTGTTTGTTAAGCACAAGGATGCTTTTAAGGGTGGGTCACAAGACACTCCGAAATTATGCCAGCTTTCCATGAGTGAATTGGGCCGAAACTGAATCAGAAATTCCCATCCACGGCACAGTAGAGGTAAATGCTAAACACTGTTTGGATGATGTGAGAGGTTTACATTCTAGATTGAGTTACTCCTCAATCACAGAGGCGATACTTTAGTTCAGCTTCTTTGGTAAAAAAAAAAAAAAAACAGAAACAGAGTTAACAGATTCATCTGTCGTAACCATTATGTTACACATGCAAACTGAAGAGTAGCTTCAGTTCAGGGCATTAAAATCCGAACGATAAACACAGTAATTACCAGCACAAAAGAAACTGAAAGCACAGAACATGCAAAGGAAACTCAGGTGTGTGCATTAACAATTCTTCACTTGTATCCCACATTATTCAACTGGTATCCTGCATTGCCTGCAAATATACTCACCAAGATATGAATGTTCTACTTTGTTAAACCATTTGTCGCAGTTCTTGTACTGTAAGTTTCAACATCAGGGCTAAGTATCTGAAAAGATCAGAATGCTTTGAACATCAGTGTTTCTTGATCCATGTGTAGATTTAATTGTGTAACTCTTTACATTAACTGCACCTTCATAATGCATTCATAGAACATTCAGTGCGCCTTCATAATGCATTCATAGAACATTCCTAAGCAGCATGGAAATATACCTTAACCTCCTAACACCCCTTAACAGCGTTAATAAACAGCTTTAACAACTTTAATATTTAATAATGGAATTAATAACATATGACAAACATTATAATTGTATAAGGTCTATTATTAGTGTATATTTAAGCTGTTAAGGCATGTTAGGATGTTAGGGTATATTTCCATGCTGCTTAGGAATGTTCTATGAATGAATTATGAATGTTTTATGAAGGTGCACTGAATGTTCTACAAATGCATTATAAAGGCATTATGAAGGTGCACATAATGTAAAGCATTTTACCCAAAATTGTCTACAGCAGTGGAAGCTGGAGAAGCTTTGCAAACACATAAATATGCTTCCACTATTTTTCACTAACAATTACCCATTTCGGTCTCTAACTCTCATCCAGGAGATGCACATACAAAACTAAGAATAAACGTTACACACGTATGTGTGAGAAAGTATGCAGCAACTTTTAATGGGAAGTGTTACCACGGGACTAAACTCACACAATGGAGAGTCTTTTTTTCTGTACCCTGAATCCCTTACGGATTCCCAAGCCTCCATTAAAACTTTACTTCTCCCATATTCCCAAACCTGAAACCATGCTTTCAGGTGCTTGTACAGAGCTGGGCAGTTTAGTAAGATTTCCACTTAAGGGATTTCAAGGCATTTTTACGGTTGACTAAATCCGAGCGAAATCTCTGTCCCCACCGCCCTCCCCCGGTGCCGCATGATCCTGTCGATTTTCTGCATCTGCAGATCCGACACGTTCCGTGAGTTACCCAGCTTCCCCCAGGGCCGCGAGTCAGACTCCATGCCTGGTGCAGGGGGCACTTTCTGCGCCCTCGGACATTTTCTGCCTGCCGGAGTGTCCCGTCCTCAGAGTGCGAGAGTAATTAGCCCTCTTGTGTTTACCTCAGACTCCCAGCTCCGCGCTCTAAGGAAGAGCTTGCTATTAAAAGGAACCAGGCGAAAGGTCAGGAGGAGAAACTCGTCTCACTTCCAAAAGGGCAAACTGAACAGAAGGACCTTCCTGTCCTAAGAATTAATGATTAGGGGACAGATTTTATGCTTGGGGATGGGCCACATTTGGCTGATTTCTGTAAATTCTAATACGGACTCATTACCATGGGCGTAAATTATGGGGGGGGTGTGTTGTAGCCCCCCCCCAATAAATCAAAACCAGCTAATACAACCCCCCAATAATCATGCTTCCTCCGTAATGGGTGGAGACCTCAACCCCCCCAGTGTTTCAGCCAAAGTTACGCCCTTGTTCATTAACCCTTTCCCAGGTTCAGAGTGTGAGAAAGTAAAACCAGATGCATGTGAACACTTTTCAGGTTTATGAGTTTTATCCATGAGGAAAGATGCATATGTAAAATTTTGAAGGAAAATAAAAAAGAATTAAAATAACTATATAACTCAGTTGTCATATGTAATGGGTATCAGATTAGCTTTAAAAATGTCATAAGTCAGGTTTGGTATATTTGATTTTGTACATTTTGTTTTCTGGATAACACTTGGTTGGATTTAAGTCGGTCTGATTTGAGTCTGTCTTCTGCTTAAATGACTCATCCTCTCACACCTGTCTTCAGTGATTAGGCATCAGATAAATGCTGTTATATCTCTCTCTCTCATTAGGAAGGGTGTGTTCAGTTGTATGGAGCTAAAAAACCCAATGTGAGTCTGTGAAGTACTCTGTGATACTGATTGCTTAGGCATTTTTTAGGCAAACTTAGTTTAATGTGACAGCTTGTTTGCTTTACAACTGTGTTGATTGTAATTGCGAAAGAAAGTTTTCTGTTAAAGTTGTCAGAGAGCTGGGGAAAACTATTTTTTTTTACCCTAAAGTTAAATGAAAATAATACAAACTATTTATTGAAGTTCATTTCTAATGGCAGGAGACCAGATAAAACCCAGCTGCTCCTGTCATATGACCGATGTTGGGCAATAAGCAGGTAACACTAACACTTATACCAAAGGAGACCATTGTTAGAACAAATCACACTGAGGCATGTCTGCAGATTTCCAAATCCCATTTTAACCCTGTTTAAGAAATAGGAACCAAAAATAACATTTCATCCATCCATCCGTCCGTCCGTCTGTCTATCCATCCATCTATCCACCCACTCTCTCACACACACACACCCCTCTCCCTCCCACCCCCTGGGCATTCAGTGGAAGCTCACTTAACTCTAGTTCACTCCTCAACAACATCTATGGTTGTAATGCACTGTTTGCCTCACTTCAGTGTCACTTTGGACAAAAGCGTCTGCTAAATACAAACAAATGTAAATGTAACTGATTAAGAAAATATATAGAAAATGTGACATGCCTCAGAAGGCGGCTTATCCGGCCTGGCGGGTGTTTTTTTGCCCCTGATCAGGCCCAAACACACGTCCTCCCACACGCTGTCATACGCCCGCAGCGCACACAGCAGGGACTGCGACACGAAGCCTCTCCGACCACATGTGGGAGGTGTCCCTGTCTCCCCCCTCCCCTCACTTCCCAGCTACTCAGCAGTTTTGTGGGGGGGGGTGGATGCGGTCCCTCAATATTAAGAGGACTGTATCCCGCAATATTTTATCATGAAGTGAAAAATGGCAGTATCTATTGCTGATAATAATAGGTCCACGCCAACCTCTCATAGAAAGGCCGGATAAGCCGTGTAGCTCCATGCTGGGGGATTCGTTTGAAATCTCATTTTCTGCCGGCATTTCAATTTCACCTCCGTTTTCTTTTTCCCTCCCCTCTTTTTCACCTCTGTACCTTTTCCCAGACGGTCCCTGATAGGCGGAAGGAATGGCAGGGCTGCCGAAGCAGGATAGTTAATCTCGGGCGTAATACCCCCAGAGAAACGGTACAGAAGGCTGGCCCAGTGCCAGATTAGCTAACACTGCCTCCAAATATAGCATGTTTCCTCGCAACGCTAAGGGTGTTATTCTGATCGGAGTTTGACGCTCCGCCTCCGCAATCTGCAGGTTGTGGAATGGGGGGAAAATCAATAAGTTGTTGTTTTCTTTTCTCGGTTTTCATATTCTACTCTTTAAAATAAAACAAGTTTTGTGTAGCGGGAGAAGAGTCATCAGACGAAGTGTATGGCTAAGCGGTCAACCTACAATATATCCCAGTCGTCAGCTGGGTCATGAGCTGTGGGTAATGACCTAACGGAGAAGGTCGTTGGAGATGAGGTTTCTGAGCGAAGTCGTTGGGCTCGATCTCTGCCACGGCGTGAGGAGTTCGGAGATCCAGAGGGCCTTGAAATAGGGCCACTAATCCTGCTGAATGATCACAGCCAGCTGAGCTGGTTTGGGCGTCTTACTGGGATGCCACCTGGACTGCTCCTAGGGGAGCTCTCCCAGGCAGGTCCCACTGAGCAGTGGCCCCGGGGTAGACCCAGGACACGCTGGAGGGACTACATCTCCCAGCGGGCTTTGGGGCGTCTGAAGATCCCCCAGAACAAGCCGGGGCTTGTAGCCTTGGCAAGTGAGCTCTGGTTTGACCCGATTGGCTGACTGCCAGCACAAACCTCACCAGGAAAAGCAATATGCGAAGTCTTGTGTATATTGGATTTGTCCTATTTGTTGTTTCTTATTTATTACAACTAGTAATTTAATGAATAAGCTTCCTGGGGGAATCCTATCTTATCTTCACCATGGAGATGACATTCACCCTATAATTTTGCGGGATGCGGGCCAGTGAAGCCAAGTGGACTCCAGCCAGCAGACATACTCCTCACTGCCTTTATGCAAAGCCAGTGAGCCAGTGCACTGTGGACAGTAAGAGCCTCCCTCTCCATCTCCTGTAGTAACCAGCCATCGGGCCACTTGACTCCTTTGTGAAAACCTTCTGACTACTACTGTATGTGTCCATTCGCATATCACTGCATAGCCATTGTGCTGAATGTCACTGTATTACCTGCTAATACTAAAACTGTATTATTGTCAGTTTGCACATCCCATATAAGTGACTACCTCATCTCCATCCATCCATCCCTTTTCAGAAACTGCTTGTCCTATACAGGGTTGCTGGGGGTCCGGAGCCTATCCCAGAGGCTATGGATGCAAGGCAGGGACTAACCCAGGATGGGGTGCCAACCCCATCACACACTATTACTCACACCTAGGTGCTATTTGGCAACTCCAATTAATCTCAGAAAGCTTTTCACATGGTGGAGGGGCAGTTGGAGTACCTGGAGGAAACCCCACAATGACATGGGGAGAACATACAGACTCCACACGCGTGGAACCTGGGTGGAGACTCAAACCCTGGTCTGAGAGGCATGAGGCAGCAGTGCTCACCCACTGCACCACTGCGCAGTGCCAACCACTGCACCACTGCGCAGTGCCATGCTGTCCCCATCCCCATATCCCACTATTTATTTATAATTGCTTCATTAACACATCTACTGATTCTTACATTATTCTTTATCTCCATTATACTGCCCCCTACCCCCAACATGGTGAATTTCACTGTGTTCCCTGAATATACATGACAATAAAACTTGTAACTGGATTTGTATACCAACTGTTGATCCCATGATGGTTTATGAGGAAATTTGTCTGAACACAGAAACAATGAAGCCATTTAAACTGAGATGCAACATAAAACTATGAAAACCACGACTCCTCATTTGCATATTTCACCAGCTCCTAAGAGGGTCATGTGATCCACTTTCCTTGTATGGTATATAATAATATTGATATAAACTAACTCACATAATACACATGTCCAAATTAAACCAAATTTTAAAAAAAAAAGAATGTGGAAACCACCTATTTCCAGAAACTTCTGTAAAATATTTTGGCCATAACAGATATTCTGAGCTATCATAGATTCAGCTTAATGGGGAATTTATCATGAGTCTTGAGCATTCAGTTCAATGAGATTCGAATTCATTGATTCATCCATTCCGCAGCTCAGTCAATGATACTTAATTAAGAGCTCAGCTAGAAGGAAATCCTGAATGCACAGTCTCCAGTCAGGACCAGGAACTGAAAAGCACTCCTCTCTTAGCTAGGTTTTGTAACACAATACAGCTTGATTCATTCCTAGGGTGCAAGTTCAATCATTTACTTCTGAGGCTGTATCATTCGAGATTCAGCCTTTAGCTTCTTTCCTGTAACATTTGGTGGTTGTTAGGGAGACAAATGCACGTAAACATTGTGTGTTGAGGCCAAGAAGACGCAGCCCCGAGCATAATCGCATTCTTCACATGTGCTACAGTGCCTTGAAGATTCTAATTTATATAAAGTGCCGTTAATGAAATCCCTGGCATGCATTTTTATCACAGCACTCCAAGAAGGCAAAAGCTGAATAGAATTAATCAGTATTTAAGGTAAATGCTTTAGGCCTGTCAAAATACAATATCTGATATTCTTCTGCATTGAGGGAGGTGCCTCGGGAATTGGTATAGCGCAGTGTTTCAAAATCCGGTCCTCGTGGACCAGCAGACAGTCCACAAAAACATGGGCTATTTGGCAGGGAGCTGGGAGGGAGCAAAAACATGGACCCTCTGTGGGTCCCCGAGGACTGGGTGGGAAAAGACTGGTCTAAAGGCTGTACAGCTGCAGTCACCTACCAATTAAGAGTGTTTGTTCAGAATGGCACTTTTCTGTGTGCCTTCCATCTGGACTAGCAGGTGAGAGTAATACTTATAATGGTAGGTAGTCATTTTTTTTTACGCATTTTTATTTCACCATCGTCCCAACCACAGGAATGCCAAAAAAGTCCATGTTGCTCTTCTCTCTATATGAAGCAAGGGCTTGTAAATTGGAAATGAGATGGCATTTGCCGATAATGAGAAAAATTGTTTCCTGGTCCTGGCGATCAAGATTGGCATTTTCCATTACAAAGTAAAAATGTACATGTGCTTCTCCGTCAGTGTGTCTTGTGGTTGATTTTGGTGCTCGATCGCGGTCAAGTCATCAATCTTCCGTTTTCATGCGTAGCCTTGCAGGCGAGCAGGGAGGTGTTACAATGATTTATTAAAAGGGTGGAAGTGGAAACCAGCTGTAAAGAAGGCCTGTACATTCTGATAAAACTTGGATAAAGCAATTTAATGCCATCAATCATGCAATAGTGGTCTGTAACTTAAGTGGGGTCGGCCTCACAAATCCCGACATTGCGAAAGAATACAACTAAGATCTAAGCAGAGATCCTCTACGGAGACAGTTGATGGATGCTTTTCTCAAGCATCTGCAATTCATACAATGACCTTTCCAACTTGAAAATTTACCAAGAAATCTTTCTTTATTTTCACCCATCACATGAGTTTGCATCTTTTTCATGATTTCCCATTTTAGTCCCAGGATTCCCTGCGCCATGTTTTGAAATCCGAAGAACCATCGACTGGAAACAGACCATGTACACAGACATTAAGTACATAACTTATAACTTGATAAACAAGACCAGATTAAAAATTCCAGAGCACAGAAAGGTCACTTGTATCCCCAATATTTATATTCTTTTGTATTGAAATTTCCTTGCAATGGAGCAAATGGGAATGACTTTGATGATTCCACACAACGAATGCCTTCCATTAGCTATATATCACGTTGAATAATTAATTATCTACCTAAACCACTTGGAAATATCAGCCTTGAGGATGATGACCACTGTAGCGCTGTGTGAGATTTACCCACCCTCTGCTTTCCTGAGGACATCACTCTAATCTCTAGTGATGCACTTCAGACATGACCCACCATTAGCACGGTTCTCCAAATGCACCGGCTCACCTTAGCTCCTTCGACTGTGAGTAGTCCGGCCTGCTTTTATAGTCATATCTGTAATGATTAAACAATTTTCACAGTTTCCTTTCAAAGACATTATTCACTGAGATGTGATGCCTCTTCACATTTTGTATCTATCCGCAAATAAAAATGTATTATATCGCAACCGTCGTCTGCACGGACGGCAGAGACAAGGGGTGCACCAGAACACATGTCCGGGGAACTTTTGGGGGTCCATTAAGAATGCAGTGATGAAGAACCCAGCACAAAACCCATAAACCTTTATTAAGAGAAATCTGAAATTGTTTTTTTTTTTTTTTAATAAAAAGGTATATCTGAGTTTCTGAAAAGCAAACAGACAAGTGCACATGGCTTTATGCTCCATCCCTCACCCTCCACCTGGCCTCTGCATTTACATTCCATAGTCACTGGTTCTATGTCTATTTTTAACCCATGTTTTACTTTAAGTCATATACAGCTGAGATTTAACAGAGTTATGTGTGTATAAATATGCGGGACCTAATTAATTTGTTCATATCTGTACATATGTGATTTATGAGAAACCCGAAGCTTTGAAGCACGATACAAATTAGTTTTTTTTTTTTACTTTTCTTTTCTTTAGCGGGAAATTATTTTATTGAGATATAGCTTTGAAATGCGACTGGACAGCAAAATCCACCCCCAGAGGAACAAGGAGATTCTGTCTTAATCAATTTGGAATCATAGTGTTTGATATATTAAACAGCCAGGATACTGAATGATTGGCACAATATATTTTTCTTTTTTTTCATAAAACAGCTAAAATGCTCCTTTTAAATATTCCATGTTAAGGCACAGTCCCATACTGCTGTCAGGAAGACTGTCTTAACTACAAACATACAACAAGATGACGTACAGAGCGTCTATAGGAAGCCCTTGTGTCACAAGAAAAATGGTCCTTCTGAACAGTCGTAAACAACAAAGAGACAATGTGGTCTGCCTCAAGCAACCTCTCTCAACCTCTCTTTCCACAAGACAGCTTTAAACTCTTTTAAAATTGTTTTATGTGCTCGCAAACACTAAATGTTAGACTTTGCCCATTTATTTATTAATTCAAGCTATATGCAAAATTTTTAAATTAAGATCACCAAACCCACGGGTACAAAAACAAAAGAATTTCAAGGTCACATCCTTAACCACGGCGCCACCTTCTGTCTATCCCTGAAACTTTCCATTAAAAACAGTGGGCTGAGGATCCCCCCCCCCCCCCCCCGCTCCCACCTGGGGATATGCATGTTTTTTATTGGACAAGCCATATGGGGACAGCCTTATAAAGGAGTTTAAATTACCTCTCAAAGCAGTAAATAAACATCTCCATTGCCTATGCATCTGGAAGAGTTATGTGAAATATTTATCACCTGCTATATCTTTATATTAAGGCAAACAAGTTGGGATTAAGTGGATCGAACCATAGCCTTGAACTTTTCCTGATCATTGAATCTATCACTCAATTAATTATATTATATTATGTTTTTATGAAGAAGATTGTCACAAAGCACTGTTTAGTAGTTAATGGTGATTTCTCTAGAAGAAAATACAGTAAATGCAAGAGTATGCTGAGGAAAGACTGTGAGAGGTCATGGTCTAATGAAGATGATGAGAGGGACCATGCAGGTAACAGCGTCAGGCCAGTCAATAAACATGTTTGGCAGAAGAGTCACATGTACATGGGCCATTGAGCAAGGTCCTTAACCCCCCCAGCTCCGGGGGTGTCACATGTTGGCTGACACTGTACTGTGACACC
Organism: Hyperopisus bebe; assembly: GCA_026777045.1. Lineage (NCBI taxonomy): Eukaryota > Metazoa > Chordata > Actinopteri > Osteoglossiformes > Mormyridae > Hyperopisus > Hyperopisus bebe. The sequence continues at coordinate 5,483,788 of JAODJW010000039.1, read as the reverse complement.
CAAGCTATGGCGTGGAAAAGGGTTAGGCAAAAGGGGAAAATTCCACTGTTCATGTGCAAATAGCAAATAAAGAATGTATCTTTTTTATATACAGAAGTAGCATTAGTCAGATGTGGTGCAGAATAGCCTCAGTGAGCTATGGATGTATCCAATCACAGGCGAGAAAGACGTCAACATCAGAACAAGGCGTGGATCAGCAAATGGTGGCAACCGCGTGGATTGCAAAGATGGCAGCATTCATAAGCATCTCCACTGTCAGAACCCATTTTCCACTTAGAATGTTTAATTACAGAGGTATGTTTTTACTCTATAGGTCAGACTGAACTTTGTTTTTCAGAGGGTGTGTCTGAATGAGAGGGTGTAACATTCCATTAAAAAAAAAACAGTTTCACAATCATTTACTAGCTTGGGCTGCTACTGATACATTGGCGATGTGGAGCGAGAAGTTACATTTTATATACCATTCTAAATTTGAAAGGCAGCCAATGCAGGGAGGAGAGCACAGGGCTAATATGTTTTTTAGTTATATTAAGAATTTGTGCAGCTGCCTCCTGTACAAATTGAAGACACTTTGGGGAAGCATTAGTGCAGCCAGTCAGCCGAGCATTATGATAATCTAGTCTAGGGATAATGAACGCATTGGCCGGCTTTTCTGCATCATTCATGGGAAGAATCTTTCTGACCTTCGCTGTTCTTTATAGATAAAAGGAAGACTCTTTACATATTTTGAGAGTTAACTGTTAGGTCATTAACTATTGTAACATCAAAGAATTTCACGAAGGTATCCACAGTGAAGCAAAGCCACCAGGATTCCACTTGAAATATGATAATGGACTGTTTATCTGAACATCTCAGCGGCTCCAAGCTTCATCATATCACAAGACAAAAATATCTGTCAGATTCTCGTGTCCATTATTCACTGTTCAAATAAATATTTCATTTGTTTTGACAGACATTTGGACTTAACATGCTACTTGGAATAAAACAACGTACGGTATGTTTTCAGTTTTGTTAATAAACCCCTGTGTCCCTGTTGGAGCCTCAAGTGGATCGTCCATATCTTTTTCTTGCTTGCACTATTACTTGCCCCCATGTCATAACCTCCTGAGTTCATGACACACTGGTCTAGATCTCTGTGTCATTTTGTAAAATCTAGCCATCACTGTGTTTAACAAGTACAATTATAAATACTGAGTATGTGCAGAAGTAAACAGAGTAGCAGAGAGAAACAAGTGTCTAAATTGAAATGATTTTTTTCCCTCATTTCGTTCTGTATTTCATCTCGATTTGTGTATTTCTGTGAGTCGGTTACAAATTCATTGTAATAAGAATGTTGTCTGATAGAACAGGACAGGAGCATTAAAGCACTTAGAATGTCGATTCCAAAAGTTAAGACAAGATCCAGTGTCATTATGATGATGAGTAGGGCCTATTATATTTTGAACAAAGCTGACAGATTAAAGAGCCTTTGCAAAAGTGATCTGATATCATCAATTTAATTTTCCATATTACTGTTAAAAACTTCTGAGGATACCTTGGCTTGGGGCGGCAGACAGGAACACATGACCAGGGAACTTGGCAGCATGAAACAGGCTTATCCCAGTAGTGCTGGAAATGTGGGGCGCTGAAGCACCTTTAGCGCCCTCTCTGGTTGTTAGTGGTAATGCAGTGTCAGAAGACTGTGTGCATGCCTTTCATTTTTAATAAAAGAAAAATATAGCATTATGTCAATTATTTTGTAATGTCTCGTAGGTGACTTTATGATTTTTCTTTCTTCCAAAAGACGGCCGTGGTTGGGTGCCAATAGGTACCAATGATAAAAGAACTGCAGTAAAAGTCTATTGGTTGTTCCAACTTTCAACACCTTGAGCTCAAAATGTCTTCCTGTGGGAATGGGGATGGCACTAAACTGACAAGAACAGGGTCCTTAGAGAAGGGAAAGAAATTACTGTGGATGGATACATGGAGGATGAGGGGGATACGTGATTGGAGGAGAGGTTAGAGATCACAGGCCTTGGGAATGATGTAACACGCATCCAGTTTAGTTTGCGTGGAGCAAAACAGCAGCCTCCCATTTACACATATTGAGGAGAGTGATTGGCAGGTAGAGCTAATCAATACAAATAAGCGCAGCCACTTGGTGCTTCTTCCTGAGACTGCCGGGGGCTGCACTCCCTTCTCTCGCAACATTTTATAATTATAATCTTATCAGAGGTGACAACCGAAGTTGCGAAGAGACCAGCTGTCCATAAAGGTCGAGGACAGGCAAGGAGGCCTGCATGCAGTAAGAAGCAGAAGGGGCCGAGGAATCAGAACGATGCCGCTACCAGAGGCCTGGACAATGGACAAGACAACAGTTCAATAGAGTCAAGCTTACGTCAAGCTTTTGAAGCCGAACAAGGACCGGTCGAGTAAACTGCTAGAACCTGCAATTTAACCCCTAACCTCTAAGATGTATAAGGAGCTGAAGAGGAATCAGTGAGAGCAGAGTTGTCTTTTACCTTAAGTCAGAAATACCAAAATATCCTTCTGTCTTCTGTAACTACTCTGCCCAGTCAAGGTCATGGGGGGGTCCAAAGCTTATCCCAGAGGCAACAGGTGCCAGACAGGGAACAAGGCAGGGTGGGGCACCAACCCATCACAGGGCACACTTACACTTAAAGGATATTTGGTAACTTCAATTTTTGGGATGGAATTATTTAGACTACTGGACAAATTATTACATAAAAGAGAACCATACTGCAAAGAATGGACACCATTAATTCTTAAATGGGCATATCTATCCAAGAACATATTCCAAACATCTATCTTCCAACTGCTTTTCCTGGTCAGGATCTCAGGAACAATGTGTTCCATTAAAAAAAATGGATTGGGCTGTCCTGGGGCCCAAAAGGACCCCACGGGGCCCAAAATCTCTAGCGGGGCCCCTGTTTTTGTGTGCATCATTCATACAACCAGCAGTTTAGTTATACTAATCAATTTTTATCACTGACCATATTATCAATTATGGCATCACTGACCATAATATTTGCCATATACACATTTGCACCAAGTTAATTTCTCCATCTAATGTCTATGCTGGTGAAACAGGTAACACAGGTGACGTCTTCCTAGGCACTGGGCTCCATTTCAGTCCCAGTCGCACTTTTAGGTGTGATAATGAGACTGGGAGGTGTGTATGAGGCTGGGATGGTCACACCGCCGTACACTAACAGTACATTTCCGTGGGAAATGTTGTACGATGCGTAACACGCTCTAGGTATTATAGCGCTGCTGGCCATACAGTCGCTTAAAATGTATTTTTACATACATTTGCTTTTTATTTTTAATCAGATAAACTTTTAGTCAGGACCTTCATACTTCAAAAATGGCAGGTGATTATCTGCTTGCTGTGAAATTTCTACCAGGGCAGAACTGCAGGAAATGGTCTTCCCAAGCCACCCAGTGGCACTTTTACAGTAATAACGGCGAACAAAGCAAAGCAGTACATGTTGCACTAGGAACAGAGGAATGAGAGCAAAAAAAAAAAAGCCACCATCTGTAGGGACCCAAATAATACATCATTTTTGACAGAGTTAGAAATCAAAATCTGGGTGCTGAAAGTTCCAAGCCTGACTCAAGTGGCTCGGCAAAAAAAAGTTAGTTATTGCTGCTACCTAAAATTCTGTGTTTAATGGGAATCTCTGTGAGCCATGTAGCGTCAATGTAGCGGCTGACAGAACTTATGCATCGAGTAATTAATTCCAGTAAGTGCATTCTGACACATAATATGACTCAGTCTACTTAATACAGATGTTTATATCATGTGATTAAAATGTATTTATTTGGCTTCCTGTTCCATAGCAATAAGTATGCAAAGAATTCCACTGGTGCAAGAATATGGATTGCTGCTAAATTTACATTTCCATTTAACTGACATGAGAAATTTTTCCTTCTAAATCTGGTAGCATTCGCCCTTACCTGTTAAGTGCCCAGGTAATGCCGTGGAGTCGACATTCTGTGGTATCAATGGAAATGCAGGATAAACACGGTGCTTCCCTTAAGCAATATTGCTTTAAAATTGTACCTTTTCCCAGCGCTTGTTTACTGCACCCTCTGCACCGCCCTCGCTACACCCACAGCCAACCCGCATCCTCTTCTCCTCAAATTTAGCATTTCTGACTGGGTCCACCTGCTGCATGTCTCTTTCATCAATGAATATTTCATCATCGTTGTTCATCGTGACCTGTGAGGCAGGAGAGAAGACGAGTCAGGTCGGTTGGGGGAGTGGGGGGGGGAGGTCCGGTGACAGGC